>JAQFVV010000005.1:5865348-6262194 GCA_028023455.1 Epiperipatus broadwayi | reverse complement strand
TTTTAATTTTCTCTTTCCTCTTTTTAAAACCAAAATAAAAGTGTCACTAGTTTTAAAAAAAAAACTACCTCTCCACTCTCCCTGTCACTTTTTTTTGTTTTCTTTTGTTTTCGCAAAAACAGTCCGTCCCCTTTCTTCCCCACCACGTGGTATATGATGGCCAGTTAAGCTAATAAGCAAAAAGAACTTTTCGCACCTTCGGACATTTTTGGCAATTAACATTCCGGAAACCTTTTTCTCGAACCTTCTTTTTTTTTATTTTTTTTCTCTTCATTCAAATTCCCCAGATAAGACCTTCAATGTTTAATATATCTCTTTTTTTTTTTTTTTTTTTTACAATAATCTCTTATCTTGGATCCAAAAAATGTATTCATACGTTCGTTTCTAAAATTGTCTATCCACACCGCAAACACATACATATACCACTTTTACAAAAATAAAACGCAAATTCCCCCCCCACTCCCTCTTTTCTTACTTTAATAAAATTTTAAACATTTTCTCCCACTACAAAATATAAATACTAAAACGAAATAAAATCAAATTATATGAAACTAATTTTAAACTATATAACATGTGTGTGCGCCTTTCTACATTGTAACTAGGGTTTAAACCCGACTGTTTACAATACCCTCCTCCCGGAAGCCTTTAAATACAGTCTACGTATTTGAACGGCTCATTCCTAACTTATCAAATAAAATGATGCATTTTTAAATATTTTCCCTTTATAACTTTCTGCCCTGCGGCTCTAGAACAAACGAAATAAACGACCATCAATCCCAACGATATGCTATAAGTTCCACCACCAACTCACACGCATATGATATGCAACGCACCGCATACAATCAATTCCACACAGACTTATTTGGTTATGTGACCGGAAACACAAAAAAAAAAACCTAAAAAAAAAAATTTCCCTTTTTTTTTTTTTTTCTTTCTACGTGTCAGGACTTTCTAACCGCACTCTGCTACTTCAGAGTCTTATGAGCGTGGGTAACTAGAACAAAATCCGACTTTTAAGTAGGGGTCGTCCAAGACCGTGCTCGCCTTTGGAGTTTTGTGGGTGGGATGGTATGTGAGTGCCATGCTCTCTTTGGAGACTTATTGGCTTAAGTTTAAATAGGTCGGTCAACCATGTCGGGAACAACATTTATATACAGGACGCGACACACCACATGCCCAATCCAAGCAACCAACCCCGCCATCCACCGTCAGACTCGATAGACCGCTCCCATCTCAAATCTCCCTAGCCACCTTTATCTAACTCTCTAGCCTACAAAACAATGAAGGAGAAAAAAAATTCGACACACATATATAACTTCAAATGTGGCCTTATATAACGGCCCCTATACTTAATCATATCATTGTTAAATATTAAACCCATACCCTAATAAAATAATTTAAACAAACACACAAAAAAAAACTTTCAGCCTATGTCCAATTATGTGTATATATCTTAACTCTATCGGCTATCCTTTTTCCCGGATGAACTCGAAATCTTTCCCTGTCCATAATTCGGCTTGCGTGGCGGTCGTGGCTCTTCATGTTCATACTGCCATTCCGGTCTAGTATTACCATCCTCTCGTTCGGGATCCTGCAAGTTCCAATCCGACCCTCCTTCTTCCGTCCCAAATTTCACAACTCGAGTATCGTGAGTTTCTTTTCCTCGCTCTATCGGTAAATTATAATCATAGGTGCTCATATCAATCGCATTAAGTAGCTCAGCTACCTCCTCCATGGACGCTTTCCTTATGCCTAACATCATTTGTTCCACCTTCATCGGCATGTTATGCCTCACGATCCGAATGATGTGGTTTTCCTTTAAATTGCATGCGTCTAACGTTCGCAGCCTTGCCACTTGTCGATGGAAAAATTGTGAAAAACTTTCTTGCTCTCCTTCCCTATATTTCTCCTGCATAATCCGATATCTAGCCAACTCTTGACGATCCTCTGACCAAAAACTATCTCTCATCTCTCGTTGATATTCTTCAAATGTCGTAGGTTGTTGAAACAACGAATTCCACCATGATAGCGCGTTTCCAGTTAGGTTGCTGCAAGCAATAGCGATTTTGCTTTCCTCAGCCATCGGGTTAACGCTAAAATATCTTCCCAGACTTTGTAAGTGTTCCACGGGAGCTTCTCCCATTCGGCCGGCAAATGGCCGAACCTTTAAAAATTGGTTTACATGGGCCTGTGCTGGTACGTACTTCGTCACGGCTTCCCTTTCTTCTGCTATTTTTGTCTTTTCGCCCTCAACCTGTTTCTCATCTACTTTCTTTCCCTTAGACTTCTCGTCTTTATCTATACTTCCTTCCTTCTTTGACTCTCCTTCGTTCTCTTCTCCTTGATTAACTCCTTTTATTCTTTCCATTTGCTGCTCTAATTTTTGCAGCCTTTCCTCAAATCGATCTTCGAATTTTTGAAATCTTTGTTCCAATCTTTCCAGAATGACCTCCAAAATCTTCGATTCTTCCTTCTTTTCTTGGTCCATTTTCTTTTGGAGTCTTGTTTTCATTCACACTATATTTTACTAAATATATTTTGATATCTTAAAAAAAAAATCGTAGTAATTTGTTTTGCCTGCTTCCAAAATCACAACGTGGTGGATTTTCTTTTCCCCCCCCAAAGCGCCATGCTACGTGTCTAATTTCTTTATCAACCACTCGGAAAACTATTTTCTGTCTTTCAATAAAACTATTTTAATCGAAACAAACTTCACGTCTCTCTAATATTTCTCTTTTACTCCCCCTCCTTTCCCTTATCGAATTTTTAATCTTTCTACTCGGGCCCCCATACATTCCATTCTTCATAAAGCCTTCGTTGGGACGCCATTGTAACGGGTGTACTCGTTTACCGTATACCTATTAGTTCTTATCATAAAAAAAAATATCTATATTTCCCCTTTTTCCTTTTAAGCAAAAAAAATATTGATAAGAAATTTCGTATTTCTCTCACAGCATATTTATGGACGTCAATCATTGACTCCAAGCGCCAAACTTACTTTTTACATAAGTATTATGCCGGAAGAGAAAAATACGATAGTAATAGGGCCTCTCCACTAGCTCAGTACTCAGGGCGGGTGGCCAATAAACCGTAGGAAAATGTACGGGGGAACTCTATGCAACCAACAGCGAAACTCGGATCAATTGTTAAATTCATAAACTATATTCTATGAGACAAATAATAAAACATACACATGTAATATAAGCCTTAAAATAACACATATTTTTATTATAATATTTTTTTTTTTCTACTTTTAAGAAAATATATTTCCCATACCCTTTTAACGTTTACATAACCCAATAAAACCTACATATGTATTTGCGTGGATTTACAACAGAACAAGAAAAAACGAACGTATACACAGATAAAAATCTAATCAGCTGTATTTGAAGGGCCTTATCATAAAAAAAAAAATATATAAGTTTCTTGCCTTCGTTCGCTATCCTTGAGGGTTTCAGAAAAACGTGGTAATTTTTGGAAATAAAATATCTTAAGTTCATATTACCTGCAATTTTTGTCCGATGTGATCCCCGGGGATATCAAAATAAGAAGAAAAACACATGAAATCCGAAGCAAAACGTACGAGACAGTTCATCACACTTCAGTTCATTCCGAGTCGGATCGATTCCCTTGCGAAAAGTTGATATATCTCCGGTAGATGTTCTCCGGTCACTGCCGCATGGATTCTTTGGGGTAAGGTCCAGAAAACCCAGCACGCTTAAGCTTTTACCCCACCGTACTCATGTTCGGCCGTAGCCTTAGTTACTCTTCTTAAAATATATATATAAAAAAAAATTGAACATATTTTAATTTTCTCTTTCCTCTTTGAAAACCAAAATAAAAGTGTCACTAGTTTTAAAAAAAAACTACCTCTCCACTCTCCCTGTCACTTTTTTTTGTTTTCTTTTGTTTTCGCAAAAACAGTCCGTCCCCTTTCTTCCCCACCACGTGGTATATGATGGCCAGTTAAGCTAATAAGCAAAAAGAACTTTTCGCACCTTCGGACATTTTTGGCAATTAACATTCCGGAAACCTTTTTCTCGAACCTTCTTTTTTTTATTTTTTTCTCTTCATTCAAATTCCCCAGATAAGGCCTTCAATGTTTAATATATCTCTTTTTTTTTTTCTTACAATAATCTCTTATCTTGGATCCAAAAAATGTATTCATACGTTCGTTTCTAAAATTGTCTATCCACACCGCAAACACATACATATACCACTTTTACAAAAATAAAACGCAAATTCCCCCCCCACTCCCTCTTTTCTTACTTTAATAAAATTTTAAACATTTTCTCCCACTACAAAATATAAATACTAAAACGAAATAAAATCAAATTATATGAAACTAATTTTAAACTATATAACATGTGTGTGCGCCTTTCTACATTGTAACTAGGGTTTAAACCCGACTGTTTACAATATATATATATATATATATAATACTTCCATTTCATTATATATTCCTAAAATATGGAACAAAGACATCTGAAAGACAATTATCCAGATCTCAATCTCTTACATAGTCTCTTCATTATTTGTTAAATTATTACAATTTGATGTATAAGTGTTAAACTTTTTGCTTTTATAACTCTGACATCAATCACATATAAATAAATTAATGACTATTATTAATCATTTATTTAGATACAAGTATAGTATATATATTTAATCATTTACTAACCCATATAAGTAATTTAGATCTCAAAAAATAATATATCTTCATTTCTATAAATATTAACACCTGAATATTCATGTTCATGTTATTAACTCAATAACTTTTACTATAGCATTCCCCCAAGAGAGAGACTGATTTCTATCTGCATTTAACACCTTGTGCAAAAATAAACAATCATTACATTGTAGCTATGTACATTTTAAAGCTGTTTTTTTGGGAGGGGGGGTATCAAGGCATCCCTCATCTGTATTATATTACAACCATCAATCAGAGCAGAAAGTCATTTCACTCTTTCTCACAACACATATTTTAAAACCATTTTCAGATGGGTTAAACATAAACACATGGAATTATTCAATTTTGTATATATTAGATACATTAAAATTTAACTTCATATATAAATATATTTAAAACTTCTATTTCACTAGACATTCCTGAAACATATGATCAAAGATAACTGAAAAAAGAAGTGAGCCCCATGATTTTATGCTAAACCAACCCTCATCAGTTGGTCCAGGTCACAATCTCTTACATATGACCACATCATTTGTTCATTATTTATAAATAAATTATTACACTTTGGTTTATTACTATTAACAGCTTTGATACCAATAACATCGTATAAATAATAATTTATTAAACTATAGATTATTTCTAGTCCATATACTTTTAAGTATCGGTTATGCTTTTTAAGTATCAGTTAAAGTATATCTGTATTTTTATAGAGCTACCAATACTTGTGTCTCTATGCACATACTATTAGCTCCTTTATGCAAAGCAGGGATTGTTTTCTATCCAATTCTAATACCTGGTGGAAAGGTGAACACTCATTATAATATAAACATATTGTTTTAGTGTATTCCTCATCCTAACTATCACTGTTCATCCATTAGCACAGAAAACTAGTTTGTTCTTTCACATTGGACATGCATTTTGAAACCACTTTACTTTTCAGGTGAATTGAAGGTCATCAAGGAAATAATTTTGATTTTATATATGTATTTAAAACTTCCATTTCATCACATATTTTTTAAACATTTAAACAAAGACATCTGAAAAAGATAAATGACTTTTCAAGATATGCATTTTGTGATGAAATAGCATTCATTAGTTGTCCTATGCCACAATCTCTTGCATACATCTTTATCATTTGGTCATTCCTTTATAAATAAATTATTACATTTTGATCTATAAATGTCAAACTTTCTACATTCACAACTTTGATATCAATTATTTCATATAGATAATTATTTATTAAACTAGAAATTATTTTTAGCCCAGGTATACACTTTTAATTCTCAGTTAAATAAATAATACCGATTTTTATAGAGGTGTGAATATTTAAATCTTCATGCCAATGTTTACAATTTAATAACTTCTACTATATCATTCTTACTTAGGATAGAGACTAGTTTCTACTTACCTTTAGGAATTTATAGAAGAGTGCATAATAATTTCACTTGTTTTTATTGGTCCATTCCTTATTGCATGAAAGTCAGAATATCCTTGTTTCTATGCATGTATTTTGGAATCTTTTTTTTTAAAATGAGCTGAACATAATCACATGGAATAATTTAATATATATATATTTAAAACTTCCGTTTTACCACACATTCCTGAAACATATGATCAAAGACATTTAAGAAAGGAAGATGACTCCCCAAGATGTTCATTTTATACTAAACCAGAACTCATCAATTGGCCCATATTATAATCCCTTACATATGACTTTATCTTTTGCTCAGTATTTAAACACACAGCTTATTATAGTTTGATTTATAACTGCTAAACTTTATGCACTCACATCACTGATACCAATCACTTTCTATAATTATATTAATGATTATTACTGATTCTTTATTAAACTAGAGATTATCCCTATATATATATATATTAAACTTCAGTTACATAATATGTATATTTTTATAGAAGTGTCAACAGCTGAAACTCCATATTTATGTTGGTAGTTCAATATTTTACTAGCCCATTCTCATGTATCTACTTTTAACACCTGTGTATTGTAGATATATATATAAAAGATATATTTTGTGAGTTCATCCATGTTAAAAAATTTAAATATTCATACACCGACGCTTCAACTTGATCACACAAGTCATCCACTGAGTGATAAAAGGTAGAAAGATGGTCGTAGAGGTGCTACAATCACTGATTTGAAAAAAACGTTTAAGTTCCACCAATAGCAAAAATGTTAAATTAAGAATGTTTTTAAAAAAATCTTTCCAAATAGGAGGACGTTTGCATGTATCATCTTGCTTATTGATACAATCTGACCTTTTAAGCATCTCAATGGCTTCTCTAATTTTGCACTGGTAGAGATAATCACATCCTGATACTAGAAAAATCAATTTTATGACCTGAATCTATAGTGTGTGGTGAGAGTGCTGCTGATGATGAGTGTTGTTTAACTGCATGCTCATCTCTCCTAACACTGATGCGACGATTACTCATACCTATGTAAGAAGCTTTTACAATTTTCACATGAGATTTGATAAACACCATGAGATTCAAGAGGGATTGAATCCTTAGGCTTGGTTATTATACAGCCTTTGTCTGAAGGTCAACTCTTTCCAAAAGCCTCAACTCGTTTTCTTTTTTGTTTTTAATCTTGTTTTTCGTTATTCGCTAATCCTTGTTTTTTTTTTTTACTTTTTCCTATTCAATAATTACTATTAATTATTGTTTTTCTTTGCACTCATGTAAATACTTTTAATTACTTGTTATTTAATTAAATTGTTGAATATATTTACATATATATTATTTTAAGCATAAAATTCATTTTGGTTTTTGAAAACTTTAATTCAAATTATTTAATTTTTATCTTGTACGTTTTTTATTTTTATACTTTATGGGAGAATATAATTTATTTGTTTACAACCTATTTTTAGAACCAATAATCAATGAAAAGAAATTATGAAGGAATTCTTCCTAATTTTATCACATTACTTTTAATATATACAAAGTTTTACAAATGCCGTTTTTATGAATAAAATATGATAATAACATATTTCATATGAATTATACATATTCATTTAATTATAGGTTTCAATTGAGAGAATCAATTTTTTTTTTTTGTACTTTTATTTTTGTTACATAATAAAATGCTTCTCTATCTCTCAACTTAAATTTAATTAATTGACATTGCTTGTAACGTCAAAGTTATCCAGCTTGTAACATTACGATTTATATTTTAGATGTGATATAAACAATAACAATCAACTCTTAAGTTATCAACAATCTCAACTTGTTTGTATTCAAGGCAACCTCCATTTACAAATACGCAGGACATCTAAAGCATCGAAATTTATAAATATAATATTAGATATATTAATCTTTCATTTCACTATACATTTAAAACATATGATTAACTCATTTCATCCTGAAATAAATAAACTTGGTGTGTAATATATTTAAAATTTGCATAGAATGGTGCAACCTTCGTTTTTAATACATAAAACTAATAGTAGGTGGTTACTATGTCTATAAAAAAAACTGACCAATCACCTTTCATAATACACACTTCATTTTCAACAGCTGCCTTGAAGTACTACAAGTTCACCATTATTTAAGTTGTATAACTTGTGTTAAATGTGAGTAAACAACATTATGGCATTCTTTTAAATCACTAAAACTTTATTATGACAAAAAAATCATGTCAGTTATTATTTAAACTTTTGTCAATAAACCAACTTCTAAATATGTATTAAACCACTAAACATCACATGATCCTAATATCTAGGTGCTCTCAGATCCAAGGCTCATGTCTGATAAAAGCCACAAGCTAGAAAGCAGTGGGGGATATTGGATAAGTAGGCACTAGATAGAGATTTCATGCACAAACCTTCTTGCATCCATTGATTATTCTGGCTTGCAGAGTGGTGCTACTGTATGGAGAGTTTTGCCTCTGTGTTCTAAATATGATTAATAAATTAATATATTTATAAGTATATGAGATTTCAATAAGTCTCATTTTTCAACATGGTTTATAAATGACTATCTAACTTGTTTTATCTAGATAACAAAGCTACAATAGAAGTCTGAAAACTTCGTTTTCTGACAATTTGTTAGTTTGCGGAATAATGTCTGATTCACACTACAAGTGAAACCTTTTTGCAATGTTTTTAAAATATTTATTTTATTTATCCGCAACATTGAGAATATTGACTTCATCTAAAATGCTTCATATACAGCTATAAATTTGAAATGTTACAATAAGCTATGTTAAAGAAGTGGCAAACTAATATTGATGATTAAGTATTAGGATTTACTTATACTACTCTGGTGTGTAGCTATTCCAATCTCTTTTAGTATATTAGGTAGAAAGCAATGGCAACTACTATTAATAGTAACTAAGTATTCTTTATTGCTTGATCATAATGATTCATTGCAATGTTGTTGTTTTTTTCAAATCAATAAATCTGCTTTTTAGTATGCAATCCTTTTATAAATTTATAAAACAGCAGAATCTGGAAACTACCATAAAATGATGAGCTTATTGTTTTTTATTGTTTGATCACAGTGCCTTTTACCAAAAATTTTCTACATAAATTTCTTACAATACTTAAAAGATTTAGATTCATTGCAGTGGAAAATGACAACTGATGATCAAGTGCTTCTTTAGTGTTGTAGATAATTTAAAATATCTAAGTATAAAAAATAGCTTAGACACAATGTTTTTTATAAAAACTATTTCAGAATCAATTTGCTTACCATAACTAGATCTGACATGTACATATGTATCACATGATCACCGTCTCTTATACTAGCACATAATTGTTTATAAACAAGGCAAAACTCTCCATACTGTTGGCACATGGTGGCACTACTATATGGAGAGTTTTGCCTTGTTTATGTACATATGTAATTGAAAAGAATAGTGGTTTAGTTGCTAAGAATGTCTGTCATTTTGGTAACTTGAAGTTCGAATTTATGTAAAATTTGGACTTTTTTTTTTATAATTGAGGATTGACAAAGAATTTTAAGACATTTTTTTTTTTTTTTAGATAACTATCCTTGTTAATAATTTAAATAATTGTCAGTAAATAAGTTTCTAACTTATTTTTAGTTACAATATAACACAAAAAAGAAAAATGAAAGCGTTATCAATTAGCAGTTCACTAGACTAGTGAATAATGCTTTTTTCGCTGTTGTACAATAGAAGGGGGGTTAGAGATGTCTTTAGGTTTAATAATAGTTTAATTTTTTTTTTAATTTGAACTATCTATATATAATATATGAACAATACACGTCAGTTTTCTAAATTATTTAGAAGTTGCTGTTTGAAAATTGTTCTTTTTATATATATTCGATCAAAAATCAATAACGATACAAAATAGCTAATTTATTAAATTAAAATATTATATTTTAATTAAAATATTTGTAGATTAAAAAAAAGCATAATAGTTTAACTTGAACGCTCATAGATAATTAATCAACTGAGCGCGTATATTTTTTTCAAAGTTGATTATAATACTTTTATGTTGACTTATGAACGATTATGATTATAGAAATTTCTGCCACATCCGTTTTCTACATTATTTAAAAGTTAATTTGGTTTTTTGAAAGCAATTTTTTTATGTCTTTTATTATTATATATATGTCAAAGCGTTGACCGGGAAGCGAATTCGGGCCAGCTGCTTGTATGGCAGCTACGCTAACCACAAGGGCACTAATAAATCAATAACGATACAAAATATTTATTTTAATGATTGTAGATTTTAAAAAAAACTCACGTAATTGTTTAACCTTAGAGCCTATTGAATATGTATTTAGTTAACTAAGCGTGTATAATATTTTGAAAGTTAATTATATTTTTATATTGACCTCTTAAATTAATATGCGGAAACAGTAAATGCTGCACGATACACAATATATAATATTTGAATAGTAAGATTAATCTCCTCCCCCTTACAGTTTTATTCATTATCTCGCGGTAATAAATAATAAATTTAAAGTGTAATTTTTTTTAATTCTTATTTTCATGATTATCTCTCAGTTGCAGAATAATGATTTTAATCATTGGTCTTTTTAATCTCAAGGAGGATTCTATTGCCATGCTGGGAATAGCAGTTGTCCTGGGTTAGCGGATTCGCTTCCCGGCTGATGCTATGACACATGAGAAAAAAAAATCTATTATTTTTTTATTTAAACAACTAAAATAATAATAAAATTCAAAAATGTAAAGGAAATAAAAAACAGGTTGAAAATAATTAAAAAATGCATATAGCATCGGAATATTTTAGGCAATAAGATATCATGACCAACTAGTAAGCTCTAATCATTGGTGGTAATTTGTCATTAAATGGATGAAAAATTTTGATATTTACATTTATAATTAATTCAGTAAATTTTTCTACATATGCATATGCTACCATTTAAATATGATAAAGAAGTTTCGTAACAATGATGTTAGTTCAGGACAAAGAAGCTGGAAGAGAATTGTTTTTTAGATATCTTGTCCATGTCTAGTAATTAACTGTGAATCCATAAAACAACTGACTAGCCAATACAAACCTAGTAAATTCTGTCTTTTTTTTTCAGTATTCCTCAATACTTGTGGAAAGATGTTAGTATAGCCCTTTGTTTTACAGTAGAAATCAGATAAATGTTCACTTCTCTCCAGTATTTCTCAATACTTGTTGTGAAATGGCAGAAAAATATTTTATTCTACAATATAAACCCTGTGAATACTGCTTCTCACCAATATTTATTAATACTTATGAGAAATTGCCAGGGAAACATTTTGTATTATAGTACAAATCTGGCAATTACTGTCTTCTCTCTAATATTATTGAATTCTTGTGGAAATATGCCAAAAATTTTATTTGTTTCACAGTAAAACTGCTCTTTTCTCTCCAATTTCTCACTACTTGTGAAGATATTTCTGAGAATCTCTTTGGTGTATAATTGACCAATTGATGGGATTGATGATTACTATCTTCTTTTAAATATTCCTTAACACTTATGGAGAGATTCTACAGAGACCATTTACACTGTAGTAAAACTTCATCTGAAAGTCTTTGAATAATGTTATATTCTTCAATAATTGTTGAGAGATGTGAGATATCTTTTGGTCTGTGATAGATCTTCATCTAACAAGGATAATGAATATTGTCATCTCTTCAGTATTCTGTACCAATTGTGAAGATATGTCAGAGAAGCTTTTTATTCTTTGGTGAATCTTCAATGGACAAGTTTAACAAATACTATCTTCTCTTTCTCCAATATTTTTCAGTACTTGTGAATAGATAGTGGTCATATCTTTTGTGTTACAATAAGTATATCAGCTAAAAGGCCTCTTAAATACTGTTTTTTTTTACAGTATTCTTCAATGCCTGTGAAGAAATGCTGGAGCTGCTTCAACCAAACCTGCCAAATACATGGCCATCATTTGACATGTTTGATGACATATCCACTATTCAGTATTTATCAAAACTTATGGAGAGATGCATTTTGTCATGAAGTGGTCCACTTTTTCATTAGCCTAATTAAATGTTAGTAGAAAGATGTTGAAAAATCTTTTTGCAATTCTTTTGGACCATTTAAGAATTTGATTTTAATTTTATTATAAGAGCAATCAATATTCAAAATATATAATTTGGCAATACAAATTCACGTTATAAATCTTTTAAAGATATTGGAAAAATAAACATAAAAAAATGAACTTAAAATATTTCAATTCAAAATTGTCACACCAATTTACAATATGTCGCTAAGATTTGAATTTATTATTTTTGGATAATGATTTTTTTAAAGTAAGTACTATAAACAAATTGTTACAAAATCATCATAATAAATGTTTATATTTATAACAAATTAATTTAAAAAGATGAATGCAAAGATTTTTTTAAATTAATTTAATTTTGAAAATAATCTATTTTTATACTATTATTAGTGAGAATGTTTAAAAAAAGGTTTTAATCTATTGCTAAATTTCAAAACTCATGATACAATTAAGCATTTTCTTAAATGAATTTTAGAATCTCAAATGTAGTTCATGTTAGATTTCCAATTGTATCATATTTCTCTAATGTTTGTATATCATATGTTTTCTATTCTGGAGAATATTTATTTTGATACCTTTCAATTATTGAACATCATAGAGAATATCTTTAAAAATGTCAACAATATTTTGGCACTTTTAATTGTTCAAATTTTTTAATAAATCCAATGTTATTAGATCCAAAATTGCAAAACAAAATTGATTATAATTTTTTTTTCTGAAGTATGAATAGATTATTCACTTATCCATAGACAAATATTTTTATTCTGCTTAATTATTATTAGTAAAAGATACATGATAATCATGTCACAGAATACTCTCATATCAAATATGTTACAAGAACTATTTCACAGGCAGACTCATAACAAGTCATTTTAATAAACTCGTAAATACAATTTTCTGATATCAAAATTGATTTATTTACAATGTATGTATATATATTGTAAGGTGTGGTGCTTACATCCATCCAATATCATTTACACATCTTTTTGATTAATTTGAATCCAAGACCCAATATATTATCATTCTTTAGTAAACACTACACTAATAAAAATGAAGCACAATAATTGATAAACCATTAAGTTCTATACCCATTTCAACCCTAATTTACTCATACAATAAATACATTTTTAAATTAAATTATAAAAAGTATACATGACAACTAACCTGTAGTAAAATAATCTTCAAAAATACTACCAAAATCACCTTTTCCTTTATTTTTGCTATAATATCTTACATAAATCCAATTTATCCAAATCACTTTGAATACTTTTTAGCAGAACCCTTTTATTGTACATATTCACCTACATTTTGACTGTCTTGCAGACTTCTTCAGAGCTATGATACAATGAACAAAATAAAATAAAATACATAACTATACAAATAATACCATAAACAATGTAAAGAATAAAAAACTAAAAACAACATAAAATATATAACAAAACCTAATAAAACTGAAATAAATATAATTAAACCCAAATAAAATAATCCAGTTAACATAAAATAAAATATACAATATAAACAGAATATACATATAAATTATACATGGGTATTCCTAACTATATACATACACATTCAAGAACAACTATTAACCTAAATATATTATTTATTTTTATTATTTTTCATAATCTCTTAATTACTTCTATTCCTTATAAACTTAAATATTATTTTTATTATCTCCACCTCAATAAAATAGTTAATGTTGTATTCATATAATTGCCATTTCAAGAATAATTTCTTTATGAATATTGTTTTAATTTTTAAATCATATAATATCTATTATTTCCTTACTATTTTTTCTGTTAAAACTAATATTTTATATTTATTATTTTTTTAATATCTAGAACCTATAAAAATTGTAAACTATATATATATTATTTATTACACTTCAACTTTTATTATTATATAATTCTCTTATAAACTTATATTATACTGCTTTATATGTAAATATGCTAAATTTTTCTTAATATTTAATATCTATAAACATATTCATGTTTATACTCCTATGTAACAAGCATTTTTTTACAACCCATATTTCATTTATAAATGTTTCTCTTTATATATTTATCTCTATATATCCCATTTAAGAACTATATCTAAACCAATCTCATCCTAATCCAGAATGTCTATTAAATTTTGGTTTTATCTTTTTTATTAGTATTGCTTCTTTTATTTTCCTTTCTTTAATATTGTCTGTATGTAATATAATTTTTATTGAACTTTGTGTAAATTTGTGTCCTGTTTCCTTTACATATATATATATATATTGTAACGGTATATAATGTGCCATTACATTATTTTAAATTAAAATAAAAAGATCGTAAATAAAAATTGATTTATTAAAAAGAAAAAACTTAACTTAAAAACTGAAAATTAAAAGTTGATTAACATATATATAGTTCGCACAGATGGAAAACTTGAAAAACTGTTTTAAAAATAAAAGTATTTGAAAATATTTTTTTTGTAAAAAAAGTAAAGATTGATATTTTTTAAAATAGAAGTAAATGCATTTCTATCATGTTTAATCTTATAAAGTGGAAATGATTGTTTTTTTTTTTATTAAATAATTGTTTTAAAGCAAACTAGCCCTTGGGCATCTCAAAATTTATAATTAAAGTTCAGATAGGAGAGGGAAAAAACTAATAGGAACTTTTTCTAAATTTGCAATGAGTAATTGAAAATAAGAACTCTCATCTGACCTAAAGAATTCAAAATCAGTTATTAATATTTTTTCTGCATATGTTTAATTAATCATTTCCATTTCTTTTTTTTTTTGTTATGTGTTAATTAAATTATTTGACTGTATTTAAATTTAAGTTGGGTGTGGATGACTATATAGATTCATTAAGTTTGTTAGTTTAAGGGAGGGTTAATCTTGGGTTAGTTGTTTCACAGTTAAATTGGGTTAATGCATTGGATATATTGGTGTAATTAGTAAATGTAGTATGAAGATATGCTATGTGCAGGATCATGTATACACCACCCTTGGGTAAAATAAGTCCCATTTCTTAATGACCATCGGAAGCAGACATATTCCCTGCTCCTTGTATCACCCCTTTAGCCTATTGAATGGGATAGTAAGATGGCAAAAAGGACTGCAATCCCTTCCTATGGAGTTTTTTTTTTAATGTTCTTCTTGCCAGACAGATGTAACATTCCTGTACTGGATGAGAGACAATTTCTTTTCTATAACCATGCTGTTCAGATGTGCATTCCTGACAGTATGATATTGTGTTGTTGTATTCATGCTGCATTGAATACATCGATATATCAGATGATTGGTATTGGTTTGACTGCGAACCTTTGGCCTAGGATTAAATAAGGGCTATAGGATATTTTTTTTGAATGAATCCGTATAGTGTATCTATACTCAACATCATAAAACAAACTCTCATTAAAATCCATCTGTGCGGATTGTTTAAAATAATAATTTAAATTTAAAAATTAATATTTAAATATAAACAATATAAATTTTATTCCTCAATTTTTAAATATTTATATATGTGTCAATAAATCTTTTTGTGTGTGTTATTTCTGTCAGTAGCTTACTTATTTATTTTATTGAAATCTTTTTACTTAAAATATATTTTAAGAAGTTATATTAAATCTCTGTATCTCTATGAGCTAGTGTCATGGGCTGATGGTCGTAATAAAATATATATGTAAATTTGGATCTTAACTTATGTATCTGCCTACTATATAAATTTTCCAGGTTCAAATAGCATGGTGGCACCCTGTATGGCAGATATGGTAAAAACCAAAATTTTACCCTGGCCATTATAATTGGTGCCCAATATAGGTGTTAAATTAGTTTAAGGGAGGGTAAATCCAGAAGCAAAAAGAGCTTATACTTTCCAGATTCTGCAGATTTAGAGGTCCATCTTTATGATCACTTAGTAGATTGTCCCTTTTTTTAAATGATTTTTCCAGATTCAAATAGCCTGGTGGCACCCTGTATGATAGATATGGTAAAAGCCAAAATTTAAATCTGACCGTTATAATTGGTGCCCAACATAGGTGTTAAATTAGTTTAACCCTTAAACCGCTAATTAAATCATTGGTTGTATGAGATAAAAATCAAATCTTTTAATTGGCCAACTCACAAACTGAAGACAAAGCCTATTGTTAAAACATATTCGTCTATAATATTAAATTCAACTCAGATACGTTTATAAAAAGTATATAATTAATTTTTCAGGTCATGAAGAAAACGAAAGTTCTTTCAAAAATAAATTGCTATTTATTTATTCTAAGATATTCTATATCGGCAACATAAAAGTTATAATGTAAACAAAAAGATCGACTTTTACGTTATAGAAAAGTAAATATTTCTTTTTACTACATCTTCAATATATTTACTTAAATCTTCAATATTTTTCGAAAATAATTTTGTTTTTTTATTATTCTCTCTGAAAATTATGTTTAATTTCCATAAATATTATTTAATAATAATTTAAATCGTATTCAAATGAAAATCTCAGCGTTTTTCTTTATTTTCTTTGATCAGGCAGTTTCTTTGTTCTTTCCAGCCAATCAGAATGTCTTTTTCGGCTGAGAGCATGCTAAGAACCAATCACAAATAATGTTCCTTCTTTGTTTAGGTTTAAAATGCGTTTTTTTTTATTTTTTACTTCTAAAATAAATCGGAAGATGTCACCATCGTACAGAACTTTTAAAAACGAATTAAATACGTATTTAACGAATTTTATCGTATAAAAACGAACTAAGTTAGAGTGATTTTAGATGTCGACGAGGAGTCTCGTCGAGCGCGGGAAAAGGGTTAAGGGAGGGTAAATCCATAAGCAAAAAGAGTTAACATATGCCCATCTTATGAATTTCTTTACAACTGATACATATTTAATCACTACATTATGTCTATAAATCTAGTTAAACCAAATCCTATTAAATTTGTGGCATAGGGAGGCCTCAGATGGGTGTCCAGAAATTAAATCTATTGCAGACTCCTATTGTGAAATCTGCAATACAGCTACCGTTCATATATAGCTTAATAGTCAGCATCTCAGACAACAATTATTTTGCCTTTTATATTTTTATTAGCCTCTTATCAGCAAATTTTCAGATTCAATGAGCAAGATGTCATTAATTCTAGAGTCTTTTTTGGTCCATGCTGTGGCTTGGTGCTTCCATTGGTCAAGCTAATTCTTTTTATTTTCTTATCTGACCTTTTATATTATTTTAAAACAATCATTTAATTATAAAAAACAATCGTTTTCATTTTCTAAGATTAAACATGATAGAAATCCATTTCTATTTTTAAAAATATCAATCTTTACTTTTTTTACAAAAAAAATCTTTTCAAATACTTTTATTTTTAAAATAGTTTTTCAAGTTTTCCATCTGTGCGAACTATATATACTTTAAACAACTTTTAATTTCCAGTTTTTAAGTTAAGTTTTTTCTTTTTAATAAATCAATTTTTATTTATGATCTTTTTATTTTAATCTAAAATAATGTAATGGCATATTATATACCATTACAATATATATCAGTGATTTATTATATGACATGTTGTTTTCATCTTGTTTTTATAGAATTTTTCATTTCTCCCATATATTTGTTATCAATCCCACTATCTAAACATTGTTTGCATTTTATCATTATACACTCTATTAATTATTTTTTTATTATCTTTATTATATCCTATGTATTTGTTATGTATCAAATTTAATATGTTTTCTCTTTTTTATTAATTATTTTGTAGTAATTATTCTTTTGCATTTTTTATTAATCTTCTTTATAATTTTATTAAACTTATTCACTATAATATTATTTGTTTTTATTCCTATATATCTATTTCCCCTTTTTTTACCCTTCACTCTTCATTTTTATTTATCTTATACTCAATATTTTCAATATTCCTTTTAATTATATGTACAGGGAAACCACTCTGTTTTAATTCATTGATTATTAAATGTGTTTTTTTTAATATAGTCTTCTTTCCTTGAACAATACATTGCAGTCCTGTATATTTTTGAATATATATAACTAATTTTATATTTTCTATCAATGTTGGAAAACCAACTTGTTATTTTGTTACCAATGTTGTTTTTCATATAAATATTCGTTTGAATATACCATTTTTTATCTATCAATTTCTTTTGAAATATTATATCCAGATATGCAATTTCATTATTTTCTTTCTTCTAAACTGTAAATTTTATTTTCCTTGCAATTTATTAATATGCCTTTGGTTTTTATTAAAAATCATCAAATAATCATCTACATATCTGTTAAAAAACAAAAGAGCATTTTTATTTTGTGTTATATTTTGATCAAACTCATTCATATAAATAGTGCTTAAAATTGCACTTAGAGCTCCTCCCATTAATAATCCTTCTCTTTGCTTATAAAATTTCCTATTATATTCAAAAGTTACATCCTTAGAACATAATTCCATTAAATCTGACAATATATGAACAGAATTTTATTTTTTTATTTTTATCCTTCATATACTTTTCTATAGCTAAATTTATTGCTTTTCCTACATTTATATTAGTATACACTGATACAATATCTATTTTTATACCATCAAACATCACATGATCACCATCTCTATACTAGCACATAATTTGTTGTAAAGAGCAGATCCAAGGCTCCTCACTGATGATGGCCACAAGCCATAAACTAGTCTGGGGATATTGGATGAGTAGGCACTAGATAGGGATTTTATGCACAAGCCTTCTGGCATCCATTGATTACTCTGTTTGGCACAGGGTGGCACTACTGTATGGGGAGTTTTGCCTTTATCTATTTTTATAAATGGTAAATTTCTGTATTCATATTTTTTAAATATGTCATTCATTTTATTTATTCAAATTTTATTATTTTTAATGCTGGAATTTTCATATTCATTAGCATATTTTTTAAAAAATTTTACTCTATAACCATTTTGAAACTTTTTCTAAGTAAGATCCCTTACAATCAATAATTGGCCTTAGTGGTATATTTTCTTTGTTATGGAACCCCATATTTTCTAGCTGTTCTACATTTTTTACTCACTATTTTCTCAAATGTTGATCTATCTATTAAACGCTTTTTATAAATACATTTAATTAATGTATATATTTTTTTATTTTTTAATTCACTGTCATTCTTAACTTTTTCAAATACCTTATCACTCAACTAAACCTTCATTTTTTTTAAATACACCTGGGTCTCTTTTTATACGTATTTATTTAACGCGATTTTGAAGTTACGTGATTCACGTTTCTCCGGAAGTCGAACTCCGATGATGCGCTATTACTTTAAATAATAAATTTCGCGTATATTGAAAATAATAAGCACATTATTGGAATTCGACTTTCATCTTAGTAATTTCAATATTTTCAGTGCTTTATAATAGTAAGATTTTATGAAATAATGAAATTAAAATCATGATTTCCACATTTTATGTATACACACATTAAATTTTACAAGATTATAATGTAAATTTGTTCAAACATTGTGCATGTTAATTTTGCATTTTAAATCACATTCTGTTTTTGCTTTTTAAAAAAGAACATAATCAATTATTAATCATTTAGTGTCCACAAGTTTATTTTTAAAAGGTGAGTAATAGCAGTGGGCACAATTAAAATTGAAAATTAAAAAATTAAAGACAAAAATAAGAATTTAATTTTTAATTGTTAGATTAATTACTAATTACGTTGTCACCAGAAAACCATTAACACAACGTGAGAGTGACGTTGGCGCTAGTTGTATTTCCTCTTGTGAAGAATCTGATTTTTTTACCAGTTTGCAAACAAACCTGTTTATCGGCAAATAGTGATAATAATTAAAACGTGTATAAAAAATGTAAATTACGGTAAATTATGCATAAAAATATATTGTTTTGAATAAAATTAAATATTATAGTTTAAAAGTTTGTCTTGTATCAATTTTTTTCAAATTTGAAATTTTTTATTAGTCATATTTTATTTTCTTCTTTTTTTTTTTGCGCGAATTTTAAAGTAATTTTTCGTTGGTACTTTGCTTTTATGTGATTTTTGAAAAATCACAGTTCATATCCCCCCTTTTTCAAGATAAGTTACGTCTATTTTTGCACGATTTCATTTGCATGTGTTTTCTGAGGAACCTATCTATCGCGTAAAACGAGACCCAGGTGTAATCTTTTTTTTATCTAATATCACATTTATTTCCTTTATCTGACTTTGGAAAAACTATTTCTTCTTCATATTTAGATTTAATCTTTCTGATTTTTTTCTTTCCTATTAATTCTTTGTTGTTGTTTTTTTATATTCTCCATCCTTCTCTTTTCAAAATTATTGTTATTTTCTATTTTATATATCAAATTATTTATTTCTTTTTTAAATCCACCAAACCATATTTTCTCTTCATCATTTATAATTTTGTACTATTTTTATCATCATAATAATAAACTTCATATTTTTCTTCTACAAAATCTTGTGCTATTTTTTCCATTGTTATTTCTAACTCTATCACATCTTTTTTAATGTCATTTCCAATTGACACATATTTAATTCCTTTATTCAATATATATTTTTCTTCTTCTGTAAAGTCTATCTTTGAACGATTCTGTATATTATTCATTTTGTCATCTGTTATAATGTGTTGTTTTATTTTTTGTTCTATTAAAATTTTAATTTTTTTAACATGTTTCACTTTCTCATTTATCATACTTCTCTTTATCTCACATAATTCTCTAAATTTATCTTCTTTGTCCTTTCATATTTTATCCCTCAATATGAATTCCATATTATTTATTTTTTATATAAATGTTTTTTTCTTTTTATAACAACTTCTAATGTACTTCTTTAAGACATTCTTTTCTATATTCTTTATAAATACTTCATTATTAGTTAGTGATCTTTTTAATTTCTCAATCTTAATGAATGTAGGTATTATATTATTATCATCACATTTTTTAGGTATTTTATATTATTATATAATTTTATTATTCTATTCCATTTAACATTCATTAAATTTACTTCTTCTATATATTTTTAAACAATCCAATAAATTCTTAATACTTCCTTGTTGTTCTATTGTCATCCCTGAATCTAAATGTATAATTCCAAACACACATACTTATTCTAGTTTGCTCCAATTATTTCGTTTGTGTTATCCAAATTCTTCAGAAATATTACCAAAATCACCTTTTCCTTTATTTTTGCTATAATATCTTCTATAAAATCCAAGTTATCCAAATCACTTTGAACACTTTTTAGCAAAAACCTTTTATTGCACATATACACCTACATTTCAACTGTCCTGCAGTCTTCTTCAGAGCTATGATATGATGAACAAAATAAAATACATAACTATACAAATAATACCATAAAAAATGTAAACAATAAAAAATTAAAAACAACATAAAATATATAACAAAATGTAATAAAACTGAAATAAATATAATTAAACCTAAATAAAATATTCCTGTTAATATAAAATAAAATATACAATATAAACAGAATATAAATATAAATTATTCATGTGTATTCTTAAGTATATACACATACATTCAAGAACAACTATTAATCTAAATATATTATTCATTTTTATTATTTTTCATAATCTCTTAATTACTTAGAAGTAATACACATGTATAATTTATATTTATATTCTGTTTATATTGTATATTTTATTTTATATTAATTGGATTATTTTATTTGGGTTTAATTATATTTATTTTAGTTTTATTAGATTTTGTTATATATTTTATGTTGTTTTTAATTTTTTATTGTTTACATTTTTTGGTATTATTTTTATAGTTATGTATTTTATTTTATTTTGTTCATTATATCACAGCTTTGAAGAAGACTGCAGGACTGTCAAAATGTAGGTGTATGTGTGTATATGTACAATAAAAGGTTTTTGCTAAAAAGTATTCAAAGTGATTTGGATAAATTAGATTTATATAAAATAATATTGTTAATTGTGATGTAACTCTGACACATTATAATAATATGAGAGACATATGATCAGATAGAGTAAATGCAAGCAAGAAATGAAAGATGATTTTAAAGGAAAGAAATAAATAATTTTTTTATTGTTATTAACATATTATCTATATATAATGATCAATATTAGTGATGTAAACAATGGATCTAAATCAAAATTATGCACTTAGCATTAAAAGTAATCTAAAAATATTTTAGATAGAACATCGTTATATGAATAAGAAAAAAAAAAAAGCAATGAGCTTCTTCTCTCAATCTGAGATAAAACTTCTCATTGGCTGAATAACCTGTGTACATTTAAGCAGAGAATTTGAACTTGCAATTTTAAAAAAAATACCAGCAATTATTGAATTGAAATAGTCATAAAAACAAATACTTGCATAGTCGATAAAATAAGAAAAGCATATATAATTAAAACTAGCCAACTGAGGAATTTGAAAGTGAAATCTTTAAAATTAAATTCAGATTATTCAAATTTCCAAAGTATTGTTAATTCTAAATTGTAGATCAAATTATCTAGAATTAATACAAGTAAATATTTCTATTAGTTCATTTAAGATATTTTAGTAAAATTATTAATAAATTCTTTATAACATCTATATAAATATTATTTTTTTTTATACATTAAAAGCCTTTTACGGCACCTGATTTGGTGTTCTTTTCAAATGTTAGTAATCTATTATGTTAACGAACTATTTCAGACAAAACCAACTAGTGTTCAATAATGAAATTAAAACAAACAATAACAATATAAGTCATTAAAATAATCAAAACCCACGTATATAAATGCAGTAATTACAAAATAATTGACTATATCATAGCAATACAATAAATAAAATCAAATACATGCATTTTTTTTACAATTGTACATATGTCAATTTGTATAATTTCCCATTCATTTTTAAATAACCAATTATTAATTAATTTTTTTTGTAAAATTATATAAATAATCTATATAGATAACCATGCATTGCCAAATGCAAAAGTAACATTGGGAAAAGAATGTTATCACTCATAGAGCTATAACTGTCAGAATAGATAAAATTGACCTAGACTTAATAATACCTGTGCCATAAAACATCAAGTTGACTCTTAATAAATGAATTCAACAACTCTCCACTTCAAAGCAGAAATTCCAAAGATGTAAAGGATAAGTGATTTAATGCATGTTCTGGAACACTTACATTACCATTTATAATCAAAATGGATTAATGAGAATTATTAAAATGATTCTTTGGAAAAATTTTCCTTATGAACTTTAAAACAAAATTTAGATTGACATGACGAATTTTATTTATTTTTATATTTTGTGTAAATGTTTTTATTCATATCTTTTCTTTTATATGGATACAAGGGAGGAAATAAGTGTTAACATAATGGATAAATATTATTTCCTCTATTGTAAATAAAGTAAAATATAGATTATGATGAGGATTTGCTTGCATACAAATCCAATCATCATCCAAGGACTGGTAAGATTTCATCTAAAACATATTTATTCCAAACATTTGTACAATTGTACCATTATATATTTTTCTTTGTTTATACTAATATTTTTGTTAAATGTTTTCAGTATACTTGACTAACTATTTCCATGATAAATGGTCTTTCTTGTCTGTATCATAACTACAGTATATAACAGGGGAATCCCATATCATCTCTGTGACAGATAGGAATTTAATATAACAAGTTAATGAAAATATAATGAATTATGATTCCATATAATAGCATAGCAAGTGAAGATGAGTTAGATAATCATAAATATAAAATAAATTTCATTTACATTAATATAAACATCAAATGGATATCCTTTGTAGTGGATAAGGATTTGGAATAAGAATTGAAATAAATTATAAGCAAAGAATAATCATAGATGTTAAATTAAATATTTTATAGTCTTATAATTTTTTTATTAAAATGTTACTTACTGTAAATATATTTGTTAAATATATACAAGTGTTTAAATTAAAAACTCTCAGTGTATTTTTTTATATTCACTTTTCAATTGGTCATATTTTCTCATTTACTTAGAAATATTTTTGTGCACTTACATATATTTTTATGTACCCACACCCTTTCATTAACACCTACACATAAATTAGATGATTATGCAGATTCTTCATGAGTTTGAAACCACAAAATAATGAAAATAAATGATAGTAAGGATGAGGTGAGTATAATTGTATAGTTTAATATTTAGTTGATTATTAACTTCTCTCCCAGAAATGAAATTAATGTGAATGCAGGTATATAGATGCAAGGATCAAAAATAGACTCTTATTTATTGTGAAGACTTAGTGAAACTATTATAATACCAGGTAAAAGTCCATTCCATTATATATATATAATTGAATATTTGTAAATACAGTAATTAGATAATTAAAAAATTTATCCACTTAGGAGTGCTTTCAATTATCCTAGTAATCTTTGTCAACTAACACTTTAAAAGGCTAACTTTCCCACAATTCCATGATCTTGTCATTTGCTGCCTGCCAGTTATATTAAGATCATGAAATTGTGGGAAGGTTACCCTTTCAAAGTATTAGTTGGCAAAGATTATTAGGATAATCGAAAGCACTCCTAAGTGGATCAAATTTTTAATTATCTAATTACTGTATTTATAAATATTCAATTATATATATATATATATATATATATATAAAATGTACATATACATACAGTATTCAATTATTTAAAAAAAAAAAATTTTTTTATTCTTTTATACATACAGATTTTTATATGTATATATTTATTATTATGAATAAGCAGTTCTTTTTGTGATTTATTATATAATATTTTTTTATTAAATAATATGTGTTAAATTTATTTAACTTTCATTTTGTTAAAATAAGGTAAATCAGAAAGGTGTAAAATAAAATTGTTAGATTAGGAGATAAAAAATGTACTGTGAAACAATGAATAGATCTGTACAAACACAAAGATGCTTTTACACTTATTCCTGATGCTTATAGATAGCTTTGTTGTTATCTGTATCTTAAAATTATTTTTACAAAAGAGTGCTTTGATGTAGATAACGATCAATTATAAGTCGTCATTAATTGTGACCAACGTCAAACTTGTGAAGCTTTGATTTTTTTTTTAAGATAAAGATTTCCAGATGTTTTTTTTCTTTGGTTGAAATTCGCGATATAAACGATTAAAACAATTTTTTTAGGCATTCAGTTATAAATTTTTTTAAAGAGATGATCAGTCAGTCTTAAATTTTTTTAAAGAGATGATCATTCAGTTATAAATTTTTTTTAGAGAGATGATCACTCAAATTATGATTATTATTTTGAGACTCAACTCAGTCGGTCCTTCCTTGTTATTATTCTTAAGCAGAAATGTAATGATTTTTTTAAAAGAAGGAACGCTTTAATTTTTTTTCTCACTCTTTAGTTGAAAAAAAGAGCAAATGAAATGTCGTTTATATAAGCAATTTTCAAGCAATATTAAACAATAGGAGAGAAATGGAACAAGATTGAATTTATTATAAGCTAGTAATAATTATAAAAATGATATTAACATATTTGGTTAGGCATAATAATATGCCTCTGCATTGCTAAACCATCTTTTTCTGCTTCCTGATTAATACAGAATGAGTCAAAATCGCTGATCTGTCTATGAAATCATGTATCCAGTAATAACCAACAAATGATAAATTTTACCAACCACCAACTATATGATGCTTTGTTCCTAGTTCATGTCTTATTAAACTCACTGCCTTCGAACCAATGGAGAAGAAATAAGAAAAGAAAATTTAAAACACTATGTAGAACCATTTGAGCATAAATCAATTTTTGTTGATTTACCTCAATCATCTAAAGTGTCAACACAATTATTTTTTTAAGAAGAGAGCAACAAATCCACCGGTTCCTACTTATTCAAGTACTTATAATAATTTTTTTTTAAATAGAAGAAGCCAATCAACAGAATAATAATAATTGAAGAAACAAAAAGTCAATTGATTCACATTATCTCAAAATATCTCATAACTATGGACTTTTACCTGGTATTATAATAGGTTCACTAGGTCTTCACAATAAATAAGAGTCTATTTTTGATCTTTGCACCTATATACCTGCATACACATTAATTTCATTCCTGGGAGAGAAGTTAATAATCAACTAAATATTAAACTATATACTTATACTCATCTCATCCATACTATCATTAATTTCCATTATTTTGTGATTTCAAACTCATGGAGAATATATATATATATGTTGGAGATCAGGTAAAATTAATTCTCCTTTTGTCATTCTGAATAAATGGGCATTAATAAACGAAAAATAAAATTATATTTTCAAGTTTATTAAAATGACTCATTATGAGTCTGCCTGCAAAATAATTCTGGGTAATGTATTTGGGAAGAGTGTTCTGTAATATGATTATAATCGTAAATTTTACATATTCAAGCAGGAGTAAAAGTTATTAATGTGCTATTGAAATTAGTAATAAAATAAGTAAAAAACATGTTATCTGTTGTATATCATTTTTTTGGCAATTCCCTAACATTACTTGAGCTTTCAAACTTTGAAATATAAAAGATAAGTCATACTCAGGAAGCACAATCTAGGAATTAGAAAATAATGATAATTTTATTTAAACTTCCAAGAAAAAAATCCTTTTTGGTAAGTTTTGTTTCTATTTAATATTTTTAACCATAATTATGTGAATGTATCCGCTCTTCCATCTATAGGATTTGTTTTCCATTGACATTCTTCTTATTTTTCTGTGCAAGAAAGAAAAAAACTATTTTGGGGCTGGGGGACAAAGATTCTATTATTTATAATAAAGATATGTTAATTTTTGAAAAAAAGTTCATAGTTATATATATATAACTTTTTAAATACCTTTATTGTTCAAGAATTCATAAGAAGTTTGAGTACAGGAATTGCCAGCATTGGAAACAAACTTAGGATTACACATTACAGAATTTTTATTCTACCATTATAAATATTTGAAAACCAGGCACTCTTCACAGACCTGGATCTTAATTGTAAATATAGGGGATTTGAACCCAGACTTTCAAGCACACAGCAAGTATCCACACTATCTCATACAACTGATATACATGACCACATACATATAGAAAAGATAAATAATCACCAATATATGTATATTGTGCTAAACCAGCACACATCAGTTGATCCAGATTATCATCTCCCACACACACACACACACACACATATATATATATATAATCAGTGCTCAGTTTATATCTTAAGATAGCAAATCCTCATACTCTAATGGACAAGCTTCAATCTATTTCAACCTCCAACTTTTCAGCCATCCATATCATTGAAAATCTGATGATGGAAAATCCAAATCCCATGCTGATGCCAGTATTATTGCCATGCCCATGTTGACCTGAAGTCACTCTGACCCCTCATGTATAGGACCTCATCCATTTAAATACATAGAAGAGAGATAGGCAGGGCAGGATACAAGCTTCACATATAAATATTTGAAAACCAGGCACTCTTCACAAACCTGGAGCTTAATTGTAAATATAGAGGATTTGAACTCAGACTTTCAAGCACCCACCAAGTATCCACACTATCTTATACAACTGATATACATGTAGAAAAGATAAATAATCACCAATATACATATTTCATGCTAAAACAGCATTCATCAGTTGGTCCAGATTACCATCTCCCACATATATATATAATCAGTGCTCAGTTTATATATTAAGATAGCAAATCTTCACACTCTAATGGACAGGCTTCAATCTACTCCAACCTCCAACTTTTCAGCCATCCATATCATTGAAAATTTGATGATGGAAAGTCACATGTATGTGGTCATGTATATCAGTTGTATGAGATAGTGTGGATACTTGGTGGGTGCTTGGAAGTCTGAGTTCAAATCCCGTATATTTATATATACCAATACACTAAACCATACAGGGCATAGTAAATGACTATTTTCTACAGAAATAAAATTTAAAAATCTTATTAACACGAATTTTTTATACAATTTTTCTGTTTATAAATACATTGAATTTTTTGAATTGATTATTATTCAAATTCTTTATTTTTTTCTAAGACGTTATTAAGTTACAGGTGTTATGTGCTGAAATTTTTTTTTTTAATTTTAACTTATTGCATTAAATAAATATACTTAATTAGAAAGGTAATAAATTATAAAACTTAAAATTCAGGTGTTACAGATATTATTCAAACAAGTCAATGTCCGGATAATGTGCTATTTCTTAAATATTATAAATCTACGCACACTCACTTGCATTCACTCGCCGGTAAAAGTTTAAAAAACTTAAGTCAATCACTTAAGTTTAGAGTGTATTTTCTATATACACCAAATATTATTATATCTAATACTTGAGTTGTCCAAAAAGTCATAAAAAATAATATGATTTCTACCACTTATAAAAAAAATTTTGACAGATTTTGATATCTACAGAGTTGGATTTCAGAGAAAAGAAACACCTATGTTTTTTATTACTTTTTTTTCTTTAGAATTACTTTCTATTGGTATTTTATTTTTTTATTACAATTTCTAATAAATACTCTCATCAAGATTAGATTCAAAGAATTAATTGTTTCTAAATTCATAATCATTGATTTGCTAATTTTCCATATCCCTTCATAATTAGCATCTGGACACAATAGCTTTCCTTTGGATTTAAGTATTATTCAAGCATTTATTGTTTGGAAAATACTATTTTTCTAAAGATATATTATTTAAAAACACTATTGTTTAGATGAAGCATGCAATTAAATGAGTGTATCAATTCTATATAAACATATATTATTCTTTGCTACAATTAATTAGCATTAATCTCTGCTTGCTTGATCACCAGTAAAAATGAGTTATGTTAATTAGAGAATATTGATATAGTCAGATACCTACATTTGATTTTACATTTTAACCACTGGATGAAATGAGTTATTTCATTATATATTGATGTTTCTATTTATTTTTAAATGATATTTCTCATAATAACACTTAATACTGACTTACAAATTAATTTATAAATTAAATGTATAATTTCTATGTGTTCATTACTTGTAATTGACATCTGTTTCAAATTTTTATTATTATTTGTCTCTTAAATTTTTTATTTGGTTTTGAAAAAATAATAAATAAATAAATCAATTATAAGTATTGAGTTTTATAAAAACAATATTAAAGACCAAAATAAAAATTGTCAGCTACAAATTTATTTTTCATAAAATAAATTGGCTTTTTTTTATTCAATATAAATTACAATAAAACTTATAAAACAAAATAATAATAATGAGCCAATTTTGTAAAAAAACAATAAAATTCATATATATATATATTTGCATTATCAGTAATAAACTGAAGGGATGTCCTAAAGAAAGATTGGGAAAATGTCCTGTTAATCAATTGAGCATAAAATCATTGAAAGTAAAAGCCCAAGTAGATTAGTAGGCACAGATTTATTTTCAGATTTCTTTGTAAAAAGTTAAATTAAAATTACATTATAAATAAAAAACACAAAGTTTATTTTTAGATTAATGTGTAAAAACATATTTAATATAAGGTGCAAAAATATTTCATTTATAGATTTTATTTTCTGTTCTATTTTATTAAATTTACCTTTATAATGACATATGTAAAGTAGGCTGAATCTTGAAGTTTTCGATTAGTTATTCCAGTATGATATCATTAACTTCAAGTAGTGTTTAAAAGCATTATCTAAATATAAAATTGAATGTAGGTACCTGACTATACTGATATCAATTAGAATATACATAATAATAACTCAATTTATTTTTCTAAAAGTTATTGACAAAATTCCTTATTTGTTCCAAATTGGCAATATACTTTAAACATATCTTTGTCAAAAAGAAAGACAGTCAATATGAAAGTAAAGCTGTGTGGGTTAAAATATAAATCTAATTTACATAGAAAAATATCTTGATGGATGCTTTAAAGCAGGCTTAACAACCATCTGCTAATCAAGAAATTTAAGCGATGGTTCCTTGAACCCAAATATTTTGATTTCCTGATGAAGATAAATATTAATGCCTTGCTTACTAAACACTTTCTGGTGCATTGCCAAGGATTCTCAAACATAGAATCCACTTGCTCTCTATGCCTCAGAGAGGATGAAACTTCTCTCCACCTCCTCTACCACTGTGTTTCTCTTCACCCCTACAGAGTCCTTATAGCCTTAATGTTAAATAACAATATGCCTGCTCTGTCAACTATCATTGACAATATACTATGTGGATCCATCCCGGAGATATGATTAACAACATTTGTACTGTTCTCACTATGGTACACATGGTGCTGGCTCACCTTTAATCATGCACTGGAATGTCTGCTCGAACTCTATATTAACAAAATGGAAAAAATTCGGAAAAGGGACCATAATTTGGCCCCCTCTTACATCTACGATTCTACATGGAGATTATTGACCTGGACCTCAAAAGCTGATCCCTCTCATTCCTGAATAGAAAGCTCCTACCCTGGAGAGTGGTTTGAGGCTGAATCGCCTGCATCCCTTTGTGATGACTTGCCTTGCTCTGCGTGATTATTGCCCAGACCCTGAGTTTTATGGAAGTAACCTCCAATATGAAGGGTCGATGTGATCATGCAGAGCATGGACAAAGGATCAGATTTATCATTGAACTGTATAGGACACGCAAGCGTGGTCACCTATCAATGATACTATTCCGGACCCATTCCTTGCTGATATGCTTCATATTAGTCCTTTTAGCTGGTGTCAAGCAAGATATCAATATCGAACTTTTATCCCCCTGATTATCATGTAATATATTCTATGTTTAACTGTTATCATATGTTGTAACCAAATTTCTGAATAAAAAGTCTATATTTTATAAATAAATAAAAATTATGACTTTTTTATCTTCTAGAAATCGTAAATTTTAAAATGATTATTTTGTCTTTAATTTTATTAACCTTAAAAAAGTTCTTCTTATAGTTGATATATAATAATCATTTTTCGGGGGTTTAAATAATAAATTAATATTTGCTTATCTTAAACAAGTATTAATTTTCTTGTTTGTTTGTTTTTTAATTTCTATAATTTTGTGACATGGTTAATTAAATTTACTAGCGTAAATCTTTCACTAACTGTCACTTTAATTCCTTAAAATGGTTAAACTATGCTAATTTACATCTTTAATGCTTCCTCTTGAAATACTTTTGTAGACTATACCAGATAATGTTTATTATATATGCAGGTTTTTATAGTTTACAATTACATGTAATTGAAGGGAATTATTGTATAATGGGTAGACAAATTAAAAATATTTGTATAAATAAATCTTGGTGTCTGATCATCTTTTAAGCGAACTGATAAATAATTCAAAAAATAAGAATAATGTTATGGAAAAGGTACAAATGTGTTATGTTATCTTGTTGAATCAATCATTATTTGTGAAGAAAAAAATGGCAAGAAAGGAAAATTAATAATGGTAAAAAATATATAATTAATATGTATCACATCATCACTCAGATATTCGATTGACTTTTATTGCGATTTTTATTTAAAATTGCAACTTCTAATAATACTTCAGTTTAATTTTTGTAGTCATGCTAGGACTATGGAACTCCAGTCCTGAAAGGCTATTTTTGACTGCTACCTGTAAAGATTTTAAAAAATCTATTACTTATTTCTATTAATTTTTATGCATATGTATAATATAAAAACACTGCAACAAAGTATATATTTTAATATTTATTTTAGTAACTTTGAATAAAACATTAGTCTTATATTTGTATTTTTATATTGGACTATTTCCAATATAAAAATACAACTAGAATACCATTATCACAAACCTTCAGAAAAACAGTGTTATATACATAATTATCAATATTAAAACAATTGACTTAAATATTTTTAAACATTTATTTTTATTTATTTGAATATCTGGGATTCATCGTGCATTCTTTTTGTATAATAGATCATGTTTTTTATTCTCTTTGCATCACTACTAACATTCCACAATCTCTTTACTAGACTAAATAATATTGTAGGCTAACAATAAAAAAGATTAATTTAATAGAGCAACAGTTTATATATAAACTATAATGTATAAATAAACTATATATATATATTGTAATAGGCCAGCAGTTTTCACAAGAGAGGGGAAATGTATCTTACTATGATCAGTCCTTGGGTCTTCTAGTAGGATGCTGTCAGTGATGTGATGAAGTACATAACCTATGATCATATCTACCTCCAATGGGCTATCACTGTATTTACTCATTAAATTTAGATACAATTTGGGCTAGTTCATTCAGACCTCAACCCTCTTTTGGATTCTGTTATGCCTCAGTATTCAAACTCAGGGAGAATTCTGCCTTTGGCTCTTTTCAGGGATGAACTCATACAAGATAACCACTGCTGCACCTCTATATAGATTACAATTGATTTAAAAATCCACCCAAGCTTATTTCTGCATTATTACACAAGAGTGGGATGGGGTGTGTGCATAGGTTACCGGTTGATTAGTGAATGCATAGATAATTTTGATAAACTAGAGACCAGTTTAATGTGAACAAATTTAACAATGTTTATTAAATAACAAAACAAAGTAAAAAAGATTAAAACCTTTTAATAAGATAAAACAATATAATTCTGTTCTTATCAGAAACTGTAGGGAAAATAAAGAATTTTTTTAAGATAATTTGTTTGCATTGAAGTGTATATAAAAGAAATATTATAAGAAATATAAACAATATAATTATACGTGTCAAGGATGGAAAGCTACCATACCAATAATTGAATATATTCATGATTCCAAATCCTTATCCTATGGTAGAAATGCATCACATGGCACTAATTATTTACAAAGCCAAAAAAAGAAATTTTTATTATTATTAAGTTGACCATGAAGGTAACTAGCTAATTTAAAATCTTATGCTGGTACATTTACAGTATCTTCTTTGGGATCCCATTATCTATGTATAGTTTCCTACTGTTGACAGAAAAGAGCATCTACACAAGATTGGTCATTTATACCAAAAAATAAACATGAACAATTATTAGTTAACAATAAACCAATAACATAAACTCTGTCCTGTAATAAAGTATATGTACTTAATATGGAATCTTAAAGATCTTACCTTATCCCATATCATGATCAATGTCAAGTCACTGCAGAGGGAAAGCTGGTCTAAACTTTACTTAAAATATAAATTTAAAAAATTATCTAACTTAATGATTCCCTCCTCATTTTATTGTTTTCATCTATAATTGACTCTTACAAGTTATAGACAAGTGTGGAAATAAAATAAATAAAGAATTTTACAAATATTTATATAACAAGAATACAACAAAATCAAAGCTTTTATTAAATTATTTTGATTAATGTTCATGAGTTCAGCAACAATGTCCTTCATGGGTACAGTCTATCTCCTTTTTGGATTGCGGTCCTTGGTTAACACATGCATCACTCATTAGAATTCCTATATAACATGCTAGAAATAATATTACATCCATTCTCTGCAGTTTCCCTTTTTGATCAATGTAGACATTTGGTATGAGACAATTGGAGTTTCTTTAGGCATTATAAGAGTAAATAGACAAAGTCATTGTGCTTCCTGTGTCAGGATAGTGACACTCAGTCCCATAGCACTAGTAATTTAACCAGAAAACATTGAACAGTGGTTTATAACATTTAATTTTTCTTTTTTGCAAATTGGCATTTAATAGCTTATACACAAGAGAAATTACTTCATCATTATGTTTAAGTGCTGGCAATGTTCTATTCTTTTTTCATTCATGTTTTGAATAATAGTGCAGTTTTTTCAATATCAATTTTAAAAGTTCACTTATTTGATTAAACTGCACAAACTTATTAAACTTCTCTTAATTCAAATGTCAGTTTTAATTTCTTATGGTTTGTGCTAAGAAACTTCTATGGATAACGCAGAGTATTTGACCAAGTCATCCATTTTCTTTTGCATTCAAATATTCATTCTCACGATGATGTTGGCTTTCTATGGTTAATGTATTATTTAAAAAATAATAAAAGATGACAAAAATGAGCTGTGTTTGTTTTATACCGAGTTTAGTTTCCGATGTTTGATATATTAGCTTTTCTATTTCCTTTAACATTGCTGTAGCTGCCTATTGTTATGTAAATTATCTTAGGTGTAGTTAATTTTAAAAAATAAAATTATGTAATACAATTCTAATTTTATTTTCTACACTTAGTTGCTTAGTGATTAGCTTGACATTGGGTCATCACTATACTTACCTAGTCTCTGTTTCAATTCGTGATATACAATATATTGATCATATATATATATTTAAATGATTTCTTTAAATGGGCTTTTACTTTTTATTAAGTAAGGAAAATTAGTTTACTGTGACATTTATTTAACTTGATATCTAACAAAGCAAACATTCGTCATATATATATATTGAATATTATATTTAATGTTTTCACAGTAGATGGAGCTTACCAATAGCTCTAATCAAGCTTTTATTTTATAAGTGCCAAAAGAGAAAAAATTCAAAATCTCTATTGGGGGTCCCTATCTCCAGGCCAACTGGTTTCAAGCTTGTGGTCACCTCAGTGGACTGCTGGAATGCCAGAAACTAGATCTTAAATGCCAACTCAAAAGTCAGCACTTATAAAACACGTTTCTATCAATTTGAAAGCATGAATTTATCATACATGTAAATGTCTTCAAATCCAGCCTAACAAACTAGATAGCTATATGGGTCTGAATTCAGCTCAGTTTCGCCATATAGTAATATCCTCTGCAATATATAGCATTGCAAAAAACTTCAAAGGTACATTTATAATAATTAAAATGTTATAAATTTCATAACTTACTTTTAACCTTGCATTTTATGATTACTAGATAGAACTTACCAATAGCTCTAATCAAGCTTTTATTTTATAAGTACCGAAAGAGAAAAAAATCAAAATCTTTATCGGGTTTTTTTATCTCCATACCAACTGGTTTCAAGCTTGTGGCTCACTTCAGTTGAATGCTGGAATGCCAGAAACTAGATCTAAAATACCAACTCAAAAGTCAGCATTTATAAAACACATTTCTATCAATTTGAAAGCATGAATTTATCAGACATGTAAATGTCTTCAAATCCAGCTTGATTAGAGCTATTGGTAAGCTCCATCTAGTGATCATAAAATGCAAGCTTAAAAGCAAGTTATGAAATTTATAACTTTTAATTATTATAAGTGTACCTTTGAAGGTTTTTGCAATGTTATATATTGCAGAGGCTATTACTATATGGTGAAACTGAGCTGAATTCAGACCCATATAGCTATCTGGTTTGTTAGGCTGGATTTGAAGACATTTACATGTCTGATAAATTTCATGCTTTCAAATTGATAGAAATGTGTTTTATAAGTGCTGAATTTTGAATTGGTATTTTAGATCTAGTTTTTGGCAGCCCAGTGCTCCACTGAGGTAAGCCACAAGCTCGAAACCAGTTAGTCTGGAGATAGGGACCCCCAAAAGAGATTTTGAATTTTTTGTCTTTTGGCACTTATAAAATAAAAGCTTGTTTAGAGCTATTGGTAAGCTCCATCTAGTGATCATAAAATGCAAGCTTAAAAGCAAGTTACGAAATTTATAACTTCTTTTAATTATTATATATATATATGCTTAAAAGAAAAGATAGCACCTATTCAACCACCTATTAGTTAAGCTTATGTTTGAATGGGCATGGTTTGGTGGTGTGGACAGATTGTATGTTACCCTTACTATATATATATATATCATAGATAATATGTAATAAAATATATTATACGAGAGTATGTAAACAATTATCAACTATTATGGTAATGAATTTTTGATACAAAACAATATTTGCTACCTTGCTGAACGATGCTTCTGATACAGCATATCTTTGTTAAAGCACAAGTACAATAATAATGCTTTGACAAAAATATGTATCAACAGCCTAGGTCAGCAAAATAGTAAATATTGTTTTGTATCAAAAATTTATTACCTTACTAGTTGATAATTGTCTACTTATACTTGTAGAATATATATATAGTATTCCAATATAAGTATATCGTCTATACTAAACTTAATGTAATTAAAATGGACTTGAACTCAGACTTTCAAGCCCTTTCCAACTATGCACTCAATGTTATATAATTTACACATGACCACATACATGTGAAAAAGATAAATGATTTCCAATATACTTTTTTCATGCTGAACCAGCATTCATCAGTTGGTCTAGATCACCATCTAGCGGTGCATTAACATTAAAACAACATATACATCAGTATAATAGAGATAATGCTAATATGCTACAAGTATTCTTTTTTTTTAATAAGGAAAGGAATTTTTTCACAAAGAATTTTATTATTTATCACATTGATTGTCTTTAGACAGCTTATATATTATCAAAATATCATAAAGGAATCTGAACATTTTCCAACTACGAGATAAAAATCATTAATGACTTTATTATCCTTCAATACTGCTACTGCAGCCACAATTTTGACATTCATTAACTATGTGTTTCATAATTTTTGTTTATTCACATCTACATAGATATAAGTTGTTATTAAATTTCATTTATAAAAGTAGATGAAAATAATTATCATAGATTATTCTCAATCTGTAGATGAGTCTTCGCTAATAAATTACTGTTGGATCTGAAAAAATTACATTTGGCATCTCATTGGAATTTTATTTTTATGCCATAATTATGCAGTTGTCAGTTCTTGATTGAACAACCACAAAATGTGTCTTGATTTGAGACAACCCTTATGCGGAAATATTATATCTTGAGTTAATGCCAAGTTCAGACTACTTAATGGTTTAGACATTTTTTGTGAGGTAACTTCTGTTAACTTGTAATGAAATGTCAGGAAGATACTATAAAAAAATAAAATTGAATATACCAATAATATTTCTCATAGTAATAATTAAATTAGTATCCAGAAATTTAATATGGGGACTGATTTCTCCAAATACAAGGACATGCTATACACCAAAAGAATAAATTAGTGAAAAGAAAGATGCCCAGAAAATGATTAAAGTTGCTCCTGACAGATTACCAAAGAGATTATTTTTACAAATTATTTGAGATCTATGATTGGATAAATGAAAATAAGTTGGGATATGATCCAAAGTTACTTATATGTAGCATGAGTTAGGATTGAGTTTTTGTCTATTGTTGGAAAAGATTATATTTCAGATTTCCCTGTAATTTAAATGAAAAGTTGAGAATGTTATTTTTATTGGATTAATAATAAGATCCCACTTTTTGATAAAGATTTTCAATTTTTTTTTTTACTTATTGACATTTGCTGCATTTTCTGAGGGAAGATCACTGATGAATAAATTAAACAAAGTAGGGAAGAAAAATGAAGCTTGAGGTTATTCTGTAAAATTTTGTACCTATTATGATTATCATTTAATAGTATATGAATTTATCTGTTGAATAGTATTTTTGTAAGTAAATTAATAATGCTTTTGCATTTAAGGATTTCTGGAACTTTTAGGTGACCATTTTTTCAAACAGATTATCAGTTGAGGTTAAATTAATAAAGGTAGAATTTTAACTTAATTTGTAAGTCTTTTTCAATGTGGGTTATTATTAATATATTTCTTTTAAATATCATATTGTAAAAACATAATAATGATGTTATTTTGATCATTGTTTGCATTATCTGTGTTTTGTGTAAAATTTTTGAAATAGTTTTTGTATATATAATGGTAATGAACAGTTTTGCTTTGGTTTTAGATCCTAATTTTTTTAGAAAATTTTGGAAGTAAGCTACCTACTTTTTGAAAGCTTTTTTGATATAAGATATGTAAAAGTGAATTTGCAGTTCTATCTAATAGAATAATTTTTTTGTCTTATTTATCTTGGATTTAGCAATCTACATATAAAATTTGCATTTAGCAGTGATAGTTGGTTTTTAGAGATATTTTTGTAACCACCCATCAAGCTTACATAAAGGTGTCCCTATATTTTGACTATATCATGTAAAGTTTATCACCAATTTCTGAATTATTGACAGATAAATATTGACCATAAAGAGCATTACTATTTGTGTTCCTACCTGGAATAAATTGTTTTTGAGATCTTCAAAAAATAAAAAAAGATGATTAATGTCATTTGTGAACAACCTAATAATAAAAAGGAAAAGATGAAGATTTGGTTTATTTTGAAAAACAAAAATACTATTAATAAAGAATATAGTAGTGTATAATTGAACATGAAGTAGAAGCTATGAATAAATATGAACTGTAATCTTTATACATGAATAATAATTGTATTATGAAGGTTATGTAACTTTTACATGTAAATACAATTTCATATATAGCAGCAGTATAGAAATTTGTTGCTATGATTATGTTGGATTGCACTAATATCATGCTTAAATGTTAATAATAAGTATTTGACTTCTATGTATAATTTAAAATAATACATTTATAAACATAACAATAAAATATGATATATTGTACTCTTGCTAAACCAATATTTAAGAAAATGAATAATGTTTAATAATAATCTTCTGGCTTGCTCTCATTTAATAAAATAAGAAATATATACTAATAATATCAATATAATTTTCTATGATTAGATTAACTCAAAATTTAATAATTAATAATATATGATTCAATTGAATAATAAATAATAATCTTGAGACATTTAGCAAAGATATAACTTTGGTAAACATTGAAAACATCTCCATAAAGACATACCCTCAATGGGATAGGAACACTATCCTCCTAAATTTATACAATTTTGAAATACATAAAAATAATTTTAATATAATATTACTAAATTATTAATTGTAAATTATATAATTTTAAATCTTCTCATTCGATAAATTCAATTTATAAAACAAAATACATTCACCTTAATGGAAGCTATAATAAGATACAGTAATTAAATATGCTACCTTATCCTTTACCTCATATTCATAACTGCTCAAATAAAAATGGCGAGAAGTTGTATAAAGCATATCAAATAGACTAAATAGTCCAGCGTTTAGAAATGTCAACATTTCCTCTATTATTGAGTTGTTGATTATACCTCTCTGATCTTCCGCTAATGTCTTTTCTCATACAAACTATTTTAGGGTGGAAGGTTCAAATAATGTCAGTTTTTTGGAGTGTTCCAAAAACGTAGATGAGTTATCGTTTTTTTCATAGCTCTATTATATGTTATCTGTGTTGTTTCCTGTTGCTTTTTCTCCAAAATAATGGGGCAACCGGGTTGTGCGGATGTGTAAACACATGGGGGTCTGAGAAGGTTCTAATTTGTCCTTGGAGTTATTGATGACGTTAGTGCAAGGGGGTGTATGAAAGCTGATTTTAAATTTATGCTCAAAATCTTGATTAGTTGGTGTGAGATTTTGTATGTGGGGAAGAGTGATATATGGAAGATTAATATTGTTTTTATTAATGGTGATTTTTGTATGAAACGCTTGATTTTTTGTTGATAGTGGGGTTTATAGCGCCTGTAGTAGGTCTTTAGTATAGAGGTGTATTTGTTCTTAATCTGCTTCAAATTTGCAATGCATGTTTCTTGTAGGAGCTTGTAGTCTGCTAATTTGTGGGGTTAGGAAGTTAGAATGTGTGTATGGCTGATTTCAAAGGCTTTATAATCATTGAATAATTTATACTGTTCTGGCTAACTTAAGATCCAGGTAATTTAGGCTTTGGGGCACTCAGATGTGGAATAGGTTAGCTTGGGTTAGGTTGTAGAGAAAATCAATAAAGCACATCTATAACAACTTCTGTAGACCTCCTTTGACGTCAAAGGTGTATGGACTGTAGACAGAAACAATCTATTCACATTATCCAACAAGAACTCACCAATACAAGTCACTGAAGATAATTTCACATTACATTTTTAACTTGGATGGATAAGCATATATACACAACATTTGCACACTTGGTACAATATGAAAAGATGGGGGCTCCCTCTCAGGGAATCACACTAGCATTTTCTTAATTACTACAAAAAATTAATAGTGCCTAAATACCAAGCTGATAACCCCCACATTTTATACATCCGTACTAGATGACATACTTATTCTAGCCAATCAACACACCACAAACAATATTATACAAGAACTAACGCACAGCACTAAGCTAACCATTAATTCCACACTGAGGATGCATCCCAAAGCCTAAATTACCTGGATCTTAAGTTAACACGCAAGGAACCATGTATAAATTATTCAATGATATAAAGCCTTTGAAATCAGAGCTTCATACATCCACATTCTAACGTCCTAACTCTCACAAATTAGCAGGACTACACATCCTACCAGAAACAGCACTGGCAAATTGAAGCGACGTAAGAACAACATACACCTCTATACTAAAGACCTACTACAGGAGGCTATAAACTCCACACTATCAACAACAAAATCAAGCGTTTCATACAAAAACACTATTAATAAAAACAATATTAATCTTCCATATACACTCTTCCCCACATACATAAAACCACACCAACTAACAAGATTGAGCAAAAATTTAAAATAGCTTTCATACACCCCAGCACTAACGCTCACAATAACTCCAAGGACAAATTAGAACCTTCTCAACCCCCCTCTTTAGCTCACTTGCCCACAACCGTTGGCTTTATTTTGGAGAAACCAAGGAGGCACAACCACCGGACACCAACAGATACACATATAATAGAGCTATGAAAAACAATGATAACTCATCTACGTTTTGGAACACTCCAAGAAAACTGGACATTTATTTGAACCTTCCCACCCTAAAATAGTTTGTATCGAGAAAAACGACATTAAGCGGAAGATCAGAGAAGCGTACTACATCAACAACAATAACAACTCAATCAATAGACGCGACACATGCTTCGACATTTCTAAATGCTGGACTATTTAGTCTATTTGCATATGCTTTGCATACAACTTCTCCGGCCCCATTTTTATTTTTGCAGCTCACAGCTTCGCTATGAATATGAGGTAAAGGACCTCGAAAGCGCTTAGCATATTTAATTACTGTATCTTATTATAGCTTCACATTCAAGCGTGACATACGCTTATTTTGTTTTATAAATTAAATTATTAATATAATATGATCTCGGGTTTTATAATTATCACACGATCACCATTTCTTATGCTTACTTATAACTGTTATTAAAAGAGGCAAAACTCTCTATACATATTGGATGAGTAGGCACTAGATGGGGATTTTATGCACAAGCCTCCTGGCATCCATTGATTACTCTGGCTTGCACTGAGTGGCAATATGTATAGAGATTTTTGCCTGTTTTAGTAACAGTTATGAGCAAGCATAAAAAATGGTGATCATGTGGTGTTTATTGGCTTAAACCAATCCTGCCTAATAGGATAGTGGTAGCTATGGTTATTAAAGAACCAAAGTCACCAAAATGTATAGTACTGAACTGAGTTCAGACCTATATGACTATATAACATAATGAGCTTGAATTGAAAATATTATAGTGTTTCAATTTAAGACTCATGATTTTGTAGTTAAACAAAGATAAAGGGTGGCTGCTGGAGGGTTGCATTAGATCCTAAGATCTAGTTGCAGTGCTCTCAGATCCCAGGCCTCTCACTGACAAAGGTCATTAGCCAGAAACTAGTCTGGGGATGTTGGATGAGTAGTCACTAAGTGGGAATTTTATGCACAAGCCTTCTGGCATCCATTGATTACTCTGGATTGCACTGAGTGGCAATATGTATAGAGAGTTTCTGCCTGTTTTAATAACAGTTATAAGTTAGTATAAGAAATGGTGTTCATGTGATGTTTATTGGCTTAGAACCAATCTTGTCTAATAGGATAGTGATGGCTATGGTTATTAAAGAACCAAAGATAATAAAATATATATGTATTGAACTGAGTTCAGACCTATATGACTATATAACCTAATGAGCTTGAATTGAAAATATATTGTTTTCAATTTAAGGCTCATGGTTTTGTAATTAAATAGAGATAAAAGGGGGCTGCTGGAGGGTTGCCTTAGATCCTGAGATCTAAGTGCAGTGCTCTCAGATTCAAGGATCCTCACTGATGAAGGCAACAAGCCAGAAACTAGTCTGGTGATATTGGATGAGTAGGCATTAGATAGGGATTTTATGCACAAGCCTTCTGGCATTCATTGATTACCCTGACTTGCACTGAGTGGCAATACATTGTAATGGATGGTAAATATGCCTGGATACAATTCTATCCACATGCCAGATGTAACAGATGGGAAAATAACCTGTGGGCTGCAGATGTAGCATTATGGAGACTATGTATTAATGTGCCCTCATTTATTGCCCCTGATGACATGGTCTACAGAGTTCTACCAGGCTTGGAAAAGGAAAAAGTCACATCTAATTATGGCCAGACTTTGGGTCTTTGGGTAGAATGCTGATGAAAACTCAATGAAATGCCTAACCAATGATTGAATATACTTTTAGTTGACTAGTTCAATACCTGTTTAATAATATCAGATACAATTTAGGGTAATTCATTTACTTTTCACCCTTTTCCGATTCCTTTATGCCCTAATATTGATGCCCAGGGAGAATATTGCCTTTGAATCCCTTAACAGGCATGAACAGATACATAAAGCAACTCGCACACCTCTAGGTTACAACTAGCATTTAAAATATTTGATTTACCATAAAACTATTATAAGACAATGAAATAAATGTGTGTGCATGCATAATTGTTTGTTAAGTGTTGAATGTCAAGACAACTCAATAAACCAGAGATCGGAATAATATAAACTCTTTAACATTTATTGACAATGATAATGAAATTAAAATAAAGTATTATAACAATAGCAATAATAAAAAAATAATATATACAAGTGTCATATATGAATTTCTACCATTTTGTTAGCTAATAATTCTCTAGATCCATCCCTTTTACACCATGGTAGAAATCCATCTATGCAGCTGACCTAGACTTTATTTACAATATATAAAAAAAACTAAGTTAATCATCCCCCTTTTTCTTCTCTGCTAACTCTGAGAAATTAGGTTTCTATCAGCATAGACTGTGACGTGCCTCATCAGAGTATGAAAATATAAGATAGATAAAAGAAAAATCAAACAAAAATGTATAACATTAATTTCTTGATCAAAATAATAATTGGGATAAAGTCCATAAAATCTTCCTTGTAGTAGTAGTTGATGGTTAGGTGTGTTACTTTCCAGCAGCAGTTTAACTCAACAAATCATTTTTTTTGGCAAGGATAGATTTTGCAGGTGTGTCTCATAGCATCCTGTATAGTAAAAACATCGATCCTTAGGATTCACCTTTAAATATTCCTGTGCATGCTTATTTTGGACCACAGGCATCTTCTTGTGTATTACAATAAAGTAGAATGAAAATAGAGATCTTATGCCATCATGTTAGGGAAGAATGCGATCTCACAATAGCACGTTTTCCTTTACCTCATCTTCATCTTAAATTACCATTAAATAATGATTTATAATCATAAATTATGTTAGAGATATAGAATAAATTTTATATATATATTAAAAGAGTTATTTCGTGTTTGCTTTATATTATTAGAGAACTAATTTTCGTTTTTTTTTTTTTAAATATTAAATTTTTTTCAGTCACAATCAGAACATGATTTAATTATCCAAAAAAATTTATAAATTGTTCATATTTTTCATTTCTCATTTTTTCTGATGAATTTGATGAAATTTAAGATACAATATATCAATATTTGATTTTAAAAACTTTTATAATTTAAGTAAAAGAAGAAACAAAACTCCATTTTGATATTTGACATTTTAATTTAATTGCTGTTATATTATTGTAGGCAAGTATTATTGACAAGAAGAATGATTTTAAAAAGATTTGTGTTTTTATGCAGTCTGTGTTTATGTATCGTGACATGCTCAGATCTTCATTTGCTGTTGCACTGACGTCATTGCTATTGTTTAAATACACTTCATTGATAAAAATAATAATAATAAAATCATAGTTTTATTTTCACACTCTGTTTCTATGGCTACTTAACTTGACCTCAGGTTATCTCTCAGTCACATGACTATAAATTACATTATACTGTTGTTCAATGTAGATTTAAAAACAATCCATTAAAGTTTATCAATCAAATAGAAGATACATATATTTCCTACAATAGTGGTGGTACTAAATGATTTGTTACAAAATAATAATTTATTGTAACTGCCCTAATTCACTGTGAATATAAATAAATATATATGAGTTCTACATGTATATATGTGTTAATAATAAATAAATAATCTCCCCATTATTAGTGCAAGTTTTAAATGGATTTGATTTAATGAGTAGGCTAATCTTAACAGGAACAATTGCATTGTAAGCTACTTCTTATAACCTATAGAGAGTTTTACCTCTTTTAGGTTTTATAATATAAAATTAGCAAATTATATTGAAAAATCCTGTAGCCAAACATGATGAGGGATTTTGCATCACACTTAACTACTCTTTCTCAGTAATAATAATAATGTAAAGTACTCTAACACTCAATCTTATTAATAATCTATCTTGTATCTAATGTTTACTAATCTTATCAAGTATAATACCAATAATAATAATAATATTATAATAATAACCAAGTTCTTTTATTTATTATGTGGCAAGATAAATTTATGGTGTAATCTGAATAATATGACAATAAGAAAAATATGTTTAATTTATGTGGCAACAATTTGAGTAATTAATTATGACATTATAATAATAAGATATTCCAGTATCATATTCTTCTAACAATTAACTTTTAGATAAATGCTTTGCTTGAGTTGGTTTTTTAAATCTAATGTCCCAACTCCTCACTGAAGAGACCCATAGGTCGAAACCGGTCTGGGGATGGGGACAATCCAAGATAAAAATGATTTGAATGCCTTCTCTTGTAGTAGCATTTATCATAAATAAAAAAAAAAGCTTGTTTAGAGCTATTAGCATGCTCTTAATTTTACATATTTGTAAGTGCAAGCTATATATAAGTCATGTGACATCTGACTTGTTATTATTACTATAATTATCATTTAAATAAATTATTTTCATTTATTATGTGCAAAATATGTTATATGTTTAATTTTAAATTCTGTGGTCAGATCTCGTGGAAGTGAATAAATCAATCAATAACACTGACAAAGATTTTTATAAAAAATTAACAAATTTATTCTAGTTAACAAAACGAATTTATAAGCCAATAAACATCACATGACCACCACCTCTTATGCTTGTGTATAACTGTTATTAAAACAGACAAAACTCACTGTACATATTACCGCACACAGCAAGCTAGAGTAATCAATGGATGCCAGAAGGCTTGTGCATAAAATCCCCATCTAGTGCCTACTCATCTAATATCCCCAGACTAGTTTCTGGCTTGTGGCATTTTCAGTTTAAGACTCATGGTTTTGTAGTTAAATGGAGATAAAAGGTGGTTGCTGGAGGGTTGCATTAGATCCTAAGATCTAGGTGCAGTGCTCTCAGATCCAAGGCTCCTCACTGACGAAGGCCACAAGCCAGAAACTAGTCTGGGGATATTGGATGAGTAGGCACTAGATGGGGATTTTATGCACAAGCCTTCTGGCATCCATTGATTACTCTAGCTTGCTGTGTATGGCAATATGTATAGTGAGTTTTGCCTGTTTTAAAACGAATTTATACAATAAATCTACAGTTAAATATCACTAATGCTAACAAATATAATACTAAAATCTAAAAAAAATTATACATAAAAATAATGAGATTACATATTACCAAAACAGAAAAATCACAAATGTATAAGCCTTCACTCTGGCTTATTTATCATAAGTAAAAATCCAAATTTCAATATTTACTTTTCAAAATTAAAATGGTATTATTTCTTTATTTTCATGTAATATAAAGTAAGATATTTTATATAATATTTTAATTAGACAAAATATATTCTGGGTTTGTTTTATATTCATAAAATATAAGATAAAAAAAAAACAATGATTATTCATGTACTAAAACATTTTGCTTGGTACCGCTCTAAGTTTTATTTTATGTTCTGTATGTTTAAAAAATATATAAAATTAAATAAAATAAATAAGCATTCATAATTACATTTCACATTCCTCATTCTGATGTTTCTTGTAAAATATGCATTTCTTTAAAATATGAATGATTTTAAGATAATCAAAAATATATTTAAAAAAATATTAAATATCATGAATAGTAATTATTCCTTTATCATTTTTATAAACAGCATTAAATATTCAAGATCATTTGTACTTCAACTTAATTCAAAACCTATACTGCCATCTAATTTAAAACAATTCATCATTCTAAGTTTATTCGTTATTCTACTGTCAGAATACTAAATTCTATGATGTATAACCAATGAAATTAAGATAGCAATACTATGTATAGGATATAAAGGAATAACTAGAGTAATGACTCAATATAAGAAATAAATTCATTCATTCACATGGAAGCAGCGCAAAATATTAGGTGCGACAGTCTAATTCCTCTGAAAATATGTCATGGCTCTCTTTAGTACTTACAGACTATAAAAATACAAATAACCAACACTGTTTATGAAAATAAAATACAATAATACTGAACTTTGTTAACTGTATCTGTACAATATTTACTTTGATAAAATATAGGCTAATCTTCCTATCTTCTTGACATACCCTAAAATATACACATCCGGGGTTTCATTTTTTACTCCCCTGTCCACTATCGTATAAAGTTCCATATAGATTTAAAATAATCCACATCATGAAATAAACTGAATGATTATTCCCAATAATAAACAAAACTAACATATTGATTCATCAAACTATGAATATTTTAAGAAATGGTTTCAACACACTTAAGCTTTGCCACAAATACAAATGACTTTGATAAAAATAAATCACAAATGTTCATATGTCTTAAAATAAATGTAATATTTTATTTTTAAAAAATTAATAAAAATATAAATAATTAATAAAGTCATAATTAACTTTGTCATAGAATATATGCATATTTATGATTTATAGCTTATATTATTCAATAAAATTTGTATGTGTTATTAATCCATACATCCTTATATCTATTCATTCCTTCAGCATAAAATAAGTATTTAAATCCCAAACAATTTCAAAAAAATTATACCAAATAATAATTAAAATTACCTAAGTGATTTATACTATTATAATCACATTTGATGTCTTCTGTCTTTCCAGTACATAGCAATGATAAATCATAAATTTCATTCATACAACATATAGTTGTTTTTTTTAATGTTTTCAATGTTTTAAAATTGTTAATCTATTCTAAAGATTAAAATTATTATAAGCAAAATGTTTATTAGTTGAACTTTATCTAAAATAAAATATAAAATAAGTCTAAACGTTATGAATTTTCTTCTTAAAGGTCCTTCATTAAAAATCCTGCTGGCAAGTTGGGGGTATAATGATTTGCACGGTTGCTAAGCAACAAGTCTATGTTCAAAACTTCTCTCCCAACTTTTCATGGCACAGATAAATGATAAAAAAAATTAATCCCAGTCGCACTTTTAAAAATCTTGAAAAAATCATAAAAAGTTATTTTTCACCCAATCGTGAAAAAGGATTTACAGTCTCTATCTGAAACTTTTCTTTAGGATGTGCATAATTTGTTTAATATCAAATAAAATATCAATTTAAGGCATGTAATCCATTCCCTCCATGCATGTATATATGTATCCAATTTATTTGGTGATAGATGCATCATCCTCAGCAACATTCATTGAGCTTATAATTCCAAGATTATAATTCCAAGATAAACAGACATATTCACATTTTTGCATTATAATCCAATAAGGCACAATAAAAATATAATAGATGAGTTTTAGTTTCAATATTAAATGTTATTTATTCTCAATAATATTCTCGTTCATTAAGCATTTTTTTCTTCTTTTAAAATATAGCAAATAAACAGTAGTTATTATATTAAAATATTTACATCTTATATATCCATTTTTCAGTAATTATATTTTTTTCATAGTTTATCTCTAAAATTTCTTACTACATGAGTCCAAATAAAAGATAAGCATTATTAAGTCATAAATATTAGACAATGATAATAATAGTTAGAGAACAATAAACTATAATTTATCTTTAATGTCTTTCATAAATTAAAAGCAATTTATACTTTCATCTCTTTAAAGATATCATGTTACTATAATGTCTCTTTAAAATTATTAAATGTATGAATTCAGACATTGTTATTATAGATATTATATTCCTAGAGAATAACTGTCTATAACTTTGAAGTATTCCATAACAAAACCTATTTAATTTTTACACCACCTTGATATGGATGTACTTCCATATATTCTTTGGCTTTTGATCACTAATCCTCTGATACACCTGACTATAAGTTCCTGTTCTATAAGTTAATAATTAATCCTAATTAAGCTTCTGATTAATTTATTGATACAAAATTGAAATTGGTTTATCCACACATACTGAAGAACTAAATATTAATTTTTCATTATACTTTAAACTTTATAAAATAATAATATTTTAAAATTGCAAAACAATTTACAATTAGTTTTTTACTATATTACAAGCCTATAGTAATATAACTACATTCTATAATTATTATAATACTACTAATAATATTATAATGCCTATTTATACCCCTTTTATCAAGAGATTTGATTGGATAAAGAGTCAGACAAATAAACTAATTTACATATTTTTTTAAATTTAATAATTTTAAAATTGAAAATAAAATAATGAGTCATCTTTTAAATAAAAAAATATAATAAAATATTTAATATATAATTTATGATACATGAAATAAAAATAAGAATGAAGATGTGAGGGAGATGAAGAGTGCATAAAAATGAATGATAGTTTTATGAAAAAGAATCCTTGATTCCATTATCTGTTTAATAACTGAAATACAGGATTATTATATACCTGTATTAATATATGTAATATATAGGGTATATGAAGACAGGCTTTCACATGAACCACCACTCACCACTCTATCTCATATCACTGAAGATTGATTATCTTAATATATATTTGAGCACTTATTGCATATATGTGTGGATATGATAATTTGGACCAACTGATGATTGCTGGTTTAGCATGAAATACATATATTGGTGATTATTTATCATTTTGACTTATATATGTTCGAGTGTTTCAGTGATATAAGATAGAGTGGTGAGTTGTGTGAAAGTCTGTGCTTATATACCCTATATATTATCTATTTAAATAGATTAATTGTATTGTTTTAATATTATCACAACAGCACTAATTTTGTTAATAAAATTATAGTGCCATATTTTCATGCAAATTTTAAGTATGAATTATAATTAAAATATTATAACTTAATTTAAATATTTGGAGTTATAAAGTATAATGTAACTATATGAAAGATGTCCAAGAAGATAACCCCACAACATAACTTGTGGATGGTAAAACTAATTAATAATATTAAGAAAACATATAAGATGATAATGATAAATTTATTATTTTGATAAACTAAGTAATAAATATATAAGATGAAGACTAAAATGAATGGAATGTTTATTTTATTTATTATTAATATAAATAATTTTATTGTAAATTTATAAATATTTAAATAATAATTTTGTTAATTAATTGGTATTTATAGCTGTTTGTTATTAATTATTATTATTATTGTTGTAAAATAAATGAGTATTTCAATTTAAAGTCTGTACTAGTAATTTTATTGTGGTCTAGAGTCATTTCCATTACAATGTCAAATCCATAAATCACATAGTCTACATAGAGTTATTACCTAGCATATATATTTATTACATATTTTATCTAAAGAGTTATATTCAAGAATTTATAATTGATAAATTAACTATTTATTACGTTGAAATTATAACTGTATTAAAGGGAATTTGTATTGATTCATATTTTTATTAATAAAAAAAAATCTTGAAGACTTATTTGAAAATTGCAATTAAATATTATTACTAAATGTAGAACATGTAACAGAAATTGATATTTTTAAGAGTCACATTAACTCAATGGTTCATGGCCTGTGTTAATTCACATCTACAAAAGTCTGATGGCTATTACATGTAATTTGGAAAACGGATGAGTGCAATGATCATGATTTGTACTAAATCTGTTAATGAGACTCTCGTAATGGTCAGAAATATCAAATAGAGATAGATTGGTAATTAGTTTGGTATAAAATTTACATTATTTTATTTTACTTCAAGTGTATCACCATATATTAAATAAAAGATAAAATGGATCTGAAAATTTCTTCAATATCTTTCCACACAGGAATAATGATGCAGAAGATCTTACTTACCAATCTAATCAATAATTGATTAGAATTTATATGATTTAAATTTCTGTTTTATTCTGAAGCTAAAAATTCTGACTTAATTGGATAGTTAGTTAGATTGATTGCCTGAAAAAAAACTCAGCTACTTGAAAAATTTACAATCTGGTATTCAGATGTTATTCCCAATGATGAGCATGATAAGTAAATATACTAATCATCATTCATGAATCTAATAGTTTTAGTACACATATTTAAAAAGACTGGGTATTATCTCTTGACAAATATATTCATTTCAAAATGAATTCACTCAAAAAGTTATGACTTTATTGATGTTAACTGAAATACTTTATATTAAATAATATAACTGAAAGCTCTGTCTCTATTTCTTAATTAGCTTTTCATAAAAGACATACTATCAGGACTTGATTGGCTTGTTAACCATGGATGGTGAAGATTTAAGACCCTTTCTATCTTTGTTTTTCCCTTTAATTAAAGATTTCAGATACCTATTTACTGACCAGTGTTGCATAGTTAGTTTAGCTTGTTATGGTTTAGCTGTTTGAGAAATAAATCTTGGGTCTCTTAAAAAAAATTAAATTGGCCTGATTTTGATCCCAGCTCACAGACATGGTAAGTTGACATAATACCTCTGCAATATGGGATTACATAAAATATTACACATTAATGATTATTATTAATAAAAAACATTTTGTCTTCTTCAAGCTAGATCAAAAGTAAGTGATTTTTTTTTTAATTGAACTTGGGTCTTATTGTGAAGTCAGGAGGCTGCAGAAAGGATTTTGCTGTTAACTGAATAAATACTCTTTGATTCCTCTTAGAGGCATTAAAGGAACTGTGCAGGGCAAATTTCTAATATCCACTCAATATGCTCTTGTTATGTGATTATTCATATGGTATAGGAATATGAATGGGCTGCTCAATAATGAATTAGCCAGTGTGGTGTTTTTTTATGTCTGAGTTTAAGATCAAGAAATACCATGTGCAGAAAGAATGTGTGTGTGAATGAAAATGTTTTTTCTAATAGATATTTAAAATTATGTCAGGCAAAAATAAATCATAGTCCTTATGAAGCTGTAAAGTCACCGGCCAAGGCAGTGGTTGATGGCTAAGAATCTTCTGATTGCAGACCCAGGCTGCCATCTGATGACAACTTTTTATTTAAGTACTTACAACTCCAGATCATTTTCAAGTGAAAGAAGTTTGCCATAAGTGGAAGAACTGCCTTATATTTAATGGGACATTATTAGACTTTGTGAAGTTAAAAGAAATGGAGGAGATACAATTGATTTAAAAGGTGAACATGTATTCTGCCACAAAGACACAAATATTGGAAATACAAGAGAAGTAGGATTCATTATAAATAAAAAAAGTGAAAGAACAACATTGTGGAGATTGATGGTGTATCAGACAGAGTGGCAAGATTAGTTATTCAATTTAATAGCAGATACCAAATGTAGATAATTCAGTTTTATATCCTAACAAGTTCTCATAGTGATGAATTAGTAGAAGATTTTTATATGGATGTACAAAAGGCTTTTGATCAGACTAAACAATGTTTTAAAATTATTATGGGAGACTTTAATGTTAAAATTGGTAAACAAATGAAAGATGGAAGTTCTGTAGGTAAATTTGATTATGGTAATAGAAATGAGAGAGGACATAAACTTATGGAGTTTTCAAAAAAAGAAAAACTATATTATGAATACTTTTTTTGATAAATATTAAAAGGAAATTAAGCATCCAATTGAAGGTACAGCAGAATTGGATTTTTTGACTAACAGAAAACAAATATTTCCAAGGTTGTAAGGTCCTTAATAAATTCAACACTAGAGACAAAAATTATTAAGAAAAACAATATTCACAGTTGATATTTCTAATCTTCAGAAATATTTTAATAAATTTAAAATAGACTTGCAAATTGTCTTTAAATATTAGCAGATTTTGAACATGATTCAGATTTGAATAAATTAATAGAAAAATAACCGATAAACTTTTAAAAAGTGCATCAAAGACAGCTGGTAAAAAAAGCAACAATTGACCAATACAATTTCTACTGAGACTAAAGAATTTATGGAAAAAAGAAGGAATATGAAAATATATTAAAATGATGCATTAAGAAGAATTGAATGTCTTAAATTTTGTAAAATGGTGTGAAAAAGAGTTGATAATGATATAAGAAAGTATAATTGTGAACTAGTAAGGAAAGCTATAGATGAGAATAAAAGTCTCAAGAGTGTAAAACAACATTTTGGTATTAGTAGGAAACTTATATCTGCAATATAAAAAAAGATGAAATTATTACTAAAAAGAGAGATGACATTATGAAATGTGTAGAAGACTTCTATCAAGAATTATATATTAATAAAAAATAAATACCTCCTACAACTATTATATCTTATGAATTGTCCAGGATTTTAAATAAAAAAATGAGATATGCAATTAAATTTATGAAGAAGGGAAAAGCTCCGGATAATGATGAAATTATAATTGATATATTAAAAGAAGTAGGTGAAGAAATATAATTTTTGGGGGCAAAGTTATATACCAAGTATCTAAATGATAAAGATGTACCAGATGATTGGAAGAATGCAGTATTAATAGTTTAAAAAGGTGATAAAGAAGATATTAGAAATTACAGATTTATCAATGTTTTATCAGTTTTATACAAACTTTTTACTAAGATAATTACAACTCATCAACAGAGAATTTTGAATTTCAACCAACCAAAAGAACAAATTGGATTTTAAAATGGTTTTAGTACGGTAGATAATATTCCAGTATTGAGAGAAGTTATAGAAAAGGTCAATGAATATGAGTTGCCATTGTGCTTTGGATTTGTAGGTTATGAAAAAGATTCTGTAAGTATTTCTTCATTGATTAAAGCATTGGATCATCAAGGTATAGATCTAGGATATTGTCATATTCTGAAGAATATTTATAAAAATGCAACAGCAATAAATAGATTACATAATGCTACTAGGAAGGTTAACGTTGAGAAGGATGTAAGACAGAGTGACACCATATCTCCAAAATGCTTATCAAAATGGGAAACTAAAGAAGTAAAGGTAAATGGAAATTAATTTTAAGTCATTTAAATTTTGCAGGTGCTATGATTGTTTTGATAAATAATGCTTGAGTTTCAGAAAGTGTTGCAAGATGTTATCAGATGAAAGTAAGAAAGTAGGACTAAAGGTAAACATTGAAAAGACTAATGTCCAATGGGTTTTCTCAAAAGATGAAAATAAAGATTGATTATGATGAGTTAGAAAAAGTGAACAACTACAAATACCTTGGTCAGATTATTACAACAGATGGAAACATAATATGAAATTAATTATAGAATTAAACTTAGTTGGAGTGCTTTTGGTAGAAATAATTTTATTTAAAAAAGAAATATGCCTATGTGTTTGAAAAGGAAGGTTTTTAATAAATGTGTTTAACCAGTTCCCTATTTATAGATCTGAAATTTGGACACTTAATAGAAGACCAACACAGAGACTTCAGACCACTAAAAGAAATATGGAGAGATTCGGGTTAGGAGTAACAAGAAGAGATTGAAAACACAATACATGGGTAAGAGAACAAACAATGTTACTGACATCATTGAAACAATTGAAAGACTGAAGTAGAGTTGAGCTGGGCATATTGCTAGAAGAGATGATAATAGATGGACAATTGAAATTTTAAACTGGATTCCAAGAGATTGCAAAAGATGCAAAAAGAAACCACATGTGAGATGGATGGATGAAATAAGAAAGTGTGCAGGGGTGATGTGAAGAAGAAAGACTAGAGATCGAAAATGGATTGAACTTGGAGAGACCTTCATCCTGCAATGGACTGATAATGGTTGAAGAAGATGATGATGATGAAGTCAGAAGTCAGAAGATGATAACCTAATTAGACTCTAAACAATTGGATAGCATTACAATATTATAAGGATAGCTAAAGCAAGTTACATAAGGTAAATCTAGTCATGATCTTTGCTTAGAAAAAAATATTAGCTTCTCCAGACACATTTAATCAATAATTTAATTTTTAGGAAAATATTCTGTCAAAACTATTTAATCAGTGATGGTTTATTGATAATGAATTTCAGACGTAAATGAAAAAAAAAATGTAAATTCAAATTTAATAAATAGTCGCATATACAAATATTTACTTTCTTCGCTGTGTATGTTTAAAAAAAATAGAAAAAATATAATTTAAAATATGGTAAGTTGAATTAACAGAAATCTCTCCACGATCCAATGACTTCATCTGTTGCCAGCTTTTTATGGGTTCTTAATATAATAGTAAACTCTGTATAAGATGTTTAACATATATAAGCAAATCTTTGATACACTTGAAAATTTTAAGTGTACATATTGATATAAAACAAAATACTGTAATAAAGTGAGGGAAACAAAGGAAAAAGCAACCACAAGATTGGCTGACTGAAAGATGATTCATGATGATACAGAGGAAAGCGCGTGTGAATAAAGTTTATAAATTTCAAATATTTTATTTCAAATTTTTTCACATCCTAGATAGTCAGACCGCGGGGAGTGGTGAAAGGAATACGGTATGTAGTTGCAAATTAACACTTTAATATGAGTAATGATTTACAATATATAATGTTCAAAACAATCGTTGCTATTCCTAATTTTCATAAGAAAAGATTATATAATTATTTTTTGATTAACATAGAAACTTACAAATATCATTCACTCAAACTATTTATAATGTAAGTCAAAATAGAAAAAAAAAGTCAAAAACTAAAAAGTACACTGCGGTTTGGCAACATTTTAAATATATTTTAAAATAAAATGTATTTGTATGTAATTAAATACACCTAATATTACAGAAAAGGTCGCAACTTTAATTTCCCCTAAAGTTACAATCAAATTACTATTTAATTGTCTTTAAATCATTCATAAATGATAGATGAAATGAATAAATAATTACGATATTTAATTTGTTTTTTGTTTTTTTAGTTTTAGAAGGAACTTTATTCAAGGAAATATATATTTACAGATATTTCAGTTTGAAAGCAAAAAAAAAAAAAAATACAAAACTAATCAAAGAATACTACAATAAGTATTTTCAATAGCATTAAAATAAAATAAAATAGGAAACAGAAAATACATCTCACTAGAAGTTAGATCATTGATGGACAAGTGACCAACTGGCTGCTAAAATTCCGATGGGGTGATTTATTTTATCTCTTTGTTTTATTGTCACTAATTTTTTTTTAAGTATTAAAATTTATTGCATTACTATTGTAAAGATAAGTGCACCATAATGCATATAGTATAAATGTTGCACTTTTTATTTCTGTGATGCAGGAATTTGGAAAAAATCCTATAATTGAACTTACAGTGACATTCTTTTTTTGATAATTTTTTATAATATAAGATCGACAGTATTATAGGCTACTACACTCAAAGAATATATGTTTTGGGTTCGCTTATGATCTGTGGCACAGCTCACATATAGTGTCAGTGTTAAATATGTTTCTCATATTTCATGAAATATAATGTTGATTATGATCACATGTTCATTTTGAGTAGAAAATCAAAAAATTTGGGCTCAAGTATCCAGTATTTAAGTCTACATATTAGCTGCTTATTATTAATGCATAGCATTGGCAAGTCAAAGTTATAATTTGTGTTTGTGTGTAGAAGTACATATATATATATATTCCAGTGACACCATTTATCGTGTGGGAAAGTTATGTTAGGGTTAGATATTAATTTAATAAATTCTAAGACTGTATGCTGGTATTTTGTGTATGGAGGAGGTTTCTATGTAAGTGTCATTTTAAGAGTGACTTCTAAATGTGGGTATATTATTGTCATGGTTGATATGAAATTAATAGTTTTTCTATTGTATATACATGAATAGAATATAATCCTAATCCATTTACGTTGCTATGATACTGTATTTGCCGGAATGAAATGACCACTATTTTTCTTTTCCATAAATGTTTTTTACACAGTGGATAAATTTTTGATGTAAAGGATTTTGTGAAGACTATAATTGGTGTATAATAAGTAATTTTTATAATAATCAGCATGTTTATAAGTGATACTTTCGAGTATAGAGAAAGATATGCCTTTGAGAGAAAGGATATGGGTTGTTCTATTGGTTGAAATAATTTGTTTTGTATTTGTCTTCACATAGCCATGTAATTTAAATAAAAGGGAAATTCTAAAGAGGCCTTAGGTTGACCCTAAAATACATTTTGTATGTGTTTTGCATGCGCGCGCACACACACACACATATATATATATACCATGCACATATTTTATCAAGGTTAAATTCTAGTTTATAGGTGCAAGTGTATTCATGTAATATATCAGTTAATGTTTGTATTGTTTTTTAGTTGTTAGAAAAACTGTTATATCATCCAAGTAAGTTATGCAGACTACATTACAACCAAACATGGGTATATAGATCCCTAGAAATTATTATGTAGTGGATTTATGTACATGGTAAATAGAAATGCACTAAATGGAGTCCGTTGTGAAATTGATTGATGGGGAATAAAAAGAAAAAGGCATTTTTACATTTAGAGTATGTATATTTCTCTATTTATTAGTAAGTTTGTGAGCAAATATAATATTGATTTTGGTATTGTTGTTTTTTCTATTGTTTTTATGAGTACATCAAATGGTACAGAATCAAAAGCAATCTTTATATCCAGTTGTACTACTTTCATGCTGTATTTTTTGCATTTTCACACAGTATTAATGACAGTTTTGAAATACAAAAGCTGCTTGTCCTGCTGATGTGACTTTTATAGCAAATTGTGCCTGCAATAATAAAGGCATAAAGTGTGCTTCAATTTTGTTTTTTATTACTGTTTAGACTAATTTAATACACAATGGGTCCATAAATATTGGTCTTATGTTTAGCATTGCATAAAGTGAAGTCTGTTTTATCATAAATGGAACTATTGCTATAGGGTATATAACTTGAATATGATATATTCTTTTTGAGAGAAAGTTAGATGTGTCTTCAAGATAAGTAGAATTGAATTGGCTTAAGGGTGTAAAAATAAGGTTTGGTGTACCAAGTGATCCTGGATGGCATGAATCTGGCATTTTCTCTCAAGTTTGTTTAAAATCTTTACATTTGAATATTTCTGGATATGGCATTTCAAAATGGCTAAAAGATGTTTTGAATACTGGCTAATTTTGAAGTATTTTCTTAAAGTGTTTGTAGACTCTTGTTAGCATATTTTCACCTGTGACAACCACATCTTCAGCCACTAATGCTGAAAGCACTCTTGCTGCAGTTGGTTGGCCTGATGCCCATTGAATATATTATCTGGAACTGATATGTGATTGTGTAATGAAAAGTTTTTTTATATTTTGAAATAACATATTCCTTTAACATATCACATGTGGATTTGTATTTAGTTTAATTAATAGAAGATTAATTCATCAACAAAGGCTAAGAGTTTTGTTGGTGGTGTAGTGGTTCTTGTGACATAGTTTATACTATGTGATATTATTTGTGTGTACAATATCCATTTTTGTACAGGGACCATTTTTAAGCTGTTTAGTTTAGTTAATAAAATGTAAATTTCTGTGAATAAAAATTCTGTTGTTCTTGTATGTAATAGGATTCTTATTGTTCTTTTGTGTCATGTTACATGATATAATTTAAATCAAAAATGGCCATTATTGCTACATGGTCTGAGAGAGGAGAGGGTAATAGCTGAATTTTTAGTGTGTGGTGAAGTGTTGGGTGAATAAAATACTAGATCTATAAGTGATGATTATCTGCCATTATTGAATGAAACAGAATTTCTTGGCAGAAATCCTTCACCACTCATAAGTAGGTTATTAAACCATTTATTCACAAATGCAGAATATGACATGTTAGAGTCTCCCATTAGCATGAGTGGTTGAGAGGAGGTAGCAATTAATAAATTTATGTTTTAAATAATTCTGGCAATAGCATTCTGGTTAGGGGCATATACACAAACATTATGTTTACACTTATAGACTTATATTGTATTGTGAGCATTATTATATACTCATTTATAAATTAAATTTTGAATGAGTTAAATGAGCATGGTTTCATGATTATTACTCCAGTCCCTGCTGAGGGTGCAGATATAAATCTAGAGAATGCTGAGAACCCCAGTTTGTTCAAGTAGTTTGAAGAATTAGTTTGTGATTCATATTTAAATATTTATTAAAGCATTTGTGGGTATGATGAAGTTCATTTAAATTGTGTTAATTTATTTCTCTTACTAAGAGTTAGCTCAAGATTGTGAGTGAGGATCATAGTTAATATCTAATAGATAAAATCATATTAGCTATTCAGATATGTGGTTATATTCTGTTCTATCTCATTTAACTTCTTATGCATAGCTTAGAAGTAGAAAATATAAACTATAAATACCTGTTGGTAGAATTTCTATTAATAATTCAAGAATTCATCTGATTATTTTGTAAAAAAAAAAAACAATATATTACTAGCTGCTTTAATTTTCTTTTGCGTTTTATAAAAAAATATTGAGGGGATAATCCAGATGAATGACTGGTGAAGAAAATAAGATATATTCTAATATTAGTAAAAGTAATTGCATAAATATGCAGCATATGAAAATATCACCTCAGCATCATCTGAGAGATTTATTGATAAATGTTATTGGGATTTTCTCAGACAAATAATAAAAGCTCCAAATTCATATTTTACATCAAATTATGATTAATTTGATTGATATTTTTAATTTTGACCTATTAGATATCCCAATTTAACCAATTCCTCATTTTATCAGAAAAAGACAACAAATTTAATCAACAGACTATGTTAAACATCAACTAAAACAACATTAAAAAGTAAATTTTGGCATATTCTTAAAATTATGATTGGAAGTATATACTCTTATTCTTCTCTTTTACTTTCTTTGCATATCTTCATATATATATATTTCTTATAATAACTTCTACACTTCAATGCAAACAATTTTCTTAAAAAACTTCTTTATTTTCCTTACAGTTTCGACTGTCCATCAGTCTTCATCAGAGATACAATATTTGAAAAATATAAATACACAATCATCACTTCATATATATATATATAAAATTATGATTGATTACAAAAAAAGATAAGTTTTAGGATTACAGAATGAGATCTTTAATGTTTTACATTTCAACAGTTTGGAATACAAAAACCAGAGCTACTAGTTGAGTATAGATGGAATTTAAAAATTTATTTTATTGGAAAGGATTATATTTTAATATTGTATAATATACCTTCTTTATATTTTTTCAATTCAAAATTGTGATGTTTTTTTATTGTAGTTGTTCACATTGATCAATTAGTACTTTTGTTTTTATCAGAATCTTATCAATATAGATAAAGGATTGAGATGAATATATTAGACACAATGTTCTGAAATATTGAGTTAATGTTCAATGCAAGAAGGCATAACAAAGAGAAAAACTTTAATGTAATGTCATAGTAATAAATAATGCTGGAGATACTTGTACAAAGTTTTTTGTAGTAGTAGATATATTTATGAAGCAAATCATTATATGACATGCAAATAAATATATCCTTAGGTAGATGTTGAATAATAGCTAGAATTTGATGGCTTACAAGATCAAAAGGCTTTTAAAATACAATATCATAATTTAGATCTTGTTTTATATAAGTAACTCTTTCTTGGAATTAGTATATACACTTTTGGTAAGACAAATTGCATGGTATAGAATTTGTGAATTGTTATAAAATATTAGTGGATTTTGAAGATAGTTTAGACTTTACTAAAATCAATAACAAAATAATTGGTACTCTGTTAAAAACTGCAAGAAAGGTAATTGGTAAAATAACAGCACTAGTGAAATAAGATAATGTATAAAGAAAAAAAATGAACATTTAAAAATAATATCTAGAGTGTTATAAAATAATATGAAAAGAAGTTAATAGTGATATGAAAAATATAACTGAATTGGCAAGGAAAGCTATAGAAGAAAACAAAAAATCTCACAAGTATAAAACTATATCTAGGTATTGGGAAAAAAGTTGTTTCAGCAATAAGAAGGAAAGATGGAACTATTATTAAAGATAGATTTCATGTCATGAAATGTGTTCAACAGATCTATAAAAGAATTATACAGCAATAGAGAACAAGAAAACAAAGCACCCAATACAATTACTGCATCTCTTAAATTGTCAAGTATTTTAAATAAAATCTATTAAAAATGGAAAAGCTTTAGTAAATAATGTCTTTATTGTTGATATTTAAAAGACACAAGTGAAGAAATAGAATAATTGGTGAAAATGCTATATCATATATAAATGATAAAGATGTGTTAGAAAATTGAAAGAATCCTGTAGAAAAAAATACTGTCATTTAAAAAAAAGTGATAAAAAAATTTTGAATTTACTGACCAATCAGTTCTGTACAATTTTTATCAAGATAATTATAGCTCACCTGTAATAAATTTAGATTTCTAATTAACAAAGAATAAATGGAATTTTAAAATGGTTATGTCACAATAAGCATGTTCAAGTATTGAGAGAATTTGCAAAAAAGGGCCAATGAATTTGTATTGCAATTATGTTTTGGATTTGTACATTATGAAATGACATTTGATTCTATAAGAATTTCTATAGTGATTAAAGCTTTGGATTATTAAGATATCAACCTATGTATTGTCATATTCTGAAGAATATTTATGAAAATGCAACAGCAATGATTTACTACATGAGTATACTCAGAAGACTAATGTAAGGAAGAATATACAACAAAGTGACTTCATATCTCCAAAATATTTTACAACCTTTTATGAGAAATAATCGGAATTAATTAAGTCATTCAGAGATTCAGGAAATGTTGCTAGAGTTATCAAATGAAGGTAAGAAGGTAGGACTAAAGATAAATGTTAAAAAGAATAAAGTAATGTTTAATGAATTTTCTCAAAAAAACATATAAATAACTAATCTTGAACTAGAAAATGTTAACAACTACAAATACATTGTCAGATTTATTAATGTATATGTAAACATAATGAATGTAAGTAATCATAGAATTAAGTTTAAATGGTATGTTTTGTGTAGAAATAACTTAGTAATAAAAGGGGATATATCTGTGTATATCTAAAAAGAATTGTGTTTACATAAATGCGTTTTATCAATTCTTAGTTATAGATGTGAGACTTGGATATTTGAAAGAGTCTTTAGATCAATCATCACAGTATGAAGAGTATATACTAGGATTAATAGGAAGAGATCAAAAACGAAATACATGGATAAAAGAACAGCATGTATTACTGATATTAATAATTTTTATTAGTCATCCATAAGACTAGATATTATTCATTTAATGAATGATATATCTGTACTGTCGCTTTCACTACACCACTCTCATGGAAGATAGAAACTGGTTTCTATCCATTTTTTAACACCTTGTGGGAAAAGATGTATGATCTCCAAGGTGCACATTTTGTGCTGAACCAGCACTCATCTGTTGGTCCAAATCACAATCTCTTACACATATCCCATCCACAAAAGTTAAAAATGGATATGTATTACTGATATCATTGAAAGAAATAATTAAGAGACTGAAATGGAACTGGGCTGGAGATATTGCTAGAAGTGATGATAATTGATGGATAGTTATAGTTTAAATTTGGATCTCGAGAGATTGCGAGAGATAGAGAAATGGACCAAATGTGAATTAAATGGATGGAATAAAACGAATTTTGTAAATGCAATGTGGAGAAGAGAAGCTACGAATAAGACAAAGTGAACTAACCTCGGAGAGAGCTTCATCTTGCAGTAGATTGGTGTTTTGAAAATGGTGACGATTAACTAATTATATAGAAAAGTCAAAACTATTAATTTTAACTCCTCCTACATTGTTCATGGGCTACTATTTGTCGAGAGGTCAGTACAGCTGCCTTACAAGCAGTTGTCCCGGGTTAGCGGGTTCGTTTTCCGGCCGATGCTATGACACATGGAAAAAAAAAACTCTTCTCCAGAAGCTGGAAAAATAAAATATATCTTACCTATAATTGTTCAATATTGCAAAAGTAAATATGTTAATTTCATTATTAATGGAATATTTTATGATAAAATTATTTTATTATATATTGTGATTAATTGAGCGTTAAATTTAATTTTTATTGATTTTTTTTTTAATCTGCTTTCTTCATTAACTTAATCAATTTCTTTACTCCAAGCGGTTTTACTAAATTTCACAGTAAATCTTTTTAGCTTTTTTTTTTGGCCAAAGAATGAAAGTTTGTATTCATAGATGAGCAGCAAGAGAAATTTTATTATGACTAACTTCAAAATTGTTATCACTATCTGTGGAGAAAAAGGGAGGAGATTGTGCGAACATTTGTAATAGTCAAAGGCATTTTAATATGGACCCTATCATTGTTTAAAGAGAAATTTGTAACTAATTTTTTTTACTCATATTATAAAACAAAAAAAAACTTTCATCTGAATTTATGTAAATGATCTAATTGAAGAATATTAGCAAAAAAATTCGAATGATTTTAACGAATTTCGATCCTCTGTAAATTATTTCAAAGTGGAGACTTGTTTTAGAGTTATGTTTTTAGAAATTAATTTTAGATAACGCCGCGTGGTTGTTAGACATGACTTTAAAAATAATTAAAATACTAATATACTAATATAATTCAAAACCTTTGAAAATCGATTTTGGAGATCCTAATTGGAAAGAATCAATATGGTTACTTATATGATGAATATTTAATCATCATCGTTTGCATGCGTTTAACATACTATTTGAATAGATCATAAAATAAAGCAAATAGCTTCTATACCAGCGAGAAGACAAAATGTGATTGTTACAGTCATATTTATTCAAATTGCTTACTGCGTATTTATTGAATGAAAATAGTCTAAGAGAAGCAATAAGAAACACAGTCGTATTCTTTAGTATACTGATGTAATATCACAGGGATTAAATAAAGTAACGTTATGAGAATTAATTAAAAAATACGACTTATATATAAAAACAGAAGTTTAAAGCTGGGGTACTTAAGCATATGAGTTCTGCTCTTTCCCCTTTCAAATTATTTATTTATTTACGGTTTTAAGTGAAACATTACAAAATGATTGTCTTTTAATATATTTCGCATACAAAACGTGTAATTTGTCTTTCAATTCTGAAAGCTATATATAATTATGCAATGAAACACCAAACATAATGCAGCAAATCTCAAACAAAATGCACTGAATTTGAATTATATTCAATCAGTAACGATTTTTTTATTCTAATCCTGTTAGTCAAAGCTTGATTTAAAAATTAAAGGACTCTAAAGTTTTGAAATTAAAACTAGCTACTTAACTACATTATATAAGTCTGATTCTATTAGTGACTTTACATGCAAACTTATTCATCTTTATCTTGTAAAAATAATGTGTATTTGTAAATTTTACACATCAATGATAATCAATAAGTTTTAAAAAATATAGGGAATTTAAACTCAGACTTTCAAGCCACTTAACTATCCACACTATCTTATGCTACTGATACACATAACTACACACATGCAGAAAATAAATAATCACCAATATACGTATTTTGTGCTGAACCAGCACTCACCAGTTGGTCCAGATTATCATCTCCCATACATATATACAATCAGTACTCATTTTATATTAAGATAGAAATTCCTTATATTTCAATGGACAGTCTGCTCCAATCTCCAACTCTTCAACCATCCATACTGTCATATCTGACCCTGCCTTCAGAAGTGGACTATTCCAGATTCCTTGCCTGATTGGCTAGCAGCCAGTTGCTATCCAAGGGGATTAAAACCTTCACTAGGGTTCGCACACTGAATCCACATGTTTCCAGTAAGATAGGGGATCTGCCTTTAAATAGTCAGCCTTTTGGAGGCAAGGCAGAGAGCAATTATTTCTGTTAACCTGAACGACAGAACGTGCTCTCCATTAAACCTTCTGCCATCAGCAAAGATATTTATTTAGTTATTATTGAGACATCCATGCAGTGAGGCAAGTCCACCTACAGACTGGAAACTGCTACATCTGAACTAGAGCTGACTCGAGACAAGCTAACTACATAGCTGGAAGACTCTTCTTATCAGAACTCATGACATAGTCTTATCATTAGCTGGAAGCGAGTTCCTTCTTCTGTACAACTATCTCAGCATTGAAGCATATCAACTATATTTGTTCATTTGTTAACTAATGTGTGTATATATTTTGTACTAATAAATTATACATATTTATTGCTGAATAGTTGTTCGTTTTTGTATCTGTTGGTTTGGAAATGAACCTGCAAGCCTAACCAAACACAACAGAGTTGGCGCAGTCGCAGAGAAATTTTTCCTTCATGGCTGGAAAAAATTATAGAATAAACTGTACTGTGCCAGTTATAACAGATTTGGTGTAGTAAAACAGAAAAGTTTTTCCCTCACGGTTGGAAATTTAGAATAAACTATGCCAGTTTAAACAATTGGCACAGTAACAGAGAAACCTTTTTTCATTTTGGAAATTTTTTTTATGTTGCCTAGAAAAATAACAACATAAAACTGTTGAATAAAATTGAATGCAGGCATAAAGGCATGTCAATTAGAAGCTTCAACCAATCACAAGAGCTTTATTTGCAAGACAGTGTAAAAGCTATCTCTATTGGTTAAAAAGCTTCGTTGAGTTAGTTACAATAACGTAACTATAAAAACAAATACGAGTGGTTACTCAATATAAATAAAAAAAAGATGGCTAAAACAATCGTCTCTATGGAATCTTTTGATCCGGCTTAACCTGACAGTTGGCCAAATTATAAAAAGCGGTTGATTTTTTATCTACAGGCTAACAATATAAAAAAGCCTGAGATAAAGTTAGCTGCACTAATGACCACAATAGGTCCACAAACATATTAAATATTCAAGTCTCAATCTACAGCTGTAACCCCAGCTGAGCTGGATTTTGATAGAGTGTTGACAGCTCTCACAGAGTATTTTACTCCTAAACCCTTGACAATAATGCAGAGAACTTAATCTCAGCATACAAAAATAGGGTGAAACAGTTAGAGAATTTGCAACATGAATCTGTAAGTTAGCCTTGAAGTGCGAGTTCAAAGACTTCATGAATGAAGCACTTCATTATCGTTTTATTTGTGACATAAACGATCACAATTTGAGGCTGAAAATGTTAATGATTCCAGACCTAGATTTCGAGACAGTGGTAGCTCAAGCAAGACTAGCAGAAACAATAGCTAATCAAGCTAACCCATTAAAAAAACAAAGTACAAAGTGCAAAAAATTGAGCATAACACTGGGTCACCCAAGCACTCAATCAGCTCAAATAATTCTGCATCAAATAGCCCACGGCTTTGCTATAGATGCAGTGAGCACATGCACACAGAATGTCCATACTGCAAAGCAACATGCATGTTTTGCAAGCATATAGGACATATAAAGGTAGCATGTCTGAAATTAAAAAGTCAGTCAGCCAAGTCTATTCCTAAAGACAGTAAAGGCACTGATAATAAACATAAGCAAGTTGCCTGTATAAACCATATCAGAGATAACAAGTCTGGGTTTATACACACTGTCATAATAAATGATACACCAGTTAATATGGAACTTGACACAGGGTCAGCAGTGCCTTTAGTTTCAAGAAACTTGGACAAGCATTAATAAAAAGAATAAATATAAGCTACACCCTTGCAGTAAGTCAATATCAGACTGCCAAGGGAATAAAATCAAACTATTGGGTCAAACAACAGGAAAAGTTACTTTGCCTAACAAAACTATATACCTACCACTGGTAGTGGCATTAGGTAACCATAATGATTTAATAGGCCATGACTCTGGTTCAATCACTTAGGGTTCAAAGTGACCAAATTGAACCAGCTCACAACATATTCAAAGTTAAAGTCTAATGAATCAAAAGTCTTTAACAAAAAGCTGAAACCTGATGCCAAACTTCAACTAGAAGATAAAAACAAATTAAAATTTTAAATAGTAACAAAAGTACTATGTCATATGTACTATGCGTCCACAAGATGAAAATCAGCAGTCGTGACACAAATAAAGAACCTCTACATTGTTGTGCAAACAGAAGATGGTCATCATCATCATCGCCATTACAAACAGCTAAGACTCAACCACACATCTGAAGCTAACAAAAGCAGTGGTCAACCTGGGATGAGTACCTCAACCAGAGAAGATGAACAGCAAAATCAAGACAGCAGCAGACAACTAGAAACAAGCTCATCAAGTGAAGAAGATGAAGACAGGAACAGCAATCAACCGAAGAAAACTACCAAGCAGACAAAATGTCGCCTAGTGCATTTCAATGACTATGTCCTCCAGGGCTAATTTTAGCCAGGGGGAGGGATGTCATATCTGATCCTGCCTTCAGAAGTGGACTATTCCAGATTCCTTGTCTGATTGGCTAGCACCCAATTGCTATCCAAAGGGATTAAAATCTTCACTGGGGTTCATGCACTGAATCCACATGTTTCCAGTAAGGTATGGGATCTGCCTTTAAATTATCAGCCTTTTGGAGGCAAGGCAGAGAGCAATTACTTCTGTTAACCTGAATGACAGAACGTGCTCTCAATTAAACCTTCTGCCATCAGCAAAGGTATTTATCTAGTTATTATTGAGATGTCCATGCAGTGAGGCAAGTCCACCTATGGACTGGAAACTGCTACATCTGAAATAGAGCCGACTCAAGGCAAGTTAACTACATAGCTGGAAGAGTCTTCTTACAAGAACTCACGACACAGGCTAATCATTAGCTGGAAGTGAGTTACTTACTCCGCACAACTATCTCAGCATTGAAGCATTTCAACTATATTTGTTCATTTGTTAACTAATGTGTGTATATATTTTGTACTAATAAATTATACGTATTTATTGCTGAATAATTGTTCATTTTTGTATCTGTTGGTTTGGAAATGAACCTGCAAGCCTAACCAAACACAACACACACCATTGAAAATCTGTTGTTAGAATTCCCAAATCCTGTGCCAATATTATCATGCCAATGTTGATCTCAAGTCACTCTGACTGCTCATGTATAGACAGTATCCATTTAACACATAGAAGAGGGATGGGAAGAATGCAGGCTTAATATGTAAGATTTGAAATACCAGGCACTCTTATGCCTGCAATCCAATTGTAAATATAGGGGATTTGAACTCAGACTTTCAAGTCACTTCAACCATCCATACTCTCTCATATTACTGATACACATGACCACACATATGCAGAAAAAATAAATAATCACCAATATAGTATTTTGTGCTGAATCAGCATTCATCAGTTGGTCCAGATTATCATCTTCCATACATGTATACAAACAGTGCTCAGTTTATATTAAGATAGCAAATCCACATACTTCAATGGACAGGTTTCAATGTACTCCAACCTCCAATTCTTCAGCCATCCATACCATTGGAAATATGATGATAGAATTCCCAAATTCCATGCTGATGCCAATAGATTTTAAAAAGGAAAATAGTATATTATAGATGTATGACATTTTCTATCATCTTCTAATTTTTTTAAAACTTAACAGACCTGTCTAATCATTATTGTTTCTAATAGTAAAAGAAAAGGGTAATTAATTATTCTATTTATTTTAGATTATCAATCAATTTCTTTTATTTTCTATCTCTTTTTCTCTTCACATGCGATTGCAACGTATAGTTTATAATTTTCTTATTTTCTAACAAAAAAGAAAGAAAGAAAAGGCTGAGATTAGAATTGTTGTATTTATGATTAGATAATAAAAATAAATTATTGTTCAACACATAATTCTATTGTCACAATTAGTGAAGAGAAATGATTGTTGATATTAAAGATTCTTGATAACCAGAAGGCATTAAGTACTATTCGGGATCATTTACTATACCAACTTATTTATATTAAGATAAATAAAAAAAACCATATAAATTGAAGAGTTATAAAAAAATATCACCGATAAAAAATTATTGAAATCAGTACGTAGTTTTTGATGAACCACCATTGCATCTTTATATATTGTTAAAGATTGATTATTGATTAAAAGCCTCATATGTGAAGACCATTCTTTCTGTCCATTAACTGTGAATCCAATTGATCATTTGATATACATACACACACATCATTTCAAAAAGTGTTTGTCCAGTTAAGAATTTTTTAATAATTAGAAATCTGTAAATAATGTTCTTGACATAAAAAGATATATGATTTTAATTGATTTGGTGAAAGCTTATGAGAAAAAAACTGAAAATAGCTAGGATTAATGAATAATAATTTCTATAGTGTAATTTTTACTACATCACTAAAGATATGTGTAAAAGATTGTGATTTGGGCCAACTGATAAGTGCTGGTTCAGCATGAAATGTGCATCTTGTGAATCATAGATCTGTTTCACATGTCTTGGTCATATGTTTATAATTACATCCCTCCACAAGTTATTAAAAGTGGACAGAAACCAGTCCCTACCTTGCATGAGAGTGGTGCAGTGAAAATTTTACTATAGAAATTATTATTCATTATTGGATAATCTCTAGTCTAATGAATGATTAATAAAAAGTTATTAGCTAGGATTAATGATTCAGTGAAGAATATAACATAATGGATATTAACTGAAAAGAGATCAATGACTTCAAGAAATTTATAACAAAAAAAGGACTATGGCAGAGATGTTTTATGCAGCCAACTCTATTTAAAAGCTACAATGATATAACTCTCTGACTAAATGGACAAATAAATGTAAAAAACAAGCATAAAATTATGTAGTGATAAGTATTTTTACTATATGCAGAAGATTAGATGATGATAGCACAAGGTATGTAAGATATTAATTTATTATTTGCAATGCTCATATGATCACAGCATTAAATGTGAAGTTTATTGAATATATTTTGGAAAAAACTTATAGAGAATTATTGCAGGTGGAAATTAAATATTAAAGTATTTGCTGATAGGAAAAAATAATGAATTAATCATTGATTGAAAAAATATGAGAATAGTTTTTAATATTTGGAATCAGTTGTTGAAAAAATGTATTAGCAAAAGGAGAAGTGATTAAACAAAGAGACAAGAAGAATGTAACGTAATAAAAAAAATGATAAAAACAAAAATCATATATGATACCCTGATATAGAGGTATTATTATATGAGGCAGAAGTTGTCATGGTGATAAAAAAAGATCAAACACTTGTTGACAACAGGAATGAATAATTGATGTGATCATGAAGAATATCAAGATTGAAAAAAGAGCAAACCAAGAGATCAGAGAAATAGGTGAAATAAAAAAAATTCAAAGTGATTGATGAAAAAAGACTAATGTTGCATGATTAGAAGAATGAACAAGAACAGGATAACAGTGATAATATGAAAGAAAAAAAATAAAAGGAAAGAAAACCAAAAAATGATAGAAAATTAATCTGAGGATCATTATGAAAAGGAATAGTATATTAGAAACAGATATTATAGATAAAAAGATTTAGAGGAACAAAATGCAAAATATATTTGGTTGAGAACATTCTCAACAGTGATGAAATCCTAAAGAAGTATATTTAAGTTCACTTCCTGAAGACAAATGGAATAACCAGAAAAGCAAAAACTATAAGCAATTGTTAACATAAATTATTATAATAAACATTTGAAAAAATAATTAAAGTAATGTAAAGTAATCATAAATTCATTATTTGTAAAAGAAAATGTGGCATCTGTCTCATCAAACTGGAAAGTCATTTCATAATTCTATAGTTAATAATATCTATCCAATTACATAACCACTCTTGGATGGTTAGTTAAGTTAATGATGAATTTCCTATCTGAAAACATCTTGAGTCTGTTTGGGATCTAAAAAAAAAAATCAAGATTCAAACAGGTCAGACATAACTCTCAGCTCTATTCTATCACATGATCTTCCAAAGTTATATTATTTAGGATGATTTTTAAACTTTGTACTTTTTTTTATTAGGGATTTGTCCTGAAAGTTTGTTTATATAATAAAGCTTCTTTAAATTAATAACAAAAAAGTGATATTACTATTGGTGATAATCTGAAGCATTTGAAATAAAATTTGGTTTTAAACATATGTAATACAAATTCCAAATTTGTTTCTGTAATGAATTTTTGATGAAATCATTTTTAAATGTCTTTATAAAGCTTATATAGATGTTTTGGTGGAGTTATTAAATTAAACTTAAGAATGCTGGTAATTATGCTATTCAAGCCAATTCAAAAATGACCTTTAAACTATTTTAATGTCTCAATTAAACCAATTAAAAGTTTTATTTACTGATTAATTTTCAAAAACTCAAGGGCTTCATCAGCTAGTACTTTAATGTGGTATAACCACCTTATGATTAGGAATAAATTTAAATATATTGGTATCATTTAGAACAGATTTGGATATTAGAGGTAACAAAACAAACTCCAAAATGCTTGCTCCATTTGGAAAGTTATTAGGCACACAAATTCATTGTAATAATATGTTCTTCTAAATTTATTAGTAGGGAGCGTTATTTTATTATCAATATATCAAGGACAAAATTAAAAACTTAATAAGATGACAAGGTTCTATGAGATATTACTAAATGTGACCATATTGAATGTAATATTACTTATTTGATGGATTGGATAAGTGATGTGTAAAAAGAGTATTAGACTTTTTAAAAAATATTTTATGGCAAAATGAATCTGTTTTTATATATGAAGAGATGCCATATATTGCAAGGATGCAGAGTTTATTATTTTCATTGGCTAACAAAAGAGTATATAGGAAGTTGCACATTAGGAAAAGTGCTGAAGCTTTTTTAAAGAAAATTTGCTGAAGAAGTGATTAAAAGACAATATTTCAGAATGTCATATTGATTAAAAGAACATCATATGATATATATTGTGTTTCTAGAATTGATTTGTACTATATTAATAACAGTAAAATTATTTTTTTAAAAAATTTTTTTTTTAATTAATAGTAATGATGACAATATATAGCATTTGAAAGCCATTAAAAAAACGATCACATTTTTGCAATTATTACAACATTAAAAATTATATGTCAAAATTACATGAATAATAAAATTATAATTTATATAAATACCTGCCTATAATTCTGAAGTTTAATTTATTCATTTCCAGTTTTTATACTGTCTGTGACCCAAAATTGAACAAGTTTGTATGTCAATTAAGCTAAATTTAAAACATTTTTAAAATTACGCTGTAACTTAATATATGAATTATTTTATTAATGACTCTTAATTTATATTATACAGAATGGGCAAAAGTTACTGTAATATTATTTTTGTTTGACTTTTCTGAAAGTTCGTTACTTTATCATATTATTATTACCATTTTTAAGATTTATTAAATATTTTGTATGCAAGACGATGCGATTTTTCTATATGACAAGTGTTTATAAAAAGCAATATAGAAAAATAATTTTTTTATCTACCCTGTATATAAAATTATAATATTGAATATCATTTATAAAATTATATATAAATATAATTTTGAAGTGATTAGCCTAAAATTGAGTGCAGAAAGTGTAAATCAAAATATATACATTTATATAAAAACCGTGTATTCAACAATTAGCTCTAAGTCTGGTGAGCGAATAAACTTTTCTTTATATAAAATATATTTTGCTTTAAACAGCATAATAAAACAAAATTGGTGATTGTCAATAACATATATGGGCATTTTTGCAATTGCCTACCTGTTTAAGAGTGAAAGATTTCTAAATTTTTTCTCACCTGAAGAAAAAAAAAAAAAAAACCCAGACATCTCTTCACAGTCTCATCTTTCCTAATATAAGAAATTTCCATTTATTAGAGAGTATATTAAATATATTGTGAGCTGAATGATATGGTATATTTAACTATTAGAAATGGGAAGGTTTTAAAAACATGGAATGAGAATATTTGGGAATGTTTATGTAGAGCTATATATAAATTTAGAAAAAAAATACTGATTGTATATGATATAAAATATCGTACTAATGAAATTAATAAAATAGAAAATAAAAATGGAGTATTATTAAAAAGGATATATGAGAATAGGAACTGAAAATTGCAATATAAATATATATAATGGAGTTTACATAGCTGAAGAAGAATCTGAAATATATTGTTGATTATGTACTGATGGATAAAGCAAAAATAGAAAAGATAAAAATAATTAAAGAGTTTGTAAAAGAAAAAAAGAATGCAACAGTGTTCATGATTATATATTGATAGAATTAGAAGTACCTAGAAGATTAAGTAATGAAATTTATGGGAATATTGCTAAAAATGAGTGGAAAATAAATAATGAGATTAAATTGAGTAGGTTTAATAATATTTTAAAAATAAATATGAGTGATTTTAAAAGGTATAAAGAGTGAATAAATATAGTAAAGAAGATTACAAATAAGTGTTTGTTAAGAATCAACAAGATTTAGAAAGTGTAAAAGAAAGAAGAAAAGCACACAAGAATTATAAAGAGGTTGTTAAAAAGCAATTATGAAAAAGGAGGTAAAAAATAATAGGAAAACAAAACAGAAATGGATTGAACTTAATAAGAACTTAATGAAAGAAATTAATAGTTTTAGAAGGAAGGTTTATAATAGTGATATTAGCGATAAAGCCAATGCACATGCGCTTTAAATATAAATTATAAATGAATACTCTCACTTTTTCCAGATACAAGATATAGTTTTTTAAAAAAGATAATGAATCACTTATTCTTTCGACCCAAACATTTATGTATGGGCAAATCTTAAGCATATGGAAATGAGAGCATGAAGATGTTAAGCAATCACTTTAAATTACATTTATTCTGCTTGAACAAATGACACTTGCAAAATCTTTACAATTTATGATATGTAAATTTTTGGGATAAAGAAGAAAGAAGCCTGTTATTAATTGCAAGAGAAAAAGAGTTTAAGGATTTAAAAAAAATTGAAAATATATCTAATGAATTTGTAATATAATCTTTTGATGAGGAGATTTGATAATAAGTGAGTAGGGTTCATTAAGGAAATTAATTGATGAGAATGTGAATAGAGTGATGGATGCAGAATTAAATAAAGAAATAAATATATTGAAAAAAGAAAAGCAAAAAGATTGTGTGGTATGACTGCTGAAATGATAGTAGATATAGAGAAATAAGTAGTGTTTAGTTTAAAAGACAGTTTTATTAAATTTATAGTTGATAATAAGACTTCAGACAATCAGAAGAGTGTGAGAATTAAGCTATATAAAGAAAAAGATTTTAGGATGTTGATTATACTAAGCTTAATAGATAGACCATAAACTTGGATTAGAGAAAATAAAATTTTAGAAAGATTAAAAATATTTTTTTACAAATAAAATAATAGTAGTTATTTATTTATTGTATTGCAGTTGATTGAAATGCCTTATACAAAATCCCTCATTATTTATTGCATATAGAAAAGTCTTACCATATGGGGGATACAAATAGATTACAGAGAAAGTTTGAAAATATGAAAGTAGGTTTAGGTTATTTGGAATAATTAAGATTCTTTATAAAAAGAATATCTGAAGATATATAGAGTGTATCCCAGTAAAAAAGTAAATTATGTGAAATAAAATACAAGGTGTTACATATATTTTGTTTTTTGATTATTGAAAATAGTATCCTTGTGATTCAGTGTAGTGCAGAAAATGATTACAAACTGTTTGAAACAGATTAAGAATTCCTCCTGTAGAGCATCTGTAGAAACTTTGTTACAACATTATGGGCATTATGAATTCAATCATGATGTAGTCCTTTCATGTACAACATTAAAACTTGAAAACAGCCAAATTCAGTGATAGCTAAATTAGGAGAGTGAATGCTAAAGCACAACACAACTTTTTTGCACAAAAATCTTGGCACTATGAGCCAGATCATTATTATGCATCAAGATGAAGAGCTCAATCCAAATTATATTTATCATTATTTGCATTCTTATGCATACATCTACATTATGTTTATGATTTATCTAGCATTATATTTCTTATTCTGTATATTAAAACTACATTGGTTAAAACATTTATGCATCAGGAAACTGGATGGTGACTGACCATATGACTTACAGATATACAGACCAATGAACAAATTCATGCATATATATATATATATTCTATCTACAGCTTTAAAAATGAAGGCATCGTTCTTCTGAAAGCACTAAGTATAGAAATAAATATTAGAGTTTAGTGTAGAGATATTACTGTAAAATATCTGATCATTACATATATAAACCACACATTTAATTATTTAATAGTTATATTCTTTTTGTGTAACATAGCATTCCATCCATTTCCCTGCTACTTTCTGTACCATTATAAAGAAGTATAATAAGTTGAGTTTTTTAAAATTAACTAAGATTGATGTTGATGACATTGATATCAAACTATCGTCATATAACTATTTTATACGAGATACCCAGGTTATATTTCCTGATCACATCAAATCATCCCTCAGAGAGTCATATACTTCCATCCAAAACCATTTTTATGAAGTTTAAACTACATTATTCTTTAGCTTTAAGCATCAGTTTTATTTAGAAAAAAGACCTTTGGATAGAGTATTCTCTGATAACACCATTATAATTTGTCAACATTTCTGCACTTTCTTCACTAAAAATGTCATTTCTAGGTATTATTCATGTATGCATTCAAAATGAGAAGAAAGAGATGATTTAAACTAATTTTGATTCATATTTATCATTATACTTATATCAATTTCTTATATATAATTGATAGTTTGAGAATAAAGGTAACAGAATCTGGACTAATCATTTTGAAAATTGTATTATGATAGATATTATTCTTCTGTATTTTAAGTTTATTACAGAATCTTCCTTTCCAACAAGGAAATATTACTTTTCTTCACTGCTATTTTATATCCAAAATAATTATTATAATAAAATATATAAAATAAAAAAGATGGTATACCTATATATCACAATTTATCATTCTGCTTTTGTTTTGGTTATTTTTGCAAGATATTTTCTGCATATGTCCATATTATATAAACAAGTTTTGTTCTGATTTTATTTAGTATAGTATGTTTAGTATTTTTCAATAATTTTTATTACTCATGCATTTATTTTCCTTCACTTTTTCACATATTTTTGACAGTAATTGTTTTTTTTCTTTAACTGGCAAACATAACTTTTATATGTAATGATATATTTTTCTAGTGAATTATTAATTGTAATTTATTAATACTTAATATATTCTGATCTTGTATATCCTATTTATCATTACTATAACTATTTATAATCATATTTTGAAAATAATGTAAATCATTAATTTTGGCAACAACTTTAAATTTTAAAAATGTTATTTTAGTAAAATTTTGATTTTTGGCTAGTATTGTAATGTTATATGAATTTCTATTTTATTTATAAATTCTTTGTATTTAATAGCAATTAAAGGTTATTATTAAGTTGTTGTCGTGAAAATAGCTATTAAAAATTGTTGAAAATTTTAGTAATTTTATATAATTTTAAAATTTGTTTATTCTTATCAATACACATTATTGACAAAAAAGAGATTTCTTTAATTACAGTACGTAATGCATCTTACTAAGGACTCTATTATCTTCTCAATTGTGTATTTCACTTTCAATCTTTTCTTGTTATTTCCAATGTATGCTCTCACCTCACTTTCAGTATACTAATGAAGATAGTTTGTTTTCTGATTCATATAATTCATTTTCAATCCTCTTCTTTTATTCAGTACATACATCTCTATCTCACCATCATTCTACTAATGAACTAATGAATCAGTTTGTTTTCTGATTCATATATTTTATTTTTAATTTCTTTTTGTTATTCCCAATGTACACATACACCTCATAGTCACTTTTTTGTAATGTAGTTTGCTTTCTCATATATATTTCATTCTTAATGTCTCCTTCTTATTTCCAATAGATTCTTCTCTGAGAGAAGTTTCTTCACTTTGTTGTAAAATAAAGTCTCTGTATTGTTTTTTTTATTAAGGCTCCAAATCCATATATAAATACTAGTAAAATAATATTATTTTTTTTAAATGTAGAGTATATTGTTTAATAATCTGTTTTTTTTTTAATTTTTCTATATTAATTTTTATTTTATTCTTTGTTTTGAAAATCCAATAAACATTATTTTAGTCTTTAATCCTAATTTCTTAAGCTCTAAAGCATTATTTTCAAAACAATAACATCATTTGCAAAATCTAGATGAAAAATATTTTCCATGTATTTTTTATTCATAATGAGGTACCAAACTATCCATATAGTAGTGCCACCAATTGCAAGCCTTCATAATCAATGGATGCAGGAAGGTTTGTGCACAAAATTTCTATCTAATGCCTACTCATACAACATCCCCAGACTAGTTTTGGTGACACTACTGTATGGAGAGTTTGGTATTCTTATTAACTGCATGGGTAAGCATATGAAATTGTGATCATGTGATGTTTTGATGGTTTTATACCTATCCTGACCATAGGATAAAGGTGACTATGGTTTTTGATAAACCAAAAACATCAAAATGTATAGTTGCTGAACTGAGATCAGATTTATATGACTATACAAGCAAATGAGCTTGGATTGGAAATATTATGGTGTTTATGTGAAAGGTAATTGCTGGATGGTTGCATTGGATCTTAAGATCTGGACTGATACTTTTATTAACAGTATGTGTAAGCATATGAATTGGTGATCGTGTAATGTTTTGATACTTTTTGTTTCCTTAGCTTTTTCATTTTAATTCACAAAATATTTTTTTGTAAATTTACTCAAAAAAAGTTTTAAAGCTTACAAATCAAATTTCTTAGTGCTATTATATAGTATAATCAATTCTATTAAATTTTAATAAATTCTTCAAACTTTAATAGCACTCAGAGTTTGTGATGTTATCTTCCAAAGCTTTAATCATTTAGGAAATGTTTATAGCATAAAATGCCTCTCTTAATATTTGGATGTTATCTATTATGCTATAACTACTTTCAAATTGAGCTTGTTTTTTGATTGATCTAAGTCTATGATTCATTGCACCAAACTTGTAATGATCTTAGCAAAAATCTTGTACAGGATTAATGAACAATTGTTACATTTATAACTTCTAAAAGTTTTTTTTAACTTTTTTTAAATATCAAATATAAATGCAGAATATTTTCAATCACCTGATATATCTTTATCAAGAAGATGCTTATTCTACAACATTGCAAACAATTTCTTTATTTTTTCTTGCTTCTTTTAAGTTATCAATAACAATGCCATTATATTTCAGATATCTCACACTTCATCTAAATTACCTGACATTTTAAAAGATGTAGTCAGAGGTATTTTTTTATTCTTTATTGTTATATAGTTTTGAATAACAATTCTTCCATTAATTTTATGAAGTCATCCTTCTTTTTATTAATAATGCCATCATTTTTTTATTATTAATGAAACAACTTTCTTTTCAATACCAGGAAAATGAATTGTATTTTTGAGATTTTTGTTCTTTTTTATAACTTTTTTTCCACTCTTCTTATATTTTATTATATTATTATTACTTTCTTTTTATTATTTTATCATTTTAAAAAAGTACATATAGTCAGATTTTTTTAAATTTACTATTTTTAATTAGTTTCTCATTTTTGTCTTTTTTTTTAATGCAAAACCTTGTTCCAGTTGAAAATTTATTGAAGAAGTAACTTTTTTTTATTGGTTATTTGGGAGACTATTTTTAGTAAGATATCAATTATCTTACCATTGAATTATTTAAATCTGTGCCATCATTGAAATTATTAACCTTTCAAAATAATTTGTCAAGTTTTAACTTAAATTTATTGGAATATTTCTGATTACTAGATATATTAATTATTTTTTTTTTAATGACATTTTTTGTTCTAACTTTTCATTATCATATGTCTTATATTTTTCTATCAATGTTTCATTTTCTGTGTGAGATATATTAAATATATTGCAGTCTTTAAGAACATCTTTTCTGTTGGTCAAAATATAATCCCAAGAATTCAATTGTTTCTTTATATTGGATGATTCCATGTTGTTTCCACTTTGGATTTTTTTTTTTTTTTTCATATAAAAAATAATTCATAAAGATTTTATTTTTCTGTAAATTCCACTAGTCTATATTCTTTTTTGTTTATGTCTTCATAGTCAAATTTACCGATTGCTCTTTTCTCTCTCATTTATTTAACAAATCTATTATTAAAGTCTTCCCTGAACAATTTCATTTTTTTTTTATCTAATCAAAGCATTCTCTCTGTACATTTATTTTAAAAATCCCTATTTTTTATTCCAATAAATAATGGATGATATAAAACTAAATTTTCTGTACTTGGTATCTTCATTAAATTGATAGCTCATCTTGTCTTTCCATATAATGTATAGTAGTCTCCACAATGTTTTTCTTTCAGTTTTTAATTATAATAAATTTCTTTACTTCTGCTTTCAGTATTAGTGCCTTAAATGTCCTCTTTTCAAATCAATCTCCTTCTAATTTTTTATTCTACAATCTTCTCCAAATGTGCAAACTTTTCCACATGTGAATGTGAACTACAAAGATCATCCAATGCCAAAAGACTTTCAACCAAATAATTCTTTGCATACTTTATCTTTAGTTGCAAACCACTATTTTGGATAATGATTTTACAATCTTCAAGATATGAGGGCCACAATATATTTTCCTTTATTGTGATTATAAATGTAAACGAAAATGTGAATTCACACAACATACATTAGCTACTTATAACTGATATCTCAATTAAAAATTATCAAACATCTGAAAGTAAATCCATAATGTGCATTGATCTTAAACTCTAAGTTAAAAAATTAGTAAATTCCTCATGATAATGGTGAATTATGTTAGATATCCATATTCATTTTACCATATGAGTAATCAAACTGCAGTTATTAATCCACAATAAAAAGAACTATGGAGTAAACATTACAAATTTGCCTTATTCAGTTTCTAGTAAAGAAATTAAAGGGTTTTAAAACTTTTAACAGCCAAACAATAGAATATGCAATACAATATTAATATTTGTTATATTGCTTAAATATAGAGGATTTGAACTCATTCAAGTACCCATCAACTATCCACCCTATCTCATAGTTGACAGGTACTTGAAAGTCTGAGTTCAAATCTCCTATATTTACAATTAGGCTCCAGGTATGTATGTGTAGAGTGCCTGTATTTCAAATATTTATACTGCTTAAATGTGTCAAATGAATGTATTAATTTGTGACTTATATAGATTAATGCAAAATAGAAGAACTAAAAAGCTACAGGTTTTCAGATTAAAGCTCCATCAATCTCATGATCTCTAGAATAATAATAATTTTATTTTTTAATTATTTATTAATTTGTTATAAAATTCATAATTATATTATAATGTCTATAATATTATAATCAATTACTTGTTTAAAGTTTTACTTTTTTTTCTGTTAAATATTTTTACACAAGAATTATTTTTAGTAACATATATAATATTTGTAATACAGGCATACTTCATATACCTGGAGTTTAATTGTAATTATAGAGGATTTGAACACAGACTTTCAAGCTCCCTTCAGCTATCCACTCTATCTCAAAATGAGCCCTGATTATTTATGTGTGTGAGAAATGATGATCTGGACCAACTGTTGAATGCTATTTTAGTACGAAATATGTATATTGGAGATTATTTATCTTTTTCACATTTGTGTCATCATGTGTATTAGTGGTTTGAGATAGAGTGAATAGTTGAAGAGAAATTAAAAGTCTGTATTCAAATCCCTATAATTATAGAATATTTGTTTATTTATTATTGATTATGTACATGTTTTATATTGTATTAGATTATTATTATTTTATATGTATTTATTTATTTTACATTTTATTGATTACTCTTTGTTCCTTTTTTTTTAGTTTTTCCATTTTCTTTTATTTTATTTATTTCAATCATTTCTGTTAATAATAAAGAACCTTCTTTATAATGCAGCATTCGTACTCCATTTTTCTGAATCAAGTGTGACAACAAATTTATGCAATCACATTTTTAAATATGCAAACATAGTAATCCCCCCCCACACACACACACACACTCATTACTTTTTCTTTTTCTGGAATTAGTATGGCCATAGACCTTTATAGATCTTTACTAATTAATGCTGATAATAATAAAGAAGGAAATGATTGGAATCTACCTCTCGATTAGAAGGTGTAAATAATTCATTGAGAAATTTATCTAATATTTTACTTTAAAAAAATAAACATTTTTCCTCATTATGTGAATGTTTTGTTAAAGTGTTTCTAAATGTTGGTTTTGTTTGATAAAATAAGTTTAAAGATAAATGCAAATCTGAATTAACAAATAAAAATCCGTTTTTCCATTAGCAAAGATTATTTCAAAGATTTAAAAAAAAAACTGAATGGACAGACTTATAAATAGTGACTGAACTTTTTTCAGATTCCAAGCAAATTCATTAAGTGGTTATTAAATGTGTATTTAGCTATTTTCGTATATTGTATCTGCTTTTAATATATAAATAGAACTTTGAATAGTATGGAGGTGTTTATTATATCTATAAGATATTACACATGGGAAAAAGAAAGGTTAATAACTCCGTGTGTGTTTAAAATAAAAAATCAGATATATTAATCTTTAACTGAGGTTTAAAGTTTATATCTGTGCTAGAGATAATCTCTAGTTTCGAAAATGATTAGTATTAATCATCATTGTATTTATCTGAAATGGATCGCGTCAAAGTTGTGAGTGGAGGAAGTTTGACAATGGTAAATGAAAGCGTAATAATTTATTCTAGATAAATACTTTTCACATAATAAAGATATATATGAGATATAGTGACCTGGGCCAATGATGAGTGCTGGTTCAGCACAAAATGCATCTTGGGGGTCATTTGTCTTTTATTATATCTTTATTTAAGTGAATTTGAAAAGAATGGGGAAGTATGGAGGTGTTTATTATATCTCTGCAATTTTCTATTTGAAGGCTGTTTTGCCTTAACATTTATAAAACATCATGGTAATACAAATATTTTAATTTGCTCAAGTGTTTTGTATTCTTATATGAGAATATCATTCACAATCATTTTGTTATTATAATATCACACTCATGAATGGTAAAATATATAGTCAGCATGCTTCAGATGATAGGCACATAGTTTAGCACTTGTATATATCAGGATAGCTCATACTCTTAAATCAAGGGTCCATCACAGTTAACTTAAACATATAACATTTATAATTTTAAATTAATGATGATGCAGGGTCAAGAGAGAGAGAGAATAGACTAAATAATATTTAAGCAAACATTAATATTTATTCAAGAACACACACATAATATAACATAGCAATCTAATATTTTACATAAAGAAATATAAATAATTAATTAGGTTAATTTTTATCATAGTTCTTCTTTAATTACAGTTTATTTCATTTAAAATAACATGTCTATAGACAATGATCAAAATATATTTAATTAGGTTTTCATGATTGTCATTCCAACTGGTTGGCTTTTTGGTCTTCATTGATGGCTCCAGGACTTGGTTTCCATCCTGTGACTCAACAATGGGAGAGGGAGCGAGAGTAGTGGTACCACCTATTTTATGATATCAGCTTTGTTTCTGGGTATTGGTTCCAGGCAAAGATAGTTAACTCTAGCTGAGGATCCTGGGAGCTTGAAGCCCAATATAATACTTCTAAATCAGTCTAGCAATGTATGTTGCTAATTCTGAAGCTTCTGCAATGATATTTTCTGCAGCAGTAATTGATTGGCTTCATTCTGTCCTAAGATTTTTAAATCTCTGGAGCAATGGATAATGCAATGAAGATCAGAATGATTTTCAGATTTAAGAGTGAAATGACTTACAGACTCAATGGCAGAATTAATCAATAACAGAACAAACACTGGACTCAAAAATGAAGACTAAACTGGACTATCACAAAATGAAGGTCAGAACTATTCAATCACAAAATGCAGACCAGACTGAATAACCATAGAGAGTTGTGACTTTACATACTTTTTCCTCTCATTGTTTTAACTTGTCATTATTTTTAATTTTTATTGTAACTTGAAATTATTATTTTTAATTAATTTTTATATTTAGTTAATTTAATTTATTTTTACACTTACTTTAATCTAATATTTTTCTTTGATTAATCTACTATTGCTTTTATGTGATAGTTAACATAATTTTTAATTAATTCAATCAGTAATCTTTTAAACTAATTACATTTTTAAAGTTTTCTTTTACAAACAAATTTTATTCTAACTTTCTCTATTTACTTATTTTTATATTATAAAAGGAGAGTTTTTATTAAAAAGAAAAGAGTTAATTTTTTTTATTTTAGATTCTCCCCCCCCCACCCATTTTCAAGATTTAAACTTTATTATATTTTAAAAGAATAAACAACTGAAACACAGGCTTGTTATATACCTGTGGCTATATATATATGTAATATAGGGTATATGATCACAGACTTTCACACCACCCACCTCTCTCCACTCTATCAAATAACACTGATACACCTAAACACATATATGCTGAAAAGAGAAATAATCACCAATATACGTATTTCATGATAAACCAGCAATCATCAGTTGGTCCAGACTATCATCTTTACACACATATATAGTATAAGTGCTCAGATATATATTAAGATAGATTATCCTCATAGTTTAATGGACAGCCTTTAATCCACTCTACACTCCAACTCTTCAACTGTCCATCCAATTGAAAATCTGATGATGGAATGCTCAAAGGCCACCCTGAGGCCAAGATTATTGTCACACCCATGTTGACCTAAGGTCAATCTGAACCCCACATGTACAGGACATAATCCATTTAATACATATGCAGGGATGGGCAGACATCTCTATAATGTAATAACTGAAACACAGGCTTGTTATATACCCGTGGCTATATATATGTAATATATATGCTGAAAAGATAAATAATCACCAATATACGTATTTCATGCTAAACCAGCAATCATCAGTTGGTCCAGACTATCATCTTTACACACTTATATAGTATAAGTGCTCAGATATATATTAAGATAGACTATCCTCATAGTTTAATGGACAGGCTTCAATCCACTCCACACTCCAACTCTTCAACCATCCATCCAATTCAAAATCTGATGATGGAATGCTCAAAGGCCACCCTGAGGCCGAGATTATTGTCACACCCATGTTGACCTAAGGTCAATCTGAACCCCACATGTACAGGACATAATCCATTTAATACATATGCAAGGATGGGCAGACATCTCTATAATGTAATAACTGAAACACAGGCTTGTTATATACCTGTGGCTATATATATATAATATAGGGTATATGAGCACAGACTTTCACACCACCCACCTCTCTCCACTCTATCTAATAACACTGATACACCTAAACATGTATATGCTGAAAAGATAAATAATCACCAATATACGTATTTCATGCTAAACCAGCAATCATCATAGTCCAGACTATCATCTTTACACACATATATAGTGTAAGTGCTCAGATATCTATTAAGATAGACTATCCTCATAGTTTAATGGACAGGCTTCAATCCACTCCACACTCCAACTCTTCAACCGTCCATCATTAGATAGAGTGGAGAGAGGTGGGTGGTGTGAAAGTCTGTGCTCATATACCCTATATTACATATATATAGCCACAGGTATATAACAAGCCTGTGTTTTAGTTATTACATTATAGAGATGTCTGCCCATCCTTGCATATGTATTAAATGGTTTATGTCCTGTACATGTGGGGTTCAGATTGACCTTAGGTCAACATGGGTGTGACAATAATCTCGGCCTCAGGGTGGCCTTTGAGCATTCCATCATCAGATTTTCAATTGGATGGACGGTTGAAGAGTTGGAGTGTAGAGTGGATTGAAGCCTGTCCATTAAACTATGAGGATAGTCTATCTTAATATATATCTGAGCACTTATACTATATATGTGTGTAAAGATGATAGTCTGGACCAACTGATGATTGCTGGTTTAGCATGAAATACGTATATTGGTGATTATTTATCTTTTCAGCATATATGTGTTTAGGTGTATCAGTGTTATTAGATAGAGTGGAGAGAGGTGGGTGGTGTGAAAGTCTGTGTTCATATACCCTATATTACATATATATATAGCCACAGGTATATAACAAGCCTGTGTTTCAGTTATTACATTGTAGAGATGTCCACCCATCCTTGCATATGTATTAAATGGATTATGTCCTGTACATGTGGGGTTCAGATTGACCTTAGGTCAACATGGGTGTGACAATAATCTCGGCCTCAGGGTGGCCTTTGAGCATTCCATCATCAGATTTTCAATTGGATGGATGGTTGAAGAGTTGGAGTGTGGAGTGGATTGAAGCCTGTCCATTAAACTATGAGGATAGTCTATCTTAATATATATCTGAGCACTTATACTATATATGTGTGTAAAGATGATAGTCTGGACCAACTGATGATTGCTGGTTTAGCATGAAATACGTATATTGGTGATTATTTATCTTTTCAGCATATATGTGTTTAGGTGTATCAGTGTTATTAGATAGAGTGGAGAGAGGTGGGTGGTATGAAAGTCTGTGCTCATATACCCTAAAAGAATAAACAATAAAACACAATCTTTTTATTTTACAAAGTTCGCAACTCTTAAAACAAAAAAAAACTACTCCAAAATATATTACTTTTTTTTTAATTTTCATTTCCATTAATAATTTAATCATGTATTTTTAAATTATAAATATGTAATTCTAGTATATATGTTTGTTTTGTAACACATATATTGCTAGCATTACAATATGTATGTGCATTTAAGCATAGACATAGATATCAGGCTTGACAAATATGTTTAAGGAAGAAGAAACTATTCCTGGGTGCCTGATATTGACATTGAGGTTTACTGCAATATTAAACCACACAATTCTCCTTAAATACAAATTAGAATCCCTTACATTTAATTATGAATTATTAATACTTTTCATTTTCCAATAAATAAAGTTACATATATTTAGTAGTATGAGTATTTAAATATATGTTTGAGCCCACTGCTATCATTAAATTCTATTTGAAAAATAGTTACTATTGGCATTCCTTTTACCTAAGCACTAGAAAATTAAATATATATAAATAATAATGAGCTTAAACACCTATATATCAATCTATATTTGATTCACTCAATCAATAAGAAATATAATTTATAGCATAAATGCAGGGCCGGCGGAAGCGGGCATGCAACGCATGCTAGGCATGCGGGCGCTGGCAGAAGGAGGCGCCATCACTGAGAGATTAGCATCTGAAAAAGAAGGCGCCATCCCTGAGAAATTAAAACTCTACTAACAAAAATACTCACATTTGAAGAATATTATTCTCAAATGTTTATTTACAAAAATTATTGAGAGTAGATTATTGAAAATCATATGAAGTCATATTATATCTTATTAAATGACACATACAAGCAGGCCTGCACACAAGCTCTGCTTAATATTAAAAATATAAAACAATCAAATCTATTATTTATCATGAACAATAAACTAAACATAAAGTTTATTATATTACAAATTTCATATTGTAATGTTTATATATATATAGTACTGCTTATAGTAAACTATAAGTAACTTTCTGCTAGCAAATATATAAATAAACACACACTAAAAGTATTATAAATTAGAACTTATGTATGTATATGCGTATATATATATTAGATCATGTACATAATTTTGAAATCGTAAGAAACGATTATAATATTGCAAAATAAAACATTTTCTAATTTTTTATTTAAATAATAATTTGATATAAATATTCGAATGTGTATGTAATATATATTATAGGTATAATTCCAGTAAACTTAATATAATTTTCAGTTTACTTTTTATTTTATATATTTTAATCGTTGTCAAAAGTCTATTTTTTCTGCATACTAATTAGGTTTGCAAATTAATTACATACGTTTGCTTATGATGTTTATCGCAAATTTTAAAATCTTAGTAAGAACTTGTAAACAATAATTATAATCCCAGGAAATTTTCTATTGAAATCGCAAATCAGGCCTGGCAGGCCACCTGTGTTAATTAGAAAAATATATGATAACAAAAGAAAATCTTGCCAATGGTAAAACTAAAATGTTCAATCAAGCGTAAAAAACTGGACACTTGAGTTATTTTAAAACCTGACCATTTTTAATGTCAATGGCTGAATATTTCCAATTTATTAGCTGCCTTTTTTAGGTAAACAAGTTAAACAACTTCTTCCCCTCCGCGTATAGAGTTTTGTATTTTGGCGCAAGAAGTAATTTGTGTTGGACATCTAAATTAGCGATATATAATCTTAAGTATTAAGATACATGATGTAAATATATAAATTAGAGTCCGTATTTATTTATTTATTACATTTGAAAATTATTTTAAAGTGGCGTTCATGAGTAAAAGTAATATGGAATCAAAAACTAAGAAAAAACTATCCGGTGCACAAAATCGTAAACGCCAAGCTGAAAAAATAGCAAACATTAAAAAACAAAGTGGATCACTTAATAAATATCTTAAAATATCAACTGCTTCTGAAATAGCTTATACTCAACAAGAACCAGAACCGTGCACATCATCTAGTTCACAGGGAACTGTTGAAAATATTGAACAAGATTTTAGTAAGAAACAGTTAAGTGACAACAAAGTCATTGTGCCAATATCATATCAAATGTGTACAAATTTAGAAGATCCAGCTGAATGGAATAAAATCAATGACAAACTACGTGTTATTTTAGTAGAAATGGGGCCTGTTCAAAAGAAAGATATTATATATCCGAACGATGTACATGGCCGTAAATTTTCTGATGTATATTATAATAGAAAAATGGAAAACGGAGAAGTAGTTTTTCGAAAATGGCTTATTTATTCCGAAATTTTGAACTCTGTGTTTTGCTTTTGTTGCAAAGTTTTTGGATCTACTGAATCTAGCCTCATAGAAGGATACAATAATTGGAGAAATTTAAGTACAACTTTACACAGACATGAAACTAGTATGGCTCACATGAAAAGTTTATTGAATTGGAATGAACTTGAGAAAAGATTAAAAAACAAAATTACTATTGATTATCAATCTCAAAATTTATATGAAATGGAAAAGAAACATTGGAGGAGTGTTTTGGAACGGCTGATTGAAATTATCAAATTCCTTGGTAGTCAAAATTTAGCATTTCGCGGATCATCTGATAAATTATACGAAAAAAATAATGGAAATTTTTTAAAATTAATTGAATTATTTGCGAAGTTTGATCCCGTTATGGAAAATCATGTTGAGAGGGCCCTAGATCAAAACAATAGAGTACATTATTTGAGCAAAGATAGCCAAAATGAATTATTGAAAATTTTAAGTACAGCAATTAGGGAAACAATTTTATTTTCGATAAAGAAATCCAAATATTATTCTATTATTTTAGATTGTACACCAGATGCAAGTAAAACTGAACAAATGACCATAATTATTCGCTTCGTTTTTTGTAATAATGGAACGGTTAAAATTAGAGAAAACTTTTTAGGTTTCATAGATATAACAGATTCCACTGGACGAGGTTTATGTACAACAATAATTGAACAACTGGAAAAATGGAAGATTCCCATTGAAGACATGTGTGGTCAAGAGTATGATAATGGGGCCAACATGAAAGGCAAAAAGGCTGGACTTCAAAATTTGATTTTAACCAAAAACCCTCGTGCATTTTACGTACCATGTGCTGCTCATTCTTTAAACTTAATCATAAACGATGCCGCCAAAGTCAATGTAGATACAATTGGTTTTTTTGCAATTGTTCAAAAAATATACAATTTTTTTTCATCATCTTATAAACGGTGGTCAATCCTTTTAAAATTTATTAAAACTTTAACTCTAAAACAACCATCAGAAACATGATGGGAAAGCAGAATTGATGCAATCTGGCCTCTACGGTATCAGTTGGGTGAAATTTATGATGCACTCTATGAAATAATGAACAACGAATCTTTTAATAGAGAAATTCAACATGAAGCTCAATCACTCTGCACTAACCTTAAGGATTACAAATTTATTTGTTCTTTAATAATTTGGCATGATATATTAAATAGAATAAATCCTGTCAGTAAAATGCTCCAAAATATAAATATGAATGCTTCGCTTGCTTTAGAATCGATCGCAAATCTAAATAAATTTTTACGAGAATATCGATCAGATTCAAATTTCAAAAACATTCTCAAAATTGCAGATGAACTTAGCGAAGAGGTTGATGGAGAGAAAGAATTTAAAACTGCCAAAGAAGTTCGACAACGGAAAAAAACTCATCAATTTGATTACGAGCATCAGGACGAAACACCTCAAATACCTGAAGAAAAATTTAAAATAAACATGTTTTTTACACTTTTAGATGTAGCGATTAATTCTTTAACAGAACGCTTTGAACTCCTCGAAGCATGTTATAATAATTTCAATTTTCTATATAAAATATCAGAAATTAATAAGAGCGAATTACAAGCTAAATGCAAAGATTTAGAAAATATTTTGAAATTTGATAACAGTAAAGATATTAATGCTACAGATTTATTCGACGAATTATGTGCTTTTCGAGATATTTTTCAAAAGGATTTTTTAAATTCTCAAAACCCTTTCGAAACACTTAATTTTATAGTTTCTAATAATTTATCTATGCCAAACTTATCAATAGCTTTAAGAATATTATTAACATTACCTGTTAGTGTTGCAAGCGGTGAACGCTCTTTTTCTAAGTTAAAATTAATTAAAACTTACTTGAGAACAACTATGTCACAAAAACGGCTTGTTAATTTGGCATTAATTGCTATTGAAAATGATATTTGTGCAGAACTGGAAATAAATACAATCATATCAAGGTTTATTAATATGAAGTCAAGGAGTATAAAATTATTATAATTATAACATGTTTTGTAATGCATTTACTTTTTTTAACTGTATTTTCTTTTTTTTTAATATTAAAAATTATTTATTTACATTGCCTTGTTTGTTTCCCTTAGAAAGATTTTGTACACTAAAGTGACCAGATTTTAACATTGGTAAAACGGGACACCATTGACTGGGGGGGGGGGCTGATTAAAAATTTGGTTTATATGGAGCGTTTATATAGATATAGCGTACATTAATAATAATAAATTAAATATGTATGTTTGTAATATTATCTTTTTTTAAAATTATTTCATTTATAAATTGTAAATTTATTATTAAATTTGCTAATATTTGCATAAATTTAGAGGTTAGAAAAATTAGCAAAAATTTTAAAAATAATGGGTTTGTTAAAAACAGACAGTGACGCAAATAATAAATATGAAATTTAAAAAAAAAAAAATATTTGAGATTAAAATATGTAAATGTTTTTCGAAAATTATTTTAAACATTTAAATATTTTAATCTCAAACATTATTTTTTTTAAATTTATTATATATATATATTTGAATCACTCTGTCTATTTTTAACAAACACATTATTTTTAAAATTTCTGCAAATTTTTCTAACATCTAAATTTGCCTTGTTAAATTATATATTATTTCATACAAACCGTTTGTATGAAATAATATATAATTTAACAATCAATTTTATGCTATTTTTGATATCAAAAATAGCATTACATCGTGCATTCTTTCTAAAAATCATGACTTTTTTAAAACACCACGGGACATGGTCGGGTCACCTTAGTAAACATACATATTGACAGGGGTGCCAAAATCAAATTTGCATGCAGGCGCCTAGTACCCAGCGCCGGCGCTGCATAAATGAGATTGCATTTTCAATCTAAAATTAAATACACTATTGATACTTGAATTGTAAGAATTCATAAAGCATTCTTGTGATACATGGCCACATTTCAAACTATTTTTATTGATAATTAAACTTTTTTTAAAAAAAAAAAAAACAATAAACAAAAATAGAAATATGAAAATAATTTCATAGCTACAATTTCCAGGATTATGACTTCCATAATAACATCATATTGTAACCGGCATGCCTCCGTTCTGTCTATATGGCCGTTCTAGGTTGGTGTGCTATCAAGCATAATCTGACGGATGCAACCAGCTACACAAAATATGTATATAGAACGGATTAGTAAGAATATAATATATTCAATTACTACCTTACCGGTTGAGTTTGACCTAATAAAATATCAAATCAAACTATATTTCCCAACCGATTGTTCTTCTTGATATAAAAAAAATAAAATGGTTGACATAGCAAGTAATTACAGTAATGCAAATCTTAAAACGAGGTTTATTTGTTGTCTAACATAAAACATAATTCCTATAATTTTGAGACATATCAATAATAATAAATACGTGCATAGAGTGTTAGTATGAAATGGGTGTAAATAAGTTTCTTATAAATGTTCGTTCAATTAAAGTTTATATGTATCAGAGTTATCTAAAGGGATATTCGTTCAATTAAAGTTTATATGTATCAGAGTTATATAAAGGGATAATTCGCATTCTTGATTCTCTTGGACTTATGATTAAACTAGGAGTTAATAAATTAGCATGCTAATATCGATTACCTAGGTAAACGGTCCTGGCAATTTATTCAGTCACTTCTTCGAACCGCGTTGTGGGCGTCCCACTTCTTTTGTAGAGCGGTTCAACTCCGGATAGTTTCCTCGTAACGGTTTCCAAATGGCACGGAGACATAAGCAGGTGAGCAGGTGATTATCTTCATTTCGTTGGTGTTACAGGCTTGGGTATGGAGCAGCGTTTCGAACCGGCGCTCGAAAGTATTTCTTCTACTCGATCATCATTTCTTGGACTATAGCCTGGGTGGCAGTTAAAGGTTCGCTAGGAAAAAAAATGGTTTTCCCTTTTGAGAGAAACTGGGATCACTTCTTTATTCCTACACCGCTCTACTCTTTCTTTTAGTAAAAAAAAACTCCCCTCCTTCCTTTGTCTTGTGGATCACGTTTTCACACCTACGGCCATCTTTGATCTTCAAATAATTTAATTACTCTCCCTTTTATTTGTTACATTTATTCTTTCTCTAATTAAACTTATTACATTTGTTTTATTTATTTATTTCTCTTAACCATCACTCTATGAATTTCTCAGTAATTATTTCCATGATTTTTACCGTAAGAGTTTCATCTCTTTTTCCTTCTTAGAAAAATGTTTTAGTACAACAAAATTCGACATTTGTTTTATTTGATAACTCCCATTCATTCTGTCACTCCCATTTACTAGCTGATAACGATCTTTAAATGTTATACTAAATTCTTCTACAACCACTAATTCTTATCTAACTCGGCTGTCATCTTATCTAAAATCTCCTTTTTTTTTTCTTTTACTAACCTTTCTTTAATATTTGACCTAACTGAATATATATATTATATTAAATATATGTGATCACCTCGTGCTATCACAATATATTTATATAGTAATTACATTACCCAATGACAACAATAATAATAATCTGAGAAAAATTACTTTATTCTTTTCTTTTTTTTACAATCGTTCTTTTCTTGGCACAAATAAAGAAAAATAAATAAAGAATTAATTGCTTGTGCACTAATTGGGTTAATAGTTTTAAGGAGATATTATTTTAGTTAAAATTATAGTCTTATATGCACACATGTAATAATTTTTCTATTTATTTTAATAATAATGCAAACATAATCATAACTATTAGATTACAGAATTGTCTTATATAAAAATGATGTACAATATGATTACATTTTTCTTAATATTAAAATGCAATATTAGTTTTTTGGATCATTTCTTAATAAGTCTATATCTTGTTAAAATGTCATTAGACTACTAAGATTATAATGTAGGAGTGAATTATTTATTCCAATATGTTTATTTTTACATATTTGTTCCAATAAGTAAGGACAAAGTATTATTTGAATATTCTATTGGGAAACTGCCTTACATTTTTATTATTCTATTATGCCTAATGAATTCCATTATGAGCTTTTTTGATTTATACTTTTTTTAATGATAGATTAATATACAGCAAATTAATTTGTGTACCTTATTTTGAGTAAGAGATGTTTGCATGTTCTTTTGTTTAAAAAAACAAATCGTACAATGGGTTATGTATACTTTCTTGGCATCCCTCTTTTCTTAAAAAAAATTATACTAGAATTTACTATCCAGTTTGAACTTATTTTCTGCATATATATATTTTTTTATTAATTTTTTTGAAGAAGTTTAACAATTTCTTTAGGTATTTCTTTTTAATATAATTTTGTTATTTTAAAAAAAATTACCTGACAAATAATTAATATAACTTTATGATCCATGTTAATTCGTTTGCTAAAACGCTAGAAATTAGATAACTTTTTGAACTTGATAATAATAATAGGTATTTCAAAAATTGATTTTTAAATCATAATTACACGTTTTTTAAAGAATTTTATTAAGAAATTGTTATTTACGATCATTAAAAAACAACAACTTCTACTTAATTAATCATATATATTATAGTTAATTAATTACTAAATTACAAAAAAGTAATTTATTAATTTTACATTTTTTTTTAATAGATTACAATATCATTAGCATTGTTTACATTTTTGAATCAAGTAATTGCGAATATGATGGAATATAACAAAATAGCGATTATTACAGGTAAGATGTTCATTTTTTTTCGTTCTCAAGTTTTTCTCTTATTTAGAAATTAAATCTTTCATACATTTTTTTCTTTGTTTATTACTAAACTATTGGTAAGAGATATAATTTAGCAGGTTTAAGAAAAAAACATTAAAAGAAAATGCTACTTCATATTGTTGCCTTTTCTTTAATGAAAATTTTCTTTCATCTTTTTATCAAAAGCAAAGAAGTAAATTTTGTTATCTTCTTTCTAAAATAATCACCATCTTCTATTCATCAGCTAATAAGGTACCATCCATTAAAAAGAAGTGACAAAATTTAAATTATTTTATAAAATTATAAAATAATTGGATACCTATAAATAATTGGTACAACATTATACAGGCATGCACACATAACTCTCTATAACCCATACAAATACTCAATTTAAGGTCTTTTATACTGTTATCGACTAAATGTTGGATTACAGTTTAAGAAAACTAATGAAATAATTGTTAATTATTTTAATCTACTATTACTTGCTTAATTAAAGTACTAATATAACTGGTTTTAATACACATAAATATGCATAAGATATATTTTATCTCAGATACATTCTTTTATTCAAAAGAAAATATATAATTATCAATTTGACATGTATGCACCATATATATATATTGTACAAGCCCGGGGAAAAAATCCTATGTACCAGTCAAAACATGTGTATCCATCTATCATGAGCTGGAACTCACAAACTGTACTTCAAACCCAGTCAAGCCTGAGATTTAGATCAGGGACCAGCCTGAATTCGACCCCACTCTCTAAGCCCGAGATCTAACATCTAATGAATAACATAATAATGATGGCACAAGAGAATTAATTCTAATGCGGTCCACTAGCAAAGCGGAGAAGACAATGAGACATCTATTAACTATGGCTAAACTAAAATATATATATAAGCATGGCTGTACTTGTGGAAGTAAAGAAAAGAGGAATTCAAACTACTCAGACAAGTTGGATAATAAAAATTAGTTTAATATAGTGACAAATTGTTTACATACATTTGTAAATTAATTACAAACATTAGTATGTGCATGAATGAGCAAGCGGTAGATGATTACATAGAGTTCACACTATTATTTCTCATATGCTCTTTATTAGCTAAATAATATATTATAAATAAACACACATTTTAGTGGGTCCAATATTAAGGTGCCAATCGATTATTAGAAAGAATTTACATAAAATTGCTATTAACACTTTGGGTTACGGTTCTGAAACATGGTGACTAACATTATTACTTCGGGGAGCATTCTGAGATTCATTACAGATATAATAAAAACTATTTTCACACCATTATGGTCATGAAAATAAATAAAATACATTTGAAAACCTATTCGATTATATGACAAAATACTTAATGAAACTTCTTTTAATTAGCGCTGGTAAGAAGAACGCTTATATCCCCCAAGGCATATAGATACTCTTAACTACAGAAATAAGTTACAATGGTAGGATTGTATAAGATTGAAATAAATTTAATTAATAAAACTCAAAGTAGTTGGCATCTATATATATTTTGAGCAGAGCGCGATTTTAATATTAGAGCATTAAAACTGGGTCATGAAGCAAAAGAAATAATAATATCAAGAAGTTTGCGGTGCTGACATAATTAGCCAAGAAATAACAGGAAAAGTTATGCTTCTGGATGAAAGACAAAGTCTAAGACCCCCTTCTTGGGTAGTGCTTGGAGAAAAGTGGATAGGCATGCTGTGGATGTCGCCGACATGCTGGCCTTTTGTACGAAGAAAGTGGATAGGCATAGTGTGTGACAGACTTATGGGAATCACCACCAGAGGCCTTTTTATATGAAATAAATGTTCCTGGGTAGATCAACTATCCTCAGGACAAGGCTTGAGAAATAAATCTATGGGTTCAAACTTGTTGCAATCCCCAGATTAGAAGATTAGAAGCACGTAATATATATTGTAGCTGTCGATCTTAGCCCAAGATCGAGCTCACACTGTTCTACCACATAACCCACTGGGTTTTTCATCATATTTATATAAACTAGTATATTTCTGAGAAGCGTCTATAAAAGTTTATAAATATAAATCTCAAATAAAAATTTTCTTTAATTTTAAACATTGACTTTTATGAATGCGACTCAGATATATACATATATTAACGGAGCTTTTATATATATAAAAGCACAAATAAATCTTTTAAATAATTTTGTATTTTTATTCTTAATTATATGTCATTTGTTTTATAAATATTTTCTTCATATAAGTACATAAAATATTCAAGATGGAAGATGGCTGTCCAAGAATAATTAAAGGGGTGGGATTCATGATTTTAAAAAGAATTCTTTAACTAAAGTTAATGAAAGTAAAATTTAAAAACAAAGCTAATTGATTTTAATTAGAGATTAACATTTTTTATCAAATCTATTTCCAATCTGGAAATTGATTTGAAATTATTTTTGGACAGTTATCTAACGATTCCATCTCCACTAACAATAGCCAAAATATTTCTGTTAATTAAAGATAAAAAGTTTTAATTAAAAAAACATTCTTTGAACACCTTAGAGTTTTATATAAATAGGGCCAAAAATCTATTATGAAAAAAAGAGAGAGAAAGAAAAAAAAGAGAGGAGATCAATAGTCTTTAACCGACTTCACGTCTGTGTAATTTTTGAGGGGCTTCAGCTGCCTTTCCTCTCCGTCTTCGGCTCCAATTTTCACCATGCATGATGTAGCTTCTACCATTCAAGTGTGCCCGTGCCATCAAAGAATCGCCAAGGCCAAGAGACAAAATTCATCTGTATCCCATAGAATGCTGAGGTAATCAGCCCAAAGTCATTATAATCGTATTACCTAACTTATAACTTGTAAACTCTTTTTAAATTAATGTTTTCTATATATTTAAACCTTCTTTTCAACTCGCTAATCGGCGAGCATATTAAACTAATTCTCTTCTTTATATCGATTCTCTATAACATAAATTAATGCTACTATAAAACATTTCACTCAACTCACGCTTCTTGCTTTCTTTTATAAATTAGTGCGGTTATAATTTATTTTAACTGATATTTTTATATTTTTCACTAAACTTTTATTTTTAAATGCAAATCAAACCCGGTTTTATGAACTAAAAGGGGGGGGGGGGGTAATGAGTTCTTATGTATTTTGTTCTAAATAGTTCGTAAGTCTGAGTTTTTCTTGTAAAATGAATATATGTTTTTTTCATTTAAAATATTATACCGTAAAATTATACAAAATGTATAAATATTTTTCAATCTGGGATGGATTTTGGTATACATAGGTTTTATTGATTTCTTTATTCATTATCGCCAAAAAGGCTGGTGAATAAATTGCATTTTATTGTTTGTACTTTTAAGTGCATGAATTTTAGTTTTTTTTATTATATTTCAAGAAAATAGTATTGATTCAAGAAGGGGGAGCAAGGCACGCTTCATTAATTGTAGTTTTAACTTTAATAAATGACTTTATCTTACATAGGTCATTATTTAAACATATCATTACATCTTTGTTAAACCATTTAAGGCTTTATGTTAATATTTAAACTAAATGATTTCATATTCTTATAAAAGCGTTGTTAGCATAGGCCACTCTTTATATTATTAAACTTTATCTAGAGACGTGCATCAGAATGCCTGAGTTGTCTCATCTTCGTTTCAGGTCGCAAACAGGGCAACGAATGTCCCTAGACCATATATATATACTCGCGTAATGAGAGCAATGCATCAGATAATTCCGAAAAAGTTCGGCCCATTGTATCTCCGTCCGAGGACCTTTTGTCAGCCGATTCCACAAAATGTGGGGTGGCAAGTTGGCTAGACTGTTTTCTTCTGTTAATCTGATAAAGCACCTCAAAATATTGGATCCGCAGATATTCGGCCATTATGCTAGCACTGCAATTTCTTATAGTTTGTTTTTCTTTTAGCCTGTTTGACAAAATAAACCGTAATGATATGTAATAATGAAACATTTTCTCTTTGTAATATTTTTAGTTGGAGTTTAAATCCAACCCCTCATGAAGCTGCCCTCCCCTTTATTGAATAAGCCATTCCCCTTATTGACAAAGTTTCACAATATTTTCTAATTAAATGTCGAAAATGTTTAATAAATAAATGTTTTAAATATATTCTGATCAAAATGTATTCTTATTTTAGTGTTATCAATAAATGCTTTTAATTAAATAAAGTTATGTATCAAATGCCAAGGGCATCCCATTAAAGTCGTCCAAACAGCGAAACTTTATTATTGTCAAATCTTTATATGTGTTGTAATGTACAAACGTCTACCAATCACCCAGATAAATTTATTTTTGTACATTGAATAAAATCCTATTTGAAATATATGTCAGTATTGTAACTGCTGCATTAAATTGATATCTATCTATTGAAATAAAATAATTGTAAAAGATCATCAAATATTTGTAACCAAAATTAGTTTTAAATGCTTGAAGTTGAATATATATAAAATCTTGAATTTTTGTCAAAATAAATATTTATATATTTTAAACTTAATTCAGTTGTTCGAATCTCCTTAATATTTATATTTATGTATGTTTTAACTTATATCTTGGGTTCACTCAATCTCTCATCATCATCATCAGCTGAGTCTCATGCAAAACGATGTAGCACCGGGCCCGGAAATAATTAATTTATGTGGTATCACCGTAGAGTATTGTCCATAGTGTTATAGATTTGGGGAATGGGCAAATAGGTTAGAATTCATGATTGCTCCTGACCTGTGTATCTCGGGCATGATTGGATTCAGGGTACTTTTGCTTAGATTCTAAATCTTGTTGAATGGACATACATTTTTGACTGGTACAATATAAACATGAAGATAAGGCTGAATGTCAGTAATGCAGTAATGATAAATGTCACTAATGACATTGAATAAGTTTACTGCTTTAAAAATAAATGACCCTAGTTTGAATGCCATAATTTATATAATTAATTTGTTATGCCACTAGAATATATATAGAAAGATTTAGATTTTATTTAATAAAATATACATTAAGATTTGACCCTCTCCTTTTCTGCTATTTAAAATAAATTAATCCCACCTTCACTGATTTTATAACAACTGGAATATTTAAGTACTGTATTTGATATTTTACAAGTAAATAAAAAAAGACTATCAGTTATATAGAAAACAAATAATCGGTCACCTTTTTAGAATTGAATAACATTTATAAAATAAATAAAGTTTCAAAGCATTAATTAGCTTGAGTTCTGGATTCATCCAGAGTTAAACAAATACATTTTTTATACTAAAACATAAATAAAATGTTGGCTCATAAAACAATCTGGTGAGCATATTAATTAATAACACAATATATTTTAAGGGGATGTCAATACCCTTGATTCATGAAGGTTTACTTAAAAAGAAAGAAAAGATTTTAGAAATTCAACTTGTCAGATTGTTTGAGATTGGCATATTAATAACTAAAATAGACATATAAAATCAAGTAATAAATAACTATAAATAAATGACTGCACCAGAATTAAAGAGAGTTAGAGCATATAAGAGTGAATTAAATTTATAGAAATTATTTGAGAGCAATTTACATATTAGAAAAATTACAAAATTAAATTATACATTAGGAGAAATTGATAGTAGAGTTTGAGATTAGTTAGACTAGTTTTACTTGTGGCTTGAAAATTTACCTTGCACTATTTTAAGAGTCCATATTTTAAAGTCTGCTCATGCATACCAATTGGTTTTTAAATAACAGCAAGCTTTTATTCAGCATTCCACAATTCTTCAGTCGGGCTCTTACTTCATTCTAGGGGCACATGATATAACGGCTGTGGAAGATGACCTTCATGGGTCAGAAAGGTGATGAGCTTTCTATGCTTACATTTCAACACAGCCTGGATTCAGTTAACTGCACAGTTCTTTCAATAGTAGCTAATCTGTTCTTGATTTAAAATCCGGCCATTTTATACTTTGCCCAGGTATTTCTGGAATGCTTTTAATTATTTAGTTTTAGCCTTAAAATCTAATCTCTGATCTAACAGAAATTTTACATTTCTTTGTTCATTGTTTTTGGAAAATGCAACTGTTAGATAACATTCCAAAAATATATTCAAATCTATTTTCAGATTAGAAATAGATTTGACAGAAATGTTTATAACAAAAGAAAATCTTAATCTTAATCCCATTTTGTTTTAAGTAAAAGCTTTAATTAAAAATACCTTCCCCAGATTAAAGCAATAGTGTTTCCAATCCTTTAATAATTTTTGGACAATCAACGGTTGCATCTTCCATCTTGGATTTTATAAAATATAGAGTTTAATAGGAAAAACAAGCAATTTAAAAAGAAAAAGTTTAAAAAATAACGTATAATAAAATATTTAAAAAATTAATATTGTTAGTAGGTTATTGCTCATATATATATATATGAGCCGCACCTATAATACTTTAATAAAAAAAGAACTAATAATTAATAAAAAATAATTAATAATAATTTTAAAAAATGTTATTGAAACGTTAAAATTTTATAACTTAAGCGTGCATCTCAAATATATACATAAAATATATATACACAACAAAATGAGTGGGATGGGATATAGGTTTGAGTACAGGTTAGTAGGTGGAAACATGAAGCTCAATCTTAAGCTAAGATTGACTGCTTCAATATATATATATATAATTTCTGCAATAAGAAGAACAAATGTACCTATTACTAAAATAGAAATGACATCGTGAACTAGTGGAAGAGTTCTAGAAAAAAATATATAGCATAACAATTAACCTTTAAGCTATCAACCTGTAGTCAAGCCAACTTTCTTTAACAATTGTTAAAAAAGTTGTCTTGACTACAAGTTGAGATTGTTGATAGCTTCAGGGTTGATTGCTATCATTTACATTTATAAACCTATTAAAGCTTTGAGTAAATGGCTTTATTGTATATATATTGAAACAGACAGATCGAAGAACCGATCTTCGTTTCATGTGTTTTAAGTACGGTAATTCGAACCACTATCTGCCCGCAGTGAGATTTGTCTATTTTCAGTCATAATAAAAAAATTAGTTATATATTTTAAGTTTTGTAGATCAATATGTAAGATTCCGTATATAAATGTCACAAACCATGAAATAATATTCGTGTGTGCGTGGTTTGTGGATTTATATCAATTTAATTTAAAGTTCATTGCGGGCGTATTTGTTTGAATTTTAGTTTTTTTTAAAATTGTACAAAGTCGTTTAAAAATACTGATCAAAAGTCACATTCCTTTGATCAGTGTTTTTAATTAAAATCTAAATTACACAAATGTACAGAGTAATTAAATTGTATTCGAAATTAGATAAGAAATGTAGATTTGTAATTACCGTGTCAATTTAAAAATTGCGTATCAAAGTAAAAGGACAATGGGAACGGATAATTAATGTTGTATGGTCAAGCTGGATGGCTGGAAGCTAGAGAAAGTAGGAGGAGCTTAAACACAAAAACCAGGCGGAAAGGTCAATCGAGGCCATCTTAGAGAAAAAACTTATTCTAACTTTTGACGTGGTTGAGAGAAGTAGTCTTAAGACAGCACTGCAGCTGCTAGAGTAATTCCTAGAACTTTGTTAAGAAGCTCACCTGTAAACCGCAATGTTGAGGGGCTAAGTGACAGGAGCTGATCTCTGTCCTGCCAAATTGAATCTTCGTGCCGCTGTCTGATCATGTTGTTGGTGCTTCATAGTTTCCAGCTTCCAATCTCCAAATTGACAATGCCTTGCAAATAACTTTCAAAATGCGCGCCTACGTTCGTCGGAAATATCAATCGGGAAAAGCCAAGCCGGATGAAGAAAGAAGAGTAACTGTGTTACACGAACTTTTAACTTTCTCCCGAGCTTAATGTGATCAATCAAATAAATTACATGTAAGTTTTTATGTCGTTTATAATGCTATTGTTTAACCTGTCAGTAAATTTTCTTTTCTTTTAATCCTCTGCTCTAGTCTTTAGAAATAAGTTATAAAAATTGTAATTAAGAGTAATAGTTATAAAAATTGTAATTAAGAGTAATAATAATTCAAATGAATGCATTTATATTTTTTTTGTGTTGCGTATTCCATAAACAAACGATGCCAATAGTAATATTTCCCAACTCTGTGTAAAACTAGTGTACAATAATGATCAAGTTATTTTAAAAGTAAATTTCGATTTCTGAATTAAATATTCTTTTATATTTCGAGTTGGTAAATGTTAAATCCCTTTATTATTCTATTTTAAGTGGTCATATAATTGCAATCTAAGGTTCAATGTTAAATATATATATATTGGTTTTAAAGTGTTATATTAATGTCATGTATGATATGAGAAATAACTCACTGTATAATTTAATACTATCGCTATCGCCTGTCAACCTGGAGGGCCAAGGGTTTCAGAGTAAATTTAATTAATTATTGTTCTCGCGGTCAGTTTAATTCCGCTATATTTTATTGGGATAAGGATCTCAGCCTGTGGCGTAGAAATAGACGAATAGATTCCAGGTTTTGTATAATTTCTTTTAAAAATCCACTTCAAGTACTCGTCCTTGATGTCTGTGGCAATGCCTTCCCTTCGCTGAAGTTAGCGTCTCGCCATTCTACCATTGGGGATTGAAAGCAGTTTCTTTCCCAGGTAATCTCTTGGATCACCGGGTTCGAAATGATCCCGGCTGGTTGTCGTGTCCCGGAGCTACTTGGGGGCATTAAGCCTTGTCAAAGTACAAGCCGCCCGGTATTCCGTTAATGCACCGCAAGTGATTACTGTAGGGCTCTTGAATCTAGGCAACCACCAGTACATCTATCTTCCATGCCGTGTTTATATAAAACCACCTCCAACTGTCCATCTACGTAACGGCTCGAGTCTATTCGAATAAAATAAGTTAGTAAAACCCTTTTTGATAAATATCTTTTCAATGCTCAATACTCTGATTCTCTTAGCCACCCGTCAGTCATCTAACTACACAGCTATTGGCATGAGTTTGTTCACGAGATAAAATGATTGTTAAAGACTAGTAGCTAAATACCAGAGGATTCATGGAAGTCTTACCGTACTGTTGAACGTTATATTTATATGCTTTATATTTTTCTTATTAAACACTTTATTTAATCTACCTTTTGTGTCCTCCACCTTATTACTCTTGAGTCTAGGTAGCCACTTACTGTCTGTATGGGCAACTTAAATATATACGTTACATGAATGACCGTTCCAATATCTAGAGAATAAATAAATATATATCATTAACTGTAAGAATTAGTCTATGTTCTGAGCTGAGCTAGAAAAGGGATAACCCCGTGCTGTTATAAAGTCATCATCGGTTGGTCATACCGGGGTTTGGGTTTGAATTCAGTTGGCGTTTTGGAATTTATTCTTAAGCGTGGGCTGGGTTTGAACTCGGGTACTGTGTATGAGTAAGCGTGGTGGATTTATACCGGTACAGTTATTAAATTTTTGGACGCCCTCCGTGGTGCTCCGATGAAGAAATCTCCCACACCCTGCAGAGTGAACGAGAGTAAACAGTTAAATGACAAAAATATTCGATTTTTTTTTTGTTGTTTGTCATAATATTGATATGTATTTGGCGTATTAAAATGCGCAAGTTAAAACTATAGTTGAGTGAAACAAGTAATATAAAAGTTTTTTTTTCCCCTTACACCAAGTTTCAGTGAATAGACTATTTCCAAATATCGTTAAGAAACAAAGTGAGATTTTTTGAAAAGAGAGCGGAAGCGATTTTGTGCGTTTATTTAATTAAAATAAACGAGTGTTATGCCATAATTTTTTTTTGCGAGTATTCTTGTTGTTTAAAATTTTTCAAAAAAAAAAAAAGCAAAGAAGTAGAATTGATTCCATGTCTTAAAAATAAAAACGTGTACGCATATAGATATTGTGTACGCATATATATATATATTTTTTTTGTTGTTTAAAAATATTTTTTTTTCCAAAGAAGGAAAAAAGTAAAGAAGTAGGATTATCTTTATGTTTTAAAAATAAAAACGTGTGCGCATATATATATGTATAATATAAAAATCTTATCAGAGAGTTAATATTAATCGTTCCCTATATAAAACATTAAGTCTTAAATCAAATGATTATTAGGTCATGTAAAAAGTATATATTTGGGGGATCAGTGGATTAAACGATCTATTGGTCACATGTTGCTGGCTGGCGCCTTTCAAATAAATTTGTCAGCAAACATGTTTGTCAATGCAGCAGTGGTGAGTCTTGTTGGGTTCAAAGGAGAGAATGGTGGTCTATAAATAAAAAGAGAGAATTACTGACAGAAATACAAAAAAAAAAATAATACTATGTTATGTACCCATTATTAATATGTTTATATTATAGGACTGAGGAGAACAGTGCGAACTGGGTGAAATTAAGTTTTTTTTTCCCTGTATTTTTTTGTAAGGATTTAAACATGTCATGTTGTATATACTTAAATAAAAAAAATGAAAAAAATATTAACAGTGAAAAGCTTGGATAACAGAAACCATACGGAACGTAGGCGAAGGAAGAAAAGAGAGAAAGGAAGGAAGCCACACAAACAGTATCAGCAGCGGGGGAGGATTTGGCACTAGGAGCAGGGATCAGTTTTTTTTTTTGCATGAATATACGGAAACTAAATTATTAAACAAATAATTAGCTACTGGGAAGTAAACACACAATATAAAAGAAAAATGGACGAGTCAGTCGACACTCAACACCTTCCGTTCAAAGTTATCGATTTTTATGGGGAATACTGGGAAAAACCCCACGAACATGTCGACAGCTTAACGGACGTTTTCGAAATAACAGATCTAGATAATAGGCAGCAAATGGCCATCATTCAGCATCATTTGAAAGCAGCCGCCAAAGACTGGTGGACCATACTGAGAGAAAAACCTAGAACTTTTGAGGAGTATCGTGACAGGCTGCTAAGGACATTCTGGGGCGAGGAAAGACAAGAAATAGCATTGCGTAGCCTTATCAAAGAATGTTTTCCCACAGGGAACCGAATGACCCTAACAAAATTTTTTTCACAGCAAGCAACCAAGTTTTGTTCGTTGCACGCTTTCAACTGGTCAGATTCACGAGTGATTCGAATGATAGCACACAATATGCCACAGGAAGTTAGAGGGCTTATGATCGGTAGCCAAATACACGCTATTTCGGAGATGACCACGTTTTTAGAGACAGTAGACCAACACTTCATGTATCAGGCGCCAAATGCCAGTAAAAGTCAGCCTTTTCAAACCATCCACCAGATGACGAACCTAATTTCAGGGAAGGAAAACCAGGATCACCAAGCAAATTACTTATGCCCGGTTATAGAAGTAGATATAGAAGATAACAGAGTTACGGTTTTGATTGACTCAGGCAGCCAAGCTTCAATTGTATCTGCAGCTTGGATTAATAACCTAAAAAGAACTCGCGAAATCATGCAGTTGCCGACTCGACCTATTCAATTCACGTTAGCAAATGGGAAAAAAATGCTAAGTGAAAACCGCCAAGTATGGCTGGAACTTAAGATAAATCAGAGGCCGGTAGGACATACTTTTCTTGTGATGACCGGACTTATTTACGACGTTGTACTCGGCTCCGATTTTTTGACCCACAATGATGGCGTCATTGATTATAAAAGGGGAAGGTGCTCCTTCGGAAGTGAGGCAATTGATTTCAAAACACCAGTTGCCCAGGGGTCGGGCTACAAAAGTTGTTTAGTCCAGGCAGTCGATCCAGCAGCAATCAGTAAAAAAGTTCAAGAGTCCATCCTCACTGAACCCCGGGACACAGATCAGATCGGAAAAATACTAAAGAAATATGAGGCCGTTTTTTCTCCTACGCCGGGAGAGATTAGGGGATATACACACCGGATCCGAGTAAAGGAGGAGACGTACGTTCCGTCGAAAACTTATCCCATACCCTTTCAGTACAGGGGGGAAGTGGAAGCCCAGATCCGTCAGATGATTGAGTGGGGTATTATTGAACGGGGCCCGTCACCGTATAATAACCCCTTGGTCGTGGTAAAAAAGAAAAATGGAAGTTTGCGTTTGTGTTTGGATGCGCGCAAGTTAAACAGCATTACCATCCCTGAAAGAGATGCCCCTCCACCTATTCAAGAGGTACTGGTACGACTGGCCGGTAAAACCATATTTTCAACGTTGGATTTGACCGCGAGCTACTGGCAGTTAAATCTAGACCATAGGGATCGGAAATATACAGCCTTCCGATATAATGGGCATACTCACGTATTTAAAAGAGTCCCTTTTGGGCTCATAAACAGTGGAGCAGGCTTGATGCGCTGTTTGCGGCAGGTCCTTTCCGATGACATACAGGAGCATATGGTATGTTATATGGATGATCTGGTCATCGTTTCAGAAAACCTACAGGAGCATTTGCAACATCTGGAAAGGTTCCTCAAGGAATGCAGAGAAAAAAATATCACCGTAAATTTGGAGAAGAGCCATTTTGCTATTGGCGAGATCACTTTCCTTGGCCATATCATCAACCAACATGGTATTAAAGCGCACCCTGATAAAATTGCCGCTATAGAGAATTTCCCAACACCAACTAAACCGAAGCAGGTCAGATCATTTTTGGGCCTTTGTAACTTCTATCACAAATTCTACCCGAACTTCTCCCAGGATACTAGAAATCTCATAGACCTCATCAGGAAAAACCGCAAGTGGGAATGGACACCCTCTCACGACGAGGAACTCTTACGTGTAAAAAAAAATTTTTTACAGGCCGTCATGCTGCATCACCCGAATTTCCATCGCCCTTTTTACGTACAAACAGACAGCAGCAAGCAAGGACTAGGAGCTATTTTATTTCAAATAAGTGATGCCGGGGCTCACCAAGTTATTTATTTTAGCAGCCGCGCATTGAAGGGGGCGGAAATCCATTACACTACCACAGAACAAGAAACTCTGGCCATTGTGTGGGCGTGCCAGAAATTCCGGCAATTTCTATTGGGATCTCAAGTAATCATTATAACCGATCATCGTTGCTTGGAGTTTCTCAACAGGAGTTTCCTGACTAATGACCGTTTAATCAGATGGAGTTTAACCCTCCAACAGTTCCGGTACCACGTCCAGTACTGCCCAGGGCGGGAAAATATTGTGGCTGACATATTGAGTCGGCACCCTGTACCGATGAGGATACAAAACCCTGAAATCAAGAACCAACCCTTGGAAGTTATGGCCACTACGACATTGAGCTCTGTAGAAACTGAATTGCGGAATTTGGGGTATTGGCAGAAGATACAGTATTCTCATATCATTCAGGATTTGTCCAATTCCTCGGATAAGGAACAGAAGCCACAAAGCAGATACCCCCATTTCCGGATTGAGGAGGGCACATTACAAACACGGACCAAGGATTACAGCGCCCCTTGGAAAATCATGGTACCTAATCGATTTAGGGCCCCTATAATTAAGCATATACACCAATCTCTGGGACATTATGGCCCCAGGAAGATTGAAGAAGTGATCAGGCGCCGATTTTACTGGCCGGGAATGTATCACCATATCACGTCCATAATCAGACAATGCGATACCTGCGCTACTACGAAAGCTCCCAACAAGTCATACGCGGGGAAAATAAAACCCGTGATGGCCACGAGACCGAACGAGATCCTGGCAATAGACCATTATGGTCCCTTGCCCAAATTTAAAACATTTCAGTATTTGTTGGTATCGTATGATATTTTTTCTAAGTACGTTAAGGTTTACCCCGTGCGGTCTGTCAACACCAGAAACGTAATTCGGGTCCTTCAAGAAAAACAATTTCAAGAGGTAGGAAAACCCGAAACCATACTTTCTGACCACGGTTCGGCATTCACCTCGAAAGAGTGGAAGAACTGGGTAAAGAAACAGAATGTAAACCATCGCCTAACATCAATAAGAAACCCCCAATCAAACCCGTGTGAGAGAGTCATGAGGGAAATCAGTCGACTTCTCCGCGCGTGTTTATCAACGGATCACCGGAAGTGGGTGGAGAAACTGCAATATGTCATGGATTGCATCAACCATACCATGAACGAATCCACGGGATTCCCACCCATGCGTTTGCACTATGGTAAGCCATGCCCGGATATCTTCCCTACGCTACTACCAAAGCGTGAAGTACACGTAAATCACAGCGCGGATCAAGACACGGCCCGGCAACAATTGGAGCGCATGGCGCAAAATAGAATCAAAAGAGGAGGAAGGCAACATCACAATTTTAAAAGAGGGGATCAAGTCTGGCTAAGGTCTCCTCGCGTCAGTAATGCACCTAAGAAGGAATTCAAAAAATTCTTCCCTTTATATACCGGGCCATATGAAATAGTGGAAGAATGCCATGAAAACGCTTTTCTTCTGGAAGGGAAGGGTTTACGAGGTATCTATAATGCGAGACAATTAAAACCCTATATACCTCCCGACCCAGGGAGAAGGTAGAAATAACAAAATGATAACCCGGTAAGCGACCACTGTGACATGCATATGATGATGAGTAAAGGAACTACGGTAATTCACCCAATTTTGTAAATATTAATTTCAAACCCTCACCCAGACTGTTCTCCGAGGTCAATCAAATGTTGTAAAAAAAAAAAAATGTTAACCAGAGAATTATGTATAATCATTTTTTTTTTGTTGTTTTTTTTATAAAGTGAGAAGAAATGAAACAGACAGATCGAAGAACCGATCTTCGTTTCATGTGTTTTAAGTACGGTAATTCGAACCACTATCTGCCCGCAGTGAGATTTGTCTATTTTCAGTCATAATAAAAAAATTAGTTATATATTTTAAGTTTTGTAGATCAATATGTAAGATTCCGTATATAAATGTCACAAACCATGAAATAATATTCGTGTGTGCGTGGTTTGTGGATTTATATCAATTTAATTTAAAGTTCATTGCGGGCGTATTTGTTTGAATTTTAGTTTTTTTTAAAATTGTACAAAGTCGTTTAAAAATACTGATCAAAAGTCACATTCCTTTGATCAGTGTTTTTAATTAAAATCTAAATTACACAAATGTACAGAGTAATTAAATTGTATTCGAAATTAGATAAGAAATGTAGATTTGTAATTACCGTGTCAATTTAAAAATTGCGTATCAAAGTAAAAGGACAATGGGAACGGATAATTAATGTTGTATGGTCAAGCTGGATGGCTGGAAGCTAGAGAAAGTAGGAGGAGCTTAAACACAAAAACCAGGCGGAAAGGTCAATCGAGGCCATCTTAGAGAAAAAACTTATTCTAACTTTTGACGTGGTTGAGAGAAGTAGTCTTAAGACAGCACTGCAGCTGCTAGAGTAATTCCTAGAACTTTGTTAAGAAGCTCACCTGTAAACCGCAATGTTGAGGGGCTAAGTGACAGGAGCTGATCTCTGTCCTGCCAAATTGAATCTTCGTGCCGCTGTCTGATCATGTTGTTGGTGCTTCATAGTTTCCAGCTTCCAATCTCCAAATTGACAATGCCTTGCAAATAACTTTCAAAATGCGCGCCTACGTTCGTCGGAAATATCAATCGGGAAAAGCCAAGCCGGATGAAGAAAGAAGAGTAACTGTGTTACACGAACTTTTAACTTTCTCCCGAGCTTAATGTGATCAATCAAATAAATTACATGTAAGTTTTTATGTCGTTTATAATGCTATTGTTTAACCTGTCAGTAAATTTTCTTTTCTTTTAATCCTCTGCTCTAGTCTTTAGAAATAAGTTATAAAAATTGTAATTAAGAGTAATAGTTATAAAAATTGTAATTAAGAGTAATAATAATTCAAATGAATGCATTTATATTTTTTTTGTGTTGCGTATTCCATAAACAAACGATGCCAATAGTAATATTTCCCAACTCTGTGTAAAACTAGTGTACAATAATGATCAAGTTATTTTAAAAGTAAATTTCGATTTCTGAATTAAATATTCTTTTATATTTCGAGTTGGTAAATGTTAAATCCCTTTATTATTCTATTTTAAGTGGTCATATAATTGCAATCTAAGGTTCAATGCTAAATATATATATATTGGTTTTAAAGTGTTATATTAATGTCATGTATGATATGAGAAATAACTCACTGTATAATTTAATACTATCGCTATCGCCTGTCAACCTGGAGGGCCAAGGGTTTCAGAGTAAATTTAATTAATTATTGTTCTCGCGGTCAGTTTAATTCCGCTATATTTTATTGGGATAAGGATCTCAGCCTGTGGCGTAGAAATAGACGAATAGATTCCAGGTTTTGTATAATTTCTTTTAAAAATCCACTTCAAGTACTCGTCCTTGATGTCTGTGGCAATGCCTTCCCTTCGCTGAAGTTAGCGTCTCGCCATTCTACCATTGGGGATTGAAAGCAGTTTCTTTCCCAGGTAATCTCTTGGATCACCGGGTTCGAAATGATCCCGGCTGGTTGTCGTGTCCCGGAGCTACTTGGGGGCATTAAGCCTTGTCAAAGTACAAGCCGCCCGGTATTCCGTTAATGCACCGCAAGTGATTACTGTAGGGCTCTTGAATCTAGGCAACCACCAGTACATCTATCTTCCATGCCGTGTTTATATAAAACCACCTCCAACTGTCCATCTACGTAACGGCTCGAGTCTATTCGAATAAAATAAGTTAGTAAAACCCTTTTTGATAAATATCTTTTCAATGCTCAATACTCTGATTCTCTTAGCCACCCGTCAGTCATCTAACTACACAGCTATTGGCATGAGTTTGTTCACGAGATAAAATGATTGTTAAAGACTAGTAGCTAAATACCAGAGGATTCATGGAAGTCTTACCGTACTGTTGAACGTTATATTTATATGCTTTATATTTTTCTTATTAAACACTTTATTTAATCTACCTTTTGTGTCCTCCACCTTATTACTCTTGAGTCTAGGTAGCCACTTACTGTCTGTATGGGCAACTTAAATATATACGTTACATGAATGACCGTTCCAATATCTAGAGAATAAATAAATATATATCATTAACTGTAAGAATTAGTCTATGTTCTGAGCTGAGCTAGAAAAGGGATAACCCCGTGCTGTTATAAAGTCATCATCGGTTGGTCATACCGGGGTTTGGGTTTGAATTCAGTTGGCGTTTTGGAATTTATTCTTAAGCGTGGGCTGGGTTTGAACTCGGGTACTGTGTATGAGTAAGCGTGGTGGATTTATACCGGTACAATATATATATAATTGCCTAGCATTTTTAATGAAGTGAGTAAATAATTAAAGAAAGGAAAAGTTCCATGTAATGATGGGAATTATCATCATTAGCTTAAAAGAAGAGGAAGAAAGTAGTTAATTTACCAAATATATAAATCTATAAACATGTACTGAGTGATTGGAAGATTGCAGTAGTAATATTGATATTTAACAAAGATGATAAAGAAGATATTGGAAATTTACAGACTTAACATCTTTTTATTAGATCTATACAAAAATTTTATCAAGATAATTACAACGCTGTACATCAAAATTTAGATATTGATATCAAAATAACATTCAAATACTGACTTATGTAAAGGACCAATGAATATGAGTTACCATTATGCTTTTGATTTGTAGATTATAAAAGGCATTTAATTTTATATGCATTTATATAGTGATTAAAGCATTCAATCATCAAGATATAGACCAAAGATATTGTCATATTCTAAAGAATATTTATCAAAATGCAATAGTAATGATTAGATTACATAATGATATTAAGAACATTAACATTGAGAAAGATATGATACCATTTCCAACCTTCTTATACACTTCACAATACTATATTTTCACCAAAATATTACTCTTACAGTTTCGACTGTCCTGCAGTCATCATCAGAGCTACAATATCCAAATATTGTTAAGTGTATAAGAAGATTGGAAATGGTATTATATGTAAATATAAAAAATCAATACATAAAGAATGAAGGAAGAAGAAGAAAATTGTATTACTTCCATTGAGAAAGATGTACAACAGGTTGATTTAATATATCCAAAACTTGTTACTTAACTATTGCAAGAAGTATTTTGTAAATTAAAATCAAAAGGTAAGGGAATAAAAGTAAATGGAGATTATTGAAGTCATCTAGATTTTGCAGTCATAGTTATTTTTTTGTAAATAATGCATCTGAACTTCAGGAAATCTTGCAAGAGTTATCAGATAAAAGTAACAAAGTAGACCTAATGATAAATGTTTAAAAAAACTAAAGTAATGTTCAATAAATTTTCTCAAAGAAGAAAAGAAAGATTTATGAATATGAATTAGAAGAAATTAACAACTACAAATATGTTGTCAGATTATTATTACATATAGAAACATAATTGATTAAATTCATCATAGAATTAACTTTGGAGTGCTTTTGATGTAAATAAGTTAATATTAAAAGGAAATGCACTCATGTGTTTGAAAAGAAAGGTTTTATTTAATAAATGTGAATTGACCCTTAACAGGAGAGCAATACAGAAATTTCATATCATTTAATGATGTATAAAATGATATATGTTGGGAGTAACAATAATATATCAAAATGATATACATGGATGAGATAACAAACAGGTATTACTGACTCATTAAAAAAATTAAAAAGACTGAAATGAAGCTGAGTATGTTACTAGAAAAGATGATAATAGATAGACAATTGAAGTCCAAAAAATTGCAAAAGTTCTAGAAGAGCCCCCACATGGGATGGATGGCTGAAATAACAAAGTTTGCTAGTGTTATAAGGAGGGAAAAAATTACAGATTGGAGAACGTGGATTAAATTTTAAGAGATCTTCATCCAGAATTGGATTGATATTGTTGAAAGTTGTGGTGATGATGGGTGTCATTAATGTATTTCCTTTTAAATGTATAATAAATACAGAAATAAATCAGATATATTTTAATAATTTCATTTTATAATAATCTCACAAAGTTAATTAAATATGCATATTATATTACCAATTATATAATTAATACATTATGAGCTATATTTTAATATAAATGAGGCAATTTCAGCAACTTTAATTGAAACATAAAATATTATATTTAATAATCAAACTCTGAAGTATAATCTATGACAATAGGAAATTCTCTTCATCAACCAGTTAATAAGTATTTTTTAAATTATTTTGCAAAAGTAGTAGAGAAATGAAGAAATAATATTTTCCCTATTATAACATATTTAATGCTGCTGCTGCTATTTATCAATAGATAATGAAGAAAAATATAAAGAGGTCTTATGATATCAGCTTATGTATTCTCGTGCCCATAACCTGAGATTCAAATCTGATGTAGGGGCGCTTGAAATTGGTTTCAGCCTAAAAACATGTTTATAGATAACCGATCCATAATTAAATTTGATGGCCCTCAATTATTGTTTGATATTAAATCTACCTATTTTTTTTGGTAAAAACGAGAAAAAAAGATAATTAAAATCTCAATAATAAAGTCTCTTAGAAAGAAAGTAAACCACTAAACCCTCAATGATGACACTTGAGACTCCTCAGTAGATCCTCGTAGAATAGCAGAAACAGAAAATATTAGTATTTACTAGATTTATTTTATTACCAAAAAGTATGTGAATTTCTAATCCTGTTTTACTTTTTAGCAAGAATAACTAGATATACAGTTACTGACCAATATTGAATGGTGGACTGAGTTGGTTATGGATTAATCTATTGAAAAAGTTTTGAGTTTACTCAGCCTAGATTTAAATCCAGATCATAGACAATGAAGATGAAGATAGTATTATTGAAAGACATGACAAAGCTTTTTATTTAAGTATTATATTGTATTAATATTTTATTACATTTTTTTAAAACTATTAATTACTAATTATTTTTTAATATTGTTTTTAACAAGTTACTGATTCTGTTTATAATAATATAGATACAATGTACTAATTGTATTTTTATATTGGACTATTTCCATCATCTAATATGTGTGTTGAATGTCTTTAGAAAAGTTTAGTTGGTTAGAGCGTTACCTTAAATTTCAATAATCAAGAATCTAAGGACCCAGGTTCGAATCCCATGCTAGTACTGTCACTGGTCAGGCCAGCAACACCTGAAGAAGAGGGGAGAAAAATACCTCTCGAAACGTTGTGCATATACTAACCTGTTTGCTGTGATATTACTAACAGTTAGTGCATATACTAACCTGTTTGCTGTGATATTATTAACATTTGTTTGCTGTGATATTACTAACAGTTGGTGCATATACTAACCTGTTTGCTGTGATATTACTAACAGTTGAATGCATTTGGAATATTTAACTAAAAATTAAACTTTTCTAAAGACATTCAACACACATATTAGATGATGGAAATAGTCCAATATAAAAATACAGCTAGAACACCATCATCACAAACCTTCAGAAAAACACAATGTACTAATGTTTATAAAATGTGTGCATATAATATTAATGAATTTTTTATGAGGTAAATAAATACGTGATTGTTATTAAATGTTTCCTGAACATTAACTACCAATAATATTTAGTATTGTTATTTAAAAAAAAAAAAACAATTAACTGATAAATAATTAATATAATTTTAAGATCCATGTTAATTTGTTTGCTAAAACATTAGAAATGAGACAACGTTTTGACCTTGATAATAATAATAATAATAATAATAATAATAATAGGTATTTCAAAAACTAATTTTTAAATCGTAATAACACTTTTGTAAAGATTGTTCTTAAGAAATTAAGTTATTTACGATTATTAAAAAAAACAACTTCTATTTAAGTAACCACTTATAATTATATAGTTAAATAGTTAAATTGCTTTCTTATACTTTTGGCATTAAAGTTTTTAAAAGAATTTCTTACTAAATTACAATACCATTAGTATTTTTTACATTTTGTAAATCAAGTAACTGCGAATATGACGGAATCTAACAAAGTAGCGATTATTACAGGTAAGATGTTTATTTTTTTCGTTCTCAAGTTTAGAAATTAAATCTTTCTTAGATTTTTTTCTGTGTTTGCTATTAAACTACCCTATCTATCTATCGGTCTTGTTTTTATTTTAGTTTTTCCTTCCACTTCTATAGTATGATCTTGCCTATTTATCAACTAATTTATTTATGGAAACCAAATTTCTGAAATTATATGAAGCTTACAGATTTTGCCAAACTATGGTATTTCTTGTGATCAGACTTTTAGGCTAAAATTTTAAAACTCATCTCCAGAACGTCTCTAAATTCAGTTATATCATTCTTGGATCTTGACAACTATTTAGTAACAAGTGTTGTTCTCCATACAGTTTACATGAAAAATGTTTTACATATTGCGCATACTTTTTTTTAAGTTTATAATTGATAGATCCAGGGCCATGCAGTCAGTTGGCAGCTGGATAATTATGCAACTTTAAAAAAATTTCAATAGTTTATTTACTCTGAATAATAATAATGATATTAATAAGATATTAGTAATTCAACTTACTAATTGCTAGTTGAAAATAAGGTCTCTCAGATGTCTTTAAAGTTTAAATCTTTTTGAGATTAACTTCTATAAAGTCTCGCTAATTCAGTAATGTTATAACTCTATATATCTATAAGCATCTTACTGGTCATATACATTAATTCAGAGTTAGTCCAATTATATTCTTTACTAGAACTCTTATTTATTAATATCCAGAACAACTTCACTTCTGGGTTTTGTGTCCTTCTTCAGCCTTTTTATCAGTTTTACTAATTTACATAAAGTGAACTTTTCACAACATGCAAATTAGCCTGTTACTATTTTCAATAATTTTTTTTTTTCTGCATATTAACTATTTATTTTATTTTATTTCTGGAATAGTCTAGCATATCAACATTAAAGCTTATATACACATAGCCTTATTCTTTAATAAAATATATGTGTGTATATATAGCAATAATATTTTTGCTTTTAAAATTACTCCAGTCTTCTTTTTAATCCTTACTAATGTTATAATTATTATTTCTATCACTTTAATGAATAGTCTGTCATTAGCTAGACTTTACTAAGCAGACCATGTTTCAATCAACATTTCTAGTTCTCTTTTATTTTTTAGTTAAGAAAGGTAATCTGTAAATAGAACTGCCTAAACCTACATTTTTTTTTCTAACTAAAATTTCTATCCCTAATTCCAATTGCTAACTCAGGATGCCATTCAGTGATGATTTTTTATTTAAGTAATTATAAAAGCAAATCACTTTCACATAAGGAAAATTGCATGAATTGGTAGACATGTTTAATATTACATGGGGCATTGTTGGTCTTTGTTAAACTCGAAGAAAAAAGTGATACATTTGATTTAAAAAATGAACAGGTACTTTACTATAAGGTATTGGAAGCACAAAAAGAATGGTATTCATTATAAGTAAAAAAAAAGATCAATATTGGGAAGATTATTGATATATCAGACAGAGAATTAAATTAGTTATTCAAATTAATTGTAGGTACCATATACAAATAATTCAGATTTATGCCCTAACAAGTCCTTATTATAATGAAGTAGAAATATTTTATGTGATGTACAAAATGATTTTGATCAAACCAAAGAACATTTTAAAATTACCATGGAAGACATTATTGCTAAAATTGGTAAATGATTGAAAGATGACAATGTTGTGGTTAAATTTGGTTATGCTGACAAAATGAGAGAGGTAATTGAGTTATGGAGTATACAAAAAAAGAAAATCTACATGCTATAAATATCTTCTTTGAGAAAAAAGCTAAATGAAAATGGACATAAAAGCATCCATATAAAGATATAGAAGAATTGGATTATATTTTGACTAACAACAACAGGAAATGATCATTTCTTAGAAGTTGTAAGATACATGTTAATGCAAAAAGATAAAAACTATTAAGAAAAACAATTTATGAACATTCCAATGAATATAAATTGGAGCTTTCAAATTGTTTTAAAATATTAGACTTTGACAATGGTTCAAACTTGACTGAAATCCATAAGAAGATAAATAATATTCTATTAAAACATGCAAAGCAGATATGAAAAAGTATCAATTTATCATTAATTTTTTTACTGAGACAAACAGATATATGAAAAAAGAAGAAATATGTGATTTTTTTGAAGTGATCCATTATAAGAATTGAATATCTAGAGTTTTAGAAAATGGTATATAAAGTAGTTAATAATAATAATAATAAATATATGTATAAATTGGCAAAGAAAGCTATAGAAGGGAATTAAAGTCTCAGCTTTGTAAAACAACATTAACATCTTAGCATTAGAAGCAAAGTTATTTTTAAAATAGTAATAAAAGATATAACTACTACTAAAAAGTAAGATGGCATCATAAAATATGTGGAAAAGTTTTATAAATAATTATACAATAATAAAAAGCAAGAAAACAAAATATTTCCTACAATTATTATGTTTTCAGAATTGCCCAGCATTTCTTAATGAAGAAGTGAGAGGTGTAATTATATTTATGGAGAAAGGAAGAACACTAGAAAATGATGGAATTATAATTGATACCTTAAGAAAAGCAGGTGAAAAAATAGAAAAATTGTTGGCAAAGTATACCAAATGTTTAAATGATAAAGATGCACCAGATGATTGGAAGAATGCAGTAGTAATATTGTTATTTAAGAAAAGTGATAAGATATTAAAAATTATAGACTTGTCAGTCTTCTATCAGTTTTTTAATAAAATAATTATAATTTGTCTACTCAGATTTTAACAACCAAAAAAATAAGGTAGATTTAAAATTAGCTGTATCACAATGGACCACATCTAAGTATTGAAAAAAGTTGTAGAAAGAATCAATAAATATGAATTATCATTATGCTTTGGATTTGTATATTATGAAAAGTCATTTGATTCTATAAACATTTCTATGGTAATTAAAGCATTAAAGTACCACTATATAGAACAAGAATATTTGAAAAATATTTATCAAAATACAACAGCAGTTATTAGATTACATGATGATACTAAGAAGATTAACATTCAGAAGGATGTTCAACAAGATGATTCCATATCTTCAAAATATTTTACAGCAGTTTTACAAGAAGTCTTTTGTGGATTAAAATGAAATTATTTAAATCATTTAGATTTTTAAGATGTGATTGTCTTTGAAAATATGTTTCAAAGTTTCAGGAAATGTTGCAAAAGCTATCAGATGAAAGTAAGAAAGTGTATCTAAAAATAAATACTAAATAAACTACAGTAATATTTAATGGATGTTTTCAGAAAAAATAAAGACTGATAATCATTAATTAGAAGTTATTAAAACAGGCAAAACTCTTCATACAGAAGTGCCACTCGGTGCAAGCCAGAGTAATCAATGGACGCCAGAAGGTTTGTGTATAAAATCCCTATCTAATGCCTACTCATCCAATATCCCAGACTAGTTTCTGGCTTGTAGCCTTCATCAGTGAGGAACCTTGGATCTGAGGGCACCACACCTAGATCTTAGAATAGTGCCTACTCATCCAATATCCCCAGACTAGTTTCTGGCTTATGGCACAAACCTTCTGGCATCCATTGATTACTCTGGATTGCACTGAGTGATACTACTGTATGAAGAGTTTTGCCTGTTTTAAGTTATGAGCAAGCATAATAAGTGGTTATCATGTGATGTTTTAGTAATTAGAAGTTAACAACTATAAATTCCTTAATTATATTACTAATGCAAATGGAAACATAATGAATGAAATAATCATAGAATTAAAATTGGATGGACTGCTTTTGGTAAAAATAATTTAACATTAAAAGAAATATGTTTATGGGTTTGAAAAGGGTTATCAGTTCTTGCTTATGAATCTGAGACTTGGACACTTAATAGAAGAGCAATTCAGAGATTTCAGATTATACAACAAGTTATGGAAAGATGTATATAAACAAGAAGAGATCAAAACAATAATACAAGAGTAAGTTTATAAGCAGATATCACTGACATCATTGGAAAAATCAAGAAACTTCATTGGAGTTGGACTGGATGTTTTGCTACAAGATGTGAGAAAAGATAGTTAAATATTAAACTGAATCCCAAGAGATTATAAAAAGCTTTAAAAAACACCAAATGTGAAATGAATAGATCAAATAAGAAAGTTTTCTGCTGTGTTGTAGAGAAGAAAAGATAGGATATTGGAGAAACTGGATTGAATTTGGAGAGATTTTCATCTTATAATGGATTAATAATAGTGTAAATAATGTTGATGATGATGTTTATAATGATGATCACTTGAAAAAGTTGTTTTAATAGTAGACATTTTAAAAAAGTTTCCATAAGGATAAAGCAATGTCAATTTTATGTTAAATTGATCAATATTATACATGTGAGTTATATGTCAACACACTTTTATATAAACCTATTTCACTGAATTAACAAATCTGTTGCTAAGACAATTTACAAGTAAGATCCATAATGAATCACTTTTAGAATAAATCTAATTGATAGCTGAAAAATTATTTATGTGCTTATTAAAATCATTAATATATTTGTATATATATATTCTAAATACTGTTTATATAGATGTAAATATTGATTAAAAACTCAATGTAAACATGTCCACCACCTTGTCACTTGTTATAACTTTGATTACTATGAATATGACTATTTAATAGTTGAAAGCATGCTAAGCATATTATTTGAGGATAAAATATAATTTTTTCTTAATTGAAGAATGTGGTTTTTTTTCTTATTTGTCAAAGCGTTGACCGGAAGCGAAGAAATTAATTAAATATTGAATTGATTAATAAAGTATTTTAATATACTAATAGGTAAAAGTAAATGGATTTATTATATTTCTTTCTCATTTTCGTTTTAAATTTTTCAAACTTTCTTTGTAATTTCTTTTTATAATTACTTCTAAAAATAGTCAATGAGATTTAGCTAAAACATAACATCTCATATATTTAAAATTATTAAAAAATGAATTATAAATTTATTCAGAAATGAACTAATTATTTCTAATTAAAATTAATAAGAGGAAATTAATTCAGGTATCGGCTAACTTCAATGGCATTTAACTTGATAAATCAAATATAATATATCTAGATTACATATAGTTATCAATTATATGGATCTATAAATAATAATTTAATTTGGTTATTTTCACGTATTCAAATGTTAAGCGAACTATATCATTTAACAAATTTATAATTACGGTAATTAGCTCATAAATAAATAAATTTATTAATTCCCTCCCAAAAAACCTTATTATAACACATCCTATTTTCTTTCTAAATTTTATTACTAATTCTTAATCTATATCAGTTTAATTAATATAAACATTTTAATTCTATATGTTTCTATATAATAAAACAATTTAATTAAGAATGTTTAACTTCCGCATTGTTGCCTTTGTAAAGTTTTAACTTTAATGTGAATATAGAATATCAATTAAAGTACAATAATTATACGTATATATATTAAATCACAACTCTTAATATCTTAGTGGTTAGGTGTATATATGTGTATATAAAAAAATTGGGGAAATTTTACTTCCATTTACATGGCATTAATATTAGGCATTAATATTAGTTGTTCGGTACAAACAGGAGCGAAGAATATATTAATATTAGTGAATGGATCTGACATTTATCCAAATTTCTTCACATATTTTCAAAATGTGTTTATCTATTTATTATATATGCCTGTATTTATTTACAATATGCAATAAATCATAAATGTTTTGCAGCATAGTTATTAGCATGTCTTTCGACCACAATCATAATTTAAGATTTGAATCCGTTTGAAATTTTTTTTTCAAATAAGTAAGAATCAATAAACAAGGTTAAGATTTTCATTCAGATAGCTAATCTATATTTAACTCAGGTAATGCATGAATATATGACAATAATTAAATAGTATGGTTAAATAAAAAATGGGAAAATACTATGTTTCATGATCTGCCATTTGACTATCATAGTAAAAATTATTTTATAAAGAATTCTGAAAGCTCTGGATTATTTAAGATGGTTTCATCTAACTTTTTCCATATAGATGATAGAATATTAAAATAAAAACAGGCAAAACTCTCTATATGTATTGCCACTCAATGCAAGCTAGAGTAATCAATGAGCAGTGATCATGTGATGGTGAATATTAAAATATTTGTCTTCTACACTTACAACTGGAGTTAAAATCTGGGCTTGGTTAACTAGTTTCCAAACAGACTTAGCATTTTTTAGTTAGCAGATTCATAGATAACATATATAGTCCATTCAATTTTGAGTCAATAATTAGGTATTTAGACAATTTTAGCTGGAGATTAAAACAAGGACAGAAAACAGGGAACAACATATTATGTGCTAAATAATATCTTCTTTTCCATTGTTTCATTTTGGTGGAAGGATAGGTTTGCACTGCAGTGGATTATTAAAATACTGTTTTAATATTTAACCATTTATTCATATAAAACAAAACAAACATTCAAGGTATTTATTTATAAACTATACTTATTAATTTGCAATAATCAGTGTTACTAGACTTAATTTGCCACCTTTAATTTAACTACAAAAAAAGAGAAGTCCTATATTTCATATCTTAATTATAATTAAATACAATACTGTGCTGTATTTATTTTTAGCTACTTATTATAAATTAACTCATGTATGTCATATGGTCTGGATTTTATATCCATCTTTAATGGTGATAACAAGTTAGCTGCAATGTCAATAAGGCATTTAAAATCTTATCTCAAACTCTACTCCACACAAAACACATTTTCATTAAAGATGATATAAAAAATAATTTTTAAAATATTTCCAAACTGGAATAATCTTTGAAACCATATGCAATTTTTAATGCTTTATTTACTAACTGCACTTACTTCTTTATTAATCATCCCAGATGTATAAAATTTTAAGACTCTTTGATACATTTTTATATATCACATAATCTCAACCTATAATAAACTTAATCTGATTAATTTTTTTAATCAAATAATTAAAAAAATATTCTAAAACTTTTCAGATCATTTTCAAAATAGTAAAGAGGCTCAATTCTTTACATTTTATCAAGACTTTCTAGAAATATATCATTCCTAAGAAAAATAAGAATAATCTCCTCTATGACATCATATTCACTAATGCAATGAGCTCCTTATATCATATCAAGGAAGTCATTTCTATATATGAGTAGCTTAGAAAGATTATCAGTATCAAGAAAATATATTTTAAAAATATTAATATCAACTTAAGCCTTAAGCCATGTTAGATAAAATTAATAATATCCCTGCTCAATGCCCAGTGTTTATACTAGAAGATCCTTAACCACTGCTCATTCATTATAGTAATCACACTAATTGAAAATCAGAAATACACCTCCACTTACTATGTTTTCACAACATATAGGGGTTTGTGACATTCAACTAATATAATAAAAAAAAATGACACAAACTGAATTTAGTTGACAACATTCTTATTCTTTTCTTGTAAAACTATGTTTTTCAACATGGCATGAAGTTTTTTTAATAAGTGCTTTATCTTTCTATATATTTTTTATTTTTCTATTGAATCCCACTCATTAAGCATTTCAAGGTGCTACAAAAGTAGAAAACTAAAAAATAAACAGTAATTTTATAAGATCCAATACATCTAAAGTCTAAATAATCTTATACTCTGTAAAATGTTTCTAGTTGTTTATTACAATTGTTGATTCATATATTTTTTTAATATATACTAATAAAAACATCGATCCACTAAATGTATCAATCATTATATTGTCTTATTTTTAAAACTCCTAGTTCATCCATAATCACTTTTTTGTATTACAGTACTTCTTCCATAAGTATGATTTCCATACCAGTTATCTGCATTTTAAAAAAACATTGCATAACAAGTATATATATATATGTATGTATACAAATTAATAATAAAAAAAAATTTTTTTTAAAAATTTAATTTTTAACTTACAATGCATGTGCAGTATGTATATACATATTTTTATGTGTTTGATAACAATATATTAGTATTATTCGCGATGAATTTTAGAATTAGTATCTTGATTTGAATCAAATATTGTGAACTTAAAAAAAAAAAAAGGCTACTATAATGCATACTCACTTTTAACAATATAGACAATGACTAATTTTAGTCATTGCAATACTCATTTTAATTATTTCTTTTTTTTTTTTAATGAAATCTTTAATTTTTAAACGTTAGTATGAAATAATTTTATGATAGCTATTGATAAAAACTATGTATCTAGGTCATTTTAATAAACACTCAACATCCTTCACTATACTATGGCTCACTATTAGCAAAAACTATTGCCTATTTGAGAAACTAAAAGTTCTTACTTTTTTAAAGTTAAAAATTTTACAATATAAAGTTCTCTTTTGTGCAACCATAGACGTGTTTTACTTTTTTATTGAAGCAGCATAAGAAATTTGTTATAAATGCCATTATTTTTCCCCAAATAATTATTTCTGTGGAGAAATTAATAGACAAAAACTTATTTTTCAAAGATTTTAACTTGTCTTTGTTTAATGTTTTTGATTACGTATATTAGGCTGTAATAAAGTTAATAATTAATCTTTTTTATTGCATTGCCAAATGTCTATCATATAATACTAAATCATCTATGCACTTTACTACTGTTACCCAATGCTTTATTTACCACCCTTTTTTACAGTTTCGATTGCAATTTTTTTTAGGGGATATAAAAGTTCTGAAGAAGATTTCTGGGGCAATCGAAACTGTAAACTGTAAAAGAGGGTAGTAAATAAAGCGTTGTGTAACAGTAATGAAGTGCATGGATAATTTAGTATTATATGACTTTAATAAAGTTCATGAACTATTTTTGAAATGAGTAAAGAACTCTATACTAAAATAATAAAAATTCTTTTGACTATCAACATAATCTTTAGTAAGTGCCATATGTGGACCATTTTTAAAAGTATTGCTGCAAGTTGTATTTAATTTATTTGTGGGTGTATATATATACACAATCTCACTACTCAAAATAACCCTAGAGCATGCTTAATCATCATGGCTAATGATCTGCTATTATTTGTTATTCTTTTAATACAATCTAATATTTTACAAATGCATATACTTTCAAACTTTATAATTTATAAATCTATTGAACTTATTTCCTGGGTTGCATACTTCATATAATATTCTATGTTTAACAGTTATCAGAATTGATTTATGTAAATGATATTACTAACTAATAACAATTAATTCCATTTTTAAATGATTTATTTCAAAGGTATATAAAACACAGAAAATATAATCTCATGGAGTGTAATGCAATGACATGGTGGTGAACTCTGAACTCAAAGTCCATGGATCACATCTCTAGTTTTGTCACTGCTGGTGAACACACTTTTTATAATTTCCTGAACAGTAAATCAATTTTTTTTTTACAAAAAATATGATATATATAATTGTATGGAAAACAGAATAGTTACCACATATGGAGCTCTCAGTCAGGAAATAAACATTGCTCTGTACATGTGTACATTTCAGAAAAGATAACTCAATTTAAGAATTATTATTTGTGAGACAAATAAATACAGATACTAAAGTAGAATCCATTTTTAAAATTAAAAAAAAAGAGAGAGATTTATTTATAAATATATTTGCATGTGCAATTGATGGAATGCTCATCAATGATTTGTCACTATTGGGATTTTATTGTTTAACTCAAAAGTGTGCACTAAATATTATAGCTACTTCCTATATTATTGTTTTCCAGTTTTTGTTGTAAAAGTTTTAAAAATATATTGGTGATCAGTTGAATAAATCTTTAAATTTTGAATGTTTATTGCTACTTTATATCTATGGTAATGTTATTTCAGCATTATAGACATCACTTTCTCAACTAAGTATTCCCATTATATATATTCTCACTATAAATGACCATTACATTCTGGTCAGTCTGAATGAAAATGTATATATTATGAGATTAGATGGTCATTAAAGTGATATCTAAAATGCTAGCATACCATTTCCATAGACCTTTAGTGTATTCTTGTTATCCACCTAATTTCACAATTTAATGTAGCAATAACTTCCATGTGCTACTTTGTTCACCTTTGAATTAAGCCCAATGCCCAAAGTGTTCTGGTTGGTGAAAGTTTTTTTTTTATCTAAATGATATGCTTACTTAGAACTACATGTGTAGATGACAAATGTAAACATAATTCTCTTTCACATGTAAATGCATATAATAATTTATTTGATAAATATAAGTAAAATATTAAAGATTTTAAGACTTCTCATTCGATAATTTAATATACAAAAATTAACAAAGCATATGACACACTTGAATGAGAAGCTATAAAGATACACAGAAATTATTACAAGCTAAGCGCTTTCGAGGTCTTTTGCCTCATATTCATAGCGGTACTGTGAGCTGCAGAACGAAGAAATAGGGCAAGGAAACAAAACAGTATGCAAAGCGTATGCAAATGAACTAGATAGTCGAACATTTGGAGATGTCAAAGCAGGTATCTCATCTATTGATGGAGTTATTATTGCCATTAATAAAATATGCTTCTCTGATTTTCCACTTGATGTCAGATACCTGCTTTGACATCTCCAAACGTTGGACTATCTAGTTCATTTGCATACGCTTTGCATACTGTTTTGTTTCCTTGCCCTATTTCTTCATTCTGCAGCTCACAGTACCGCTATGAATATGAGGCAAAAGGCCTCGAAAGCGCTTAGCTTGTAATAATTTCTGTGAATCTTTATAGCTTCTCATTCAAGTGTGTCATACGCTTTGTTAATTTTTGTATATTGATAAATATAACAAAACTAAAAAAATTATAACTATAATAATTAAGATCAATTTATGTTCTCTTTTTAGGCATTTAATATTTATTATTATTAATAAAATTATTTCACCCTCAGATCTTTTTTATTTCTTAATCATAGCACTGACTACTATCAAGAGAACTCCTTAGAAAACCTAAATATATTTTTGATATGCATTAGTTATTTATTTCTTAATATTATTGCTTAACTGAAGCAGAATAATTGGCCTAATTAATACGACTACACATACATTAAATTAATAATAAGTTTATTGATAACAAAGTAAAAGTTGAGATAATAAGGAATTACCATTACTGAAAATCATAAGCAAATATGTCTTTTTAATTGCTATTGTATTTTTATCCTTATCATAACATATTAATCAACCACTTTACAGATTAACTTATAACTTGTAGATTAATTTGATATGCGTTATCAATTCTTCCTCCCATACTTATTATATATAAAAAAGTATAGTATTAAAGATAAACACTAATTATGTAACCAAATCTATCATATATATATATATATTAGATGTGTTCTATTGTTGCAATTGTAACACATGTACACATAAGTTAAACAAAAGCATTATATTTGTTCACACATACACACTTTGCAACTTTTTGTCCTAATTTAAATATAGCAATATATACAAACTTGAACCGCTGTCAATATTTTAATAAAAAATGTTTGGTAGATAAAGTCATATTATTATATATAGAGCTCACAAAATAAGCTCTTATCAAGCTTTGAGAATATCTCCAACCCCAGACTGGTTTCTGCTATTGGTGTCATCAGTGACATGCTGGGATATTCAGCATTAGATTAAAAATACCAGGACAAGCCCATCACTTTATCTAATGTATAACTATTAAGTAGAAAATCTGAAAATTTCAGACATCCATATGTCTTCCTATCCAGCTATCTAACTTAAATAGCCATATGGCACTGAACTAAGTTTAGATACACTATATATTAATAGCATTAGCAATATAAAATCACCAAAGCCTTAATAGCAAAAAATAAAATCACAAAAAAATCCAATGCAGACATCACATGACCTAATTTAATAAGCTTGTATTTACAAATGTTATATATAAAGCTCACAAAATAAGCTCTTAACAAGCTTTAAGAATATCCCCAACCTCAGACCGGTTTCTGCTACTGACATTGGCAGTGAGGTGCTAGGATATTCAGCATTTAGATTAAAAATACCAGGACAAGCCTAGCACTTTATCTAATGTATAACTATTAAGTAGAAAATCTATTATTAATTATTAATATTAAGACCATGTCTTTTATTATTAGTCATATTTTGAGATAACTTTAAGTGGAGTTATATTATTTTATGCATATTTAGTTACTCCATGAAAGAGAGTGTGGTTCATGCATTCATCAACACCATGTGCACATAGTACCAGGTGTCCAATCATATTTTTGCTAGCTTATACTTTCTTTGTTCACTATGTCTACAATTTTAATGCTAGAATATATTTTTATGTATATCTACAGGCATCTGTAGCTTTACAATTTATTATTAGCTCTACTATAATTTTTTTTAATTTCAAATATATTATCAATGTCAAGCATTGTTATTTCCTTGCCCCAACATAGGTACTGTTCACATTACCAGTGTGTTTTATATTGCATAATATTGGTTGCTATTGTATTAATATTTGTTAAGCTTCTCCACATTGATATTTTAATATTATTTTGGATTAAGTAAAGTGTATAATATCTCAAATGCATAGAGATATATTGTTTTATGCTATAGGTACTAGGTTAGAAATAAAGTTTGTATTTTATGAATAAGAACACTACTGGATAGTAATTATCACTTATTGTAGAAATGGTTTTAAGAAAGGTACACCAATGTATTAGTTAATAATATTTGTAAATCATAGATGGCAAATTAAAAGAAATAATAATTATTGTAAATAAATATCTTTATTACATGTTTTGTTACATATTGTAAAATAAATATTTTATTATTAATTAAATGTCCTTGTTTCATTACATAAGCACATTTATTAGAAATCTATTTTAATAAAATTGGTATTAATAATTTTTTAAGAGTACCTTCATGCCATGGAAAGCTCTCCATTAGTGATTTCATTCCACAGTGTAGCACCACAATGTTTCTATTGTAAGTGCAGATCTCATCTGGTGAAGAACTATCCTGCAAGAATGTGTCAGATATGCAAAGAGAAAAAAACCAAGCTACACCAATGTTGGGACAGTGATTGGTGTGGAAAGTGAAAGAGAAAAAAATGAGAAAGTCAAGACATCAGAAAGTGAGCCAATGAATAGGAAAATGGAAAACCAAAATCTTAACAGACCTGACCAGTTTGCAAGAGATGGTGGTAGAGAAGATGCCAGATACAGAATCAGGAGATGAGCAAGAAGAAATCATGCCAATTCTCATGCAGATTATACTACCCAAAAGAAATCCAAGAAAGAAGATCAAAACTAATTTAGTAAAAGTGAATGATTGGGCTGTGAAAGACAATCAGCAAGTTGAAACACAAGAAACTTCTAGTTCTGGTTCCTTTGACACTGAGAGTACTGAAGATACTGTCAAAGTCAAAACAGCAGAGAAGAAGAGAAAGACTCTTGCAGGATTTAAACGATGTAAACTAAGAGAGAGAGAGAGAGATTAACAAAGCACTCCAAATAGAATTACAAGACAATTTAAGAAGATCATTTTTAGGTGAATCTGATCCTAAATATGGGAAGCAATCAACTTACTTTGAAGAAAAATAAAAACTAATTGTCTTTGGTGTGTATATAGCTAAATGGGGGCAGAACCGGGATGAAGGATGGCTTAAGTCAACATCCCTAAAGGAACACCAAACAAAGATATTGTATGCGAGCTAGGAAAAAACATCTAAAGTGCACTCTAAAAGGAAACACTCTCTGGCATACAGTTAATGCAGGTGAAACTAAATGGGGTACACTAGATTGGGGGGGGGATGATTATTCTGTTGATAAGGATGAAGCCACATCACTATAAATGGTGAGGGTTATTTGCAAAGGAACTTACAGTGGATGTGTTTGCTTTCAAGCAAAGAAAATAAGAAAGACCAAAGGCATTTAATAAATAACTGTTTACAATGAATGATCAAGTTAAGGCATGAAGCCCAACAAATATAGCCTCTAAAAAATTTATTTAGTGTGCTGGAAGTGAGGTAGAATTATTAGAACTGAACTAATAATAGTGAAAACTGAGATCTGTAAAATATAAAGACAGAGAATCAACATATGTAAAACAAAATTATAATATAAATAAAGTTTTTATATCTTGAAAAAAAGAGAGTACATTTCAATGGCCACAGTGTTTATGCGTTCATTTTGCTTAATAATTATTTAATTATTTTACCAGCGTTCTTAAAAGATAAATGCAATGTTATTTACCTCATTTCAAATACACTTATTGTATAGACGGCAGCATAAAAGATACTCTTACTGCCTTCTACATTTTAATATTGCTTATTTAAATTTGCATCATAAAAATATAAAATTTCTATGTTTTATGGTCAGTAGAAGTTAAATAATTATATTTTAATAATTATAAAGAATTAAAAAATGTTTTCAAATTATATATTATTTAAATATGTGCGTATTCTGTTATTATATAATTTCATTTCTATTTTGCTAAAATATTAAGATTCCAAAATAAACTAAAAGAAATGTCAAATGTTCCATGTTTAATTTAAATAATAATCATCATATTTTTGTTAAGAAGTTAAAGTATTATCATTACATTTTTTTCAAGTGCATTTCATCCTGAGATTGAGATATTCTAAACTATGTTTTTAAAACTTGAAATTAAGATATTTTAAATCATAGATGTGATATTTTAAGACTGAAAAAAAATCTATATTTGAGTTAATTATATCTTAAAAATTAAGATAAAATATATTGAATTATAAAAAGAATATTGTATTTTAATAAATATATTTAGCCATGGTATTATTGTCTATAAGAGAACTCATATTCTGGAGTGGTGTTTTAAATTACATGTCATATGGTGCTTGTATATGTAACCTGTAACTGTTCAGCTTACATGCTTGGTTTTCAGTGACCAATATGTTGAGCTTGATTGTAAGGCTCTCTTGTATTCATGCCACTCTCTGGAGTCAGTCAATCATAGGATACCAATCGTTTTCAATGGTTATAATATCTATCTATCTATCTATCTATCTATCTATCTATCTATCTATCTATCTATCTATCTATCTATCCATCTATCTATTTATGTATATATTATTTTACATTTACATTTTAAAATATATACTAAGATTGAAATATGTACAAAGATAATGATTTATTATTAAATATGAATGTCTGCCTAAACTAAAATAGAATAGTAATATATAGTATTCCAAATTCATGGCATTCTTCATAATAATAGTAATAATGATGATGATGATGATGATATTACATAAAATGACTTCCATAATTTTACTTCAAATCAACCCATACTCTTTAATGTCTCATTCAACTCCATAAATGCATAGATATGCATATAGTTTATTTTATTCATTTTCATTTAAATGAAATTAATCTTAATACTAAATTTTTATACTACAACTATGCTTTAATTTTTTTTTCATTTCATTGTTAAGATTATGAATTCAATTTTAGCAGATATGTACATTTTAATTAAGAAAATATAGATTGCTGACTTTATAAAGTTATATTATGCACATATATAAATAATAATAACATTTTAACCATAATCCAAAATACACATATTGCTCATCATAAGACAGAACATTTAATATTTTTTTGAAAGTTTGTGATGATGGTATTGAATGTCTTTAGAGAAATTTAACTTTATTTAAATCTTCCAATGACATACAATTGTTAGTAGCAGCACACAGATTAGTATATGGACTACGTTTTGAGAATTATTACTTTCTTCTTTTCTTCAGGTATTGTCAATGGTCAGGCCAGCAACACCTCAAGAAGAGAGAAGAAAAATACCTCTTGAAACATTGTGCATTACTAACCTCTGTGCAATTACTAACAGTTAAATGTAATTGGAAGACTAAATAAAGTTAAATTTTTTTAAAAACATTCAGTACTTAATATTAGATTATGGAATTAATCCAATATGTAATTACAATTACATTTAATACTTTATGAGAAACAAAAAAAATTATTTATGAAGTTTTGATTACATATGAAAATAAGCAGATTACTAATCCAAATACCTAATATTCAAAAACTTATATTATCTGAATAAAATTTTAAAGAGAACCACCAGTATTTTATAATTAATAAATTAATTTGAATATACCCTACAAATAAAATGAAAGAAGCCAAAACAGTGTATGGAAAGTATTTACATATGAACAACACTATGAATAGTAAAACAAATATTTACATTAAACCACTAAACATCACATGATCACTATTTCTTATGCTAGCACATTATTACTGTTATTAAGGCACTAGATAGGGATTTTATGCACAAGCCTTCTGGCATCCATTGATTATTCTGGTTGGCACTGAGTGGCACTACTGTATGGAGAGTTTTGCCTGTTTTAAATATTTACATTGTTAGTAAAGTTTAGGATAACACTGAAATTAACAATTTTGAAAATTCTTGAAACCAAAGAATTAAGATTAATGGTATTTTATGTTAGTTACAATAAGTGATATTAACCTAGTAAACTTTGCCTCACCTTATAATTGAACGTTATATATTACTTCTTTATCCCAATTAGGTAGTAAAACAAATAAGTGTTAAAATGTTACACTGGTAATCAGAATACTGATAAATAAGCATGTGGTTTTAAATTACTACTTCTCTTTAGACGAATTAAAATGTGCAATCTCAGTTCTTTACATTTTTTTCTCGACAACAATCTGTTTTTTTTTGTTTTTTTTTAAAGAATATAGACTTTATTTTATATAAAGTGTTACAAATGAATTTCTCTAGACAACAAAAAAAATCTAGTATAAATTTACACTTTTACTAATAACTTCCTGAATTTCTTGTACTAAGAACCAGTCCATGTGGATAGGTAGATTTCTTTGGGTGCAAGAAGCTTATCTTTTTTTCGAATAGAATTAAATGTATCTCTAATAAAAAGTTGTGAGTCCAATGGAGAATTGGTTATAACTATATGACATCTAAGTAACCATATTACGTGGTTAATAAATAAGCATCTTCTGATATTGCAGAAATTACCCATTTTAATATTATGAATGATATCAAAGAGTTCTGGATTGTGATTATTGAAATAATTTTGAATTATATATTTTGCTTCTCTTAGCCCCGAGCAAGAAACAATAATATGATCAAATGTTTCACTATCTTTTTTACACAAAATACATAAGGAATCAGTCCTTTTAAATCCTCTATTTGAAACAAGGAAATCGTTGGTAGGAAGTGAAGATAGATTTATTTTAATGACAAAATCAATATATTTAGGCATTAAATACCATTTTCTCATTTTATTAAAAAGATTGATATTAGTCACTTCAAGATAACTAGGAGGGCATATCAGCTGAGGATTTATCATTTTAAACGTGTCCCAATATGTGTGCTTATTATTAAAAAGAATTTTATTTAAATCCATTTGTTTATCAATAAGTGAGATGAGAAGTTGTAGCCAATTTTTTTTAATATTCGGGGAGGCGTATCTGTGGGAATGATTGTTTGGTAATTAAATTCAATCTTGATGTAATAGAATAAATTAACTATATTTTTAATTAATAATGTATTCATTGAATGTAAACCTAGGCCATTAAGTATTTTTGGATTTTGCATTTTACGTATACTGATACAGACCACTTTTTTTTTCCAAAGGAGGCCAGAGCACAATGAGTTAATTTGCGAAGTAAATTTTTTAGTAGGGTTTAAAATCGGTAAATAATAATTAATTCTGCTGAAAACAAGAGAATTTAGTAAGAGAACTTTGTCATATAAAGATAAGTAAATGCTTTTTAGAGAATCTATTTTTTTTTTTGTTGATATAATCAGTTTGTCTTGTAACATTTTTTTCATTTTGTTTGGTGAAAGGTACAGTGGTATACCTAAAAAAGTTGAGATTTTGATGAGAAACATGCAGGGACATTTTCTCCTTAATGAAGTTTCCAAACTGCAGATTTCTCTAGATTAAAATTTAATTTGTATTCCGATGAAAACTTTTTAAGGATTTTTTCAAATTCTGGTAGGTGTTTAGCTGATGGCAGCATTACAACAATATCATCCATATATGCAAGATGTTTAATTTCTTTGTTTAAAAAAGGAACAAAAACTCCATGAAGTTTTGTTTCCATTTCTATGAGAAGGGGGTTAATATAAGCAATGAATAAAAGTGCACTCAAGGGTGAGCCCTGAGGAATAGAAATTGATGGTTTAAAACCAGGTGCAATTCTACCATTGAGTGTAATGAAAATTTCTCTATTAAATAGAAGATTCTCTATCATAGTAAGATAGATGGAGGGAATTCCATATTGTTGTAGTGTTTTCATTAAAATTTCAATTCTTACTGAATCAAATGCTGCTATAATATCTAGTTGTACAGCTATTGGCTTTGATTTTCTCTTAATTCTAATGTATTCTGTTAAAATTTTGAAAAGGCAAATTGCATGCATTGTGAATGAACCTTTCTTTGCATATTGAGTAGAAGAAATATTATCTAAAAATTTTTGTCGAATCTTGTCTTTAATCAGCCCTTCTATGATTTTAATAAGAAGAGGAGTCATAGAGATAGGTCTTATATTTGATGTAATAGAGGGAAGACCTTTCTTTTTTAAAAAAGGCAACAATGAAATAGGGTAGAGGCCAGGTATATCTTGACAACTTGAGGCTATGACATCAATGACACCTTTTATAATTGGAACAGTAAAGGGAGCCAAATGTGATAGTACAAATTTTGGGAGGCCATGAGAGCCAGGATGTGTTTTTTCAGGAAATGAATTTAATTTGTTTAAAATTAATTACTCAGTTATTTCATGATCATTTTTTTGACTATTGTTGAATATGGTTCTAATTTGATTTCCGGATGTTGTACAAAGTTTATTGAAGAAGAAATTCCTAATAATCATTAGCATTGAAGAACCAGCATAGTTGGCTCCATTGTCTAAAATGGATAATGGTGTAATAAGTTTTGTTTTTGATCCTAATGCCCAACGAATATAACTTTTAGTCCAGGCATGTCTACTGGCTAGAAAAACTTTAGATCTCTTAATAGAAATATTTTCAGCTAGTGCCCTTTGTAATTCTTTATATTTAATTTTAATTTGAAGTATTTTATTAATATTAAGTGTCATAGAGGGCATTGAATTCATTATGGCAGACAGAGAATCCATTTCTTTTAGCATTTTACATGGTCCATTTTGTTTTCTACAAAAATAATTGGTTATGGTTCTTAGAATTTCAGTAAAAGTAAACCAGGCATCAATTGGTGGCCGAGATAGGATATTTGCCTTGTGAAAATCTACATGTAGGCCTCAAAAAAGACAGCCTCGGGAGTTGTAAATTTATTAATTAGTCTTGATGTTCTTGGAAGACCATCAATAATATTAATTGGCCCATTTATACAAAGCAAAATTTTTAAAGCTAGGTGATCAGAGAAAAAAATATGTTTTAGAGATGTTTCAATCTTGAAATGTATGTCAGGAGAGTAATAAATCAAATCTATAAGTGAAGAATACTGTTTTGTGTAGAAAGAATAAGCATTATTATTAAAGAAACCTTGATCTGACATGAGACCATAATTAATTAAATGTAAATATTTTCTGTCAAATGTGTGATAAGGAAGATTAAAATCGCCCAATAGAATAGTTGATACTGAACTATGATAAAGAGCCAAGTTAATTATATTTATTACTTTATAAATCGTATTACTATTATTTTGTAGATAGAGATATATTACATTTAGATTTGTCTGACCAAATACAAAATTAACTATTATAACATTTGAATCTAAATGGATAATATTAAAGGTTGTAAATTTAGAGAAGATTTAAATAGACCTAGTGAAGATAAAATTTCTGATATTTTGCAGTAGCTGTTTATATGTAATTTAGTTTCTGCAAAGAAAATAATATCTGGTGTTTCTTTTAAGAAAAAATCTTTTATAGCATAGACACGTTGTAAAGAGTTTAATCCTCTTACATGTATACCTATTATTTTAATTTTCATTGAGTAAACGATTTTGCAGAGAATGCACACACTCAGATTTACACTTTCCTATTCATAACTATACGTGATCCATAGTATAATTCTTATTTTATACATTGGATACATTTTTATTAGGAAGTGTCTAAAAAAATTCTTATAAGAATGGCAAACAGCATTTGTTTTTTAATGGATTCATACTCAATGGCTGTCTATTTTCCTTATTAATATTTTAATTTTAAAAATCGTATAATAATAGTTATATACTCAACTATTTCTGTTTTCTTGACGGTATTCCCTTGGCTCAATCAAAATCTCTCTGAAAAAGTACCATAAGATTGATTAACTTCATTTTTATTTTAATGTAAGCAAACTAAATCTTATTTCTTATTTTTTCAAACAAATACTTCCCATCAATTAAGTTTATTAAGCCATTATTTTTATAAATAAAAGATTTTTAATGATCTTGTTTATTTATTTTATATACTTTTTTATATATGTAAAAAAAACCTTTCAATAATTGATAAACATTTTTTGATATAAGTTAATAATTTCTTAGATTTTATTACAAAGTGATTTTGAATTACAGCATCAGCAAATGAAATTTAATTTATCTATAAACTCTTTAATTTTACTAGGAGACATTAGATAAATAAAAATAAAAAAAGCACTTGTCATATTGTTCATTGGTATGCTCACGTTAGATTAAATGCTTGCTTTAAGCGTGGCTTCGCTTGAATATATATTATACTTGTGATGGACATAAGACTGATTGAACCCAATACGTTTGCAAGTGTTTTGGCATTCATTAGTGCATTCCTCATCCCAATAAACAATATTGCAAACATCTAGCAGGACACAAAATCAGATTATCATTTTTCACTACACTTGCATTGTGAAACCACTTCACTCTCCAAATCAGTTAAACTTCAACACATGAAGTAACTTAATCGTACACACATATATATGTATTAGATATATTTTAACTTAATATATGCATAAATACATTTTTTCATATTTTAAATAAATGTGGCATTAAAATTGCTAATGAATAATAAATTGAATAATATAAGTTATAAAAATGAGGCTCTGAAACTATGATCTTATATTTCTCTGTTCCACTTAATTTTTTCATTGGTTAATTTATTTTGTAATATACATATAGGAATTGGAACAGGATTGGACATCTTGTTAGAAGAGATGATAATAAATGAGCAATTGAAATCTTAAATCAGATCCCAAGAGATTGTAAAAGACGTAAAAAAAAAAAAGAAACCAAGCGTTGGTCTGATAAAATAAGAATATTTTCTGCTGTGTTATGGAGAAGAAAATTTGGAGATTAAAAACTAAACTAAACTTGAAGAGATAATAATTTTGCAGTGAATTGATATTGATTGAAAAAGATAATGGAGTTATATATGTGTATGTGCATGTTTATTAATAACATGTTTCTATAGATGCCATTTGCCTTACCGTAACTAATGTCGATAGCTGACTAGAAAAAAAAAAGTTGCTAGAGGCATTAATAATACCATCTTCTATTGAGTTATATATTACTTGATTAATGACAGTTAAAATTGGGTGAAATATCTGTTGTATACTAATAAGCACTTATATGTATATATAAATGGGAAAAGCTGGAAACCTTGTTGAATCTTTTACTCATTAAAATATTTATTTTAACATATACACTTGCCACATACTTCTTTCAAGCTTATTAGGAATCCTGAGTTGTTTTCTTATGAAAATGATCAGATCTGTTTTTCTTACTAGACATGTATTTTATGTACAAAACTATTCACATCAGATGATCTAGAGACTTGAAACATCTAAATATCCACATAGAGACCACAATCATAATTTTTCTATTTACATGCCTTAATTACAAACAGTTTTATTTAAAAATTTAAATGCTTAAAAAAAGCTGTAATATAGAAAATATTTAATTCATTAATTCATTATTAATCATATTTTATAATAGAAGTAACATAATTATATTCAGATTAAAACAAATAAAAAAATAACATAATTATCGATTTGAGTATTTCGATCATTTAATTTTAAATGTTAAATTATTTAGAAAATTCGAAATTTATTTAAACTTTTTATATACATTCAACTGTTAGTTATAGCACACAAGTAAGCATGTAACACAATGTCACAAGTGCTACTATTCTCCCTTTTTATGTCTTGCTGGTCTGATTAGAAATAATAATAACATGGGACATCACCTTCAATTGAATAATCACAACCTAAAGATCCATGTTTGATTCCCATGCTACAATTGTCACTGATCAGGTCAGCAACACCAAAAGAAAAGAGAATTAATATCATTCAAACATTATATTGTATACTAACCTGTGTGCTATAACTAACAGTTGAATATGTTTAAAACATTTAAATAAAGTTTGAACTCCTCTGCACATATTTAACATTAGAATATTAATGAAAACAGTTCAATATATAATTATAACTAAAATTCCATCATCAAAAACTTTCAGATATACAATAGATATGTGATGGTATAAGAAATATATTTGTAATTAATTGAAGCTTTAACTGATTATAAATGTTTATTAAGAAATTATTCAATTAATCAAATATATATTTCTTATGCTGTCACATTTATATCTATTAGTTGCTTGATATGGATATAAATTATCCCCATCTATAAACAAATATTTAATAATTTTACAAATAATAATAAATAAATGAAAAAATATACATTTGTGTGTGTGTTAAAAACTAATTATTTGGCAAAAACATTCAAATTTCAAAATAATGCTGGCTGCTAATTAACACACATAAATAAAAATTTCTGATTGTTGTTTCTTTCAAGATTACAAATCATTTAGTGAGTGTAGTTTTTATTATGTAAAATGCTGCACATCAAATTCAGATAGATTAACAAAAGAACAATAAAATATATGCACTTTGAACATAAATTAAAAAAATTATTAATAAATATGTTTATGTATGACAGTTCAAGATGTAAAAATGGCTGCTGGTGTATTGTCAAATTTATTTACAAACTTTATTTTATTTTTTTTAATGTAATGATTTATTGTGCTCAGAGACAGAATAATGGATGCTTAACTACTTTAAAATAAATTAAATTTGTGAATTTCAATATTTTTTATCTACTTGTTTACATTTTTGATGGTTTACAAATTTTTTGCCTAGCATATAATCATAGTTATGTATATTGTTCTAGCATAGTTTATGGCTTCACTTTATAGTGAGAGAAATTGAGGTCTGGGACATTTTTCATGAGATGACAGATGATAACTTAGGATTTGTAAAAAAGTTTTAGAAAAGTGCAGAACATATCAGAAAAATTCAGTCAGTTACAGATATTTATCATCATAGATGTGTGTGTGTGTTGTGTGTATATATGTTAAATTAATCAGTATTAATAATAGATAGTATTTATTGGAGAGCTAAATTCCTAATTGCATTAATATTACCAGCTTTTAGAATAATAAAATGTTCCAGAAACTGTTAACATCAATGCACTGTATTCATTAATTATTATATATTGTAATAGTATAAATTAGGGTGCTTGGATTATCATGCCCCAATGAATTAGGCAAGCCAGTTTCTGTAATGGTACAAATTATTATAAATGAATAATTAAATGTGTAACTTCATTATCATACCCCATAACTTGGGCAAATCAATTTCTGTTATAGTATTAATTAAAATATAATTAAATATTATTAGGTGACTGATTCAATTCAAAACATATATTAGGGTATCAGTTTTTAATATTAAAATGATCAACTATTAATAAATAAATGGTTTAACACTTTTATATACCAAATTTTATAATGATACAAAGGTATATAAAATTAAATAGTATGCTTTTAAAACCCAGATGAATCATAAAATTGTGTTAATATAAAGTATCTATATTCTAATAATTAAATAAATATAAATTATAAAAATTCAAATAATGTTGACTGTCAGTGTATATCAATTTGAACTAAAATATATTAGCTTAATCAACAGGTGTTTAATAAAACATTAGTTTAACTTTTACTAATTATTTATTCATTGTGATCAATAAAATATAACTAATGTAATGTTATACGAAAAGAATAAATTATTAAAATATGTAGGTATTTATTCAATATTTTTGTACAGCAATATTTATCATGCAAATAAATGATGTAAAGACACTCGAAACTGATATTAAAATGTAGTATAATAAATAAACTATAAATAATTATATAAAACCAATTTTAATTAATAAAATAAAAATTTATTAATAGAAAAAAAAAAGATTTTAAAAAATATATATACAAATAACATGATTTTTGTTATGCTACTTGATTATGAATTAATTATCTATTTATTGTATATGTTGAATAATTTTTTTATTTATGTATCTAGCAGATGTTAAAAATGATGCACTAATAAACCAGAAAGAAAATATTATCTTTACATAAATACCTATAAATAAATACTTAAAAATATATATATATAAAAATAAAAATAAATATGTTTAGTTTATTTCCTGTTTATTTTACAATCATAATAAAGAAATTAATGATTTAAAAACAGAAATTATGACACAATCAATGTTTATTAAAATATATATTATCATGAAGATAATTTATAAATTCTTATACTTAAGAGCTATTGTTTTTTTACATATATAACAAAAACAATCAAACATATTATAAGATTTCAAATAAAACAAACAATATTAATATTAGAAAGTTTGTTTAATCTTTTTGTTAGTTTATATATTTAGATACTATAAACAAACACCTGTATTCTAAAGTAAATTAATAAATAATGAAAGCATACAACCTGTTGAATCTTGTCCAAATATTGTTAGACATGTTCCTTAACTAAAACTCCATTAAACAGCATATCTATTAATATATATATATTTTACAAATCTATTTAATTAATAATTGAATTGCTCTCTAGCTGCCAAGTTCGATAACTTTCTTACAATAAGAGAGTGGACCACTACTTAATGTCTTTTAAATCTTTTTATGTACAGTCATCCAGAACAATAACAACATAAAAAGATCTAAAAGATATTAAGAGGTGGTCCACTCTGTTATTATAAAAAAGCTATTGAATTTGGCAGCAAGAGGGCAGTTCAATTATTATTTAAATAGATTTGTAAAATTTTCACATATCGTTATAGTTATATATAACATTTTTGTAAACACAATCACATTAAAGTTTATCAGTCTCTAAAGCTCTTACATATATATTATGGTACTTTTCATGGTATGAAGATATATTAAATAAGAATGGTATTTGAAATCAAATTATATTTCAATTATAGCATTTAAAAGAAAAGTTTAGCTACTTGACTGAAGCATACATTTTAAATAAAATATTCCATAATAAAACATTGAGATATTAATATTTTCCATTTTTATATTAATAGTAGCATTGGTTAATTCTTAGATATTCCAGAATATACATTGTCATAGCATTGGAAATTTAATCTATAATAAATTCTACATTGTATTATTTAAGTTACTTTCATGATATTATACACTGCAGTATTAAGATGATTTCATAAATTAATATTTTTCTGTGAAATGGCACTGTAAGTATATTATACAAGGAGATGATTTATTATAAGATGTTAGCAGATCTTTCAAAAAACAAAAGAGTTTTGGAGCAAATGTTCTTCATATAGCCATTTATTTTTATAATAAAATTCAACTATTAATATTATATATAACATACTGACTTTGCTCAATGAGATGCAGATTAAAGAAGAGTAACCAATATAAAATCAGGGGTTTAAATATGTTTTTTCTAATGATGAAAATTTAAGTCACTATCTTAGATATTGGTTCTATGGTTTCACTCAAAATTTAACTTATTGCTATAGACTCTGTTATATTGAGATAAATTTTACTCAATAAAAAGAATTTAAAATACCTCAGCATTCATGAAATAAAAATGTTCTTAATTTTGTAATAAATAAATGAAAATAAATCTCAAAATGAAAATATACTTTAAAATCATAATTTAAACAAAATATAAACATACCTATTATATTTATTCTCTAAATATAAATTCTTCTGTTTTTTAAATATCTATTGAAATAGTTACATATATATATATGGGATGATAATGTCTCATGACATACAACAACATAGTAGTGTGTGCATATATATATATATATAAATATAAAGTTGAAAAGAAAAATAGAAATGAACACAAACAAAATTTCTTGCAAACATTTATTTAAAATATAATCACTGAAATAGAAGGTTAATGCTGAAACAATAATTTTAATATTTAAATTATTATAAATTATTGTATTTTAAATCAAGTATTAAAAAAGGTCTATTTAATGTTTTATTTAATTCTGATTTTGAAGATTTAAAAAAATCTAAAACAGTGTTATAATAGATAATGATTATAAAATTCTTGTATCTATTTTTAATTAAATTAAGATATATTTTAAATTAAAACTACTTTTGTTAAATGAAAATTATAATGTACTTTTGATTTTAAATTCTGCAATCTGATTTTGTTTACAGTACTAAAAAAATTTAAATAGATTACTTTTGATTAATGTGAATTGAAAAGAGATATTACTTTATTTTTTTATAAAGATAAAAAAAAATCTTTATTGTTTTCAAATTCATTCATACATTATAAAAACTGGTTTGAAAGAAAAAAACTGACATTATTAAGTTAAATGAAAAAGCAAATATAGAGTGCAAGCCAATTGATGCTATGTTTTACAGTGGTTGAGTTTGAATTCAGATGGAGGTAAGGACTAACTTTTCTGTGGTTCATAGCCCATATGCATGTACTAGACTGCTTGCTTACCTGAATATTGTCAAGCTATATAGATCTTAACAAATCTGAGTGGCTGATTATGTTTACCTAATATATGCTTAACCAGAAAATGTCAAGTAGGAAGTCTACTGCTTTATCATTAACATGATTAAAATAAGCCAACTTACCAAGAGATTATCATGCTGTATTTTATACACACACTGTTTTATCTATATGTGTAAAAGATCAAATGGAGTTAGTGCACTTGTATATATATATACACTTTTACCCCGCTTAGTGATGGCAATTGGTCCTCCAAAACTCATCGTTAAGCAAAAATATCGTAGACAAAATACGTAATTATAATGGGGGTCTATGGGAAAAAAATTGGTCGGTTCCAGTGATGTAAAATATCCACATTGATTTCCAAGCTCAAAGATTTTCTTGATTTTTTCATGACAATGATGACTAAATACGGTATCTAAAAAGAAAAGTTTTATATCACTAGGAAAAGAAATGCATATTTTCACTTTAAAAAGTACAGAACAGCAAGGAAACTAAATTTGAATTTAAAAGTTTTTATATTCTTCCGCGGAAGTTTTTCATCGTAATGAAAAAAAAATCTATACTGAAGTGCCTTTTTTTTTAAATTGTATTACAGTATATATTACTACTATACATTTATTTTATTACTTATGTGAAATTATTCAAATTAAAAAACAATGTTTAATTATTAATTATTTAATTGAACATATAGAAAAAAAAATCAACTTATTTTCAAAGTAAAAAATCTAACTTCTAATTTTCTAAAACATACAGGTAAGTTTATTTTTCTTACTGTATATTTTTAGTAATGTAATAATGCCCCCTCCCCCCGTTCGAGTAGAAAGATTTTTAATTAAATGCAATCTGTTTTTTTTTTTAAACTTTTCTAATTCGACATCGTTTTAAAATGTTGTTTTTCTTCTGATTAATGAAGTTACAAAATCAACAACTATTTTTACATAATTATCCAGGTTTTCTAAAATTAATATATCGTATTTCAGAAACACACACACACAGTTTGATATTCATATTTAGTGTTTTCCTGAAAGTTTGTGATGATGGTATTTTTGTATTATATAAATATATATATACTGTATATGTTCAGTATTGAGACAAGAAAATAATGTTTTTGAAAAAAGGAGAAGGATTTTTAATTTGTTGATATTATTGTAGAACATATATACGTATTTTAAAAGAAAAAGTGGATGAACATTTGCTGTGTTATTTATTATATGTGATGTATTATAGATAAAGTAATTATAGATATTTTAAGGTTTTTATGAATAAAATATTGTATGTGTATAGAATTACAGCAAAGTCATTACCTATATACATATTACAATAATATACTTTTGTTTTTGGTTATAATATAGCTATCTCTGACGTCATCAGTGACGCAAAATTCAAGATGGCTGCCAAAAAAAAAAATTTTTTTTCAGTTTTTCTGATCGTTATAGCGAATAATCGATTGCACATCGAAGTAGTGGGTACAAATTGATGATGATCGCTATTGCGAAATATCGCTAAGTAGACAATCGCTAAGCAGGGTAAAGGTGTATATATATATAGTATGTGTGTACAGGAGATCTAGTTCACAAATGGATAGTAGCTGGTGAGTATAATATATTGAAAATGACATTATTTTAATACTTAACTTTGCAGTTAAAATTAAATATTTAATTTAACAAGTTTTAAAATAAATAACTTTTCACTAAATTATCCAACTAAAAAGAAAATAATGGAAGAATAAATGACCAGTTTGTCTCCAGAGGAATGATTTCAGTTATTATTCATAAAACATTTTATTTTGAAATTAAAAAAGTAAACTCAAAAGTCTTTCTTAATTATTGGAATTGAAGAAACAAATGCCTGAGTTTTAAAAGAATTTTCAAACTGAATTGTTAAAGATAATACTTTCTTTGAAAAACTTTTACATACAATTAAAAGTGATATACTAATATCATAGATCTGTAAAAAGATATTTAAATTTGCACCAGCTATTTTATTTTATATTAGAAAACACATGTATGTGCGTGTTTATTTTATGTATGTTTTAAAATATTGAGTTAATTATGTCTTATGAGAATATAATTTGGATATATGGATTTAACAAATTTACTATTGACAAATGAATATCATTAGAATGAAGACACCAATGTGTGCACACAATTGCATAAATACCCATATTTGTTAAAAATCAGTCATATATGTCTTATTAAAATGAATTGATTTTTTATTAGTTTATTCGTAATTTGAATATATTAATTTTATATTATTATACAGGCATGTCTGTCTACTTATAATGACGTGTATCATGTGAACATATTAAAAAATCTGAAAATTACAATGTTATAGCATATATTTTATTATTTTTAATCAAAATCAGAATGGTGTATTTATGTTTATAATATACTTAACAGACCTTTAATTTGATTTTGTTATTATTGTTTTTAATTAATAAACTTATATATCATTGGTTTAAGTTATTACAGTCAATATTTAATAATAAAATCGGTTTAATATTTTATATGCTGGGATTTTCTCTTGTTTACAATTGTAGTCTTTAAGGTCTTTGCTTTCCAAGCTAACCTGAGCACTAATGGTTGGTTTATATATGTGAAGGTTTATGTTTATGGGAAGGCATCCAGATAGTTCTCCAGATAGTGCAAAGATATCTTTAAAGTCCATTAACTGCATCTTATTTTTTAAAACGAAAATTGAGTCTATGGTTGGCTTGTGCATTCATGGTACTCTATGGCCAGAGCATTGATGGCAATGCAGCTTGTAACTTATAATTATTGTGATAATTGCTTATTCTTTGTGTTCAGTGCTAATAGTCATGATCTCATGCTTTTATTTATTATATTCATGCTTGCTTTTTTTTATTTATTCATTTTATCTGTGGTGATTATTTATGTCAAATGGAGATGGCAATGTTTCCCATCTCCTCATATTACCCCCATATTAAATCCTATATTTTCCATGCTGTTACAATATAAAATAATATTTTGAATACATATGATCTAATATTGTTTTAATTCTATAAACATAAAATATGCATACAGGCATAAACATACTAAATAATAATTGACTGTTTATTTATGTTCATGTGTTTGTTAAATGTATGCAGCAAACAAATAAAAAATCTGTCAATACATATTTCAATTTATTCAATCTTTATTTAATTTTATTACAATATATGACTTGATATATGGTTGGGTAAGAAAATGTTTAATTAAAAATTTAGTTATATTACAATGAATTATTAGTTACTATTTATTAATAATGTAAATTATAAATCCTTTTTTTAAAAAACAACTGAAAAAAAATAAAGAAAGCCAATATATAAATATGATTTGCACTAATGATGCATACACAAACAAAGCTAAATTTTTAAAATTCTTTATATATTAAATAATATCAAATAATATAAAATAAATATGTATAAGTGTGGCTGAGCACATTCAAGAGACACAGGCCTCATAGTCATAGCCATATTGCAACTAAACTGGTTAATTGCTATGCAAATTTATGTAAACGAATTTATGTATTCTATTTCTTGGATATATTGGAATACATAAATTCATTTGCATAAATTTGCATAGCAATTAACCAGTTTATTTGCAATATGGCTATGAGTATGAGAGCTGTGTCCCTTGAAAGTGCTCAGCCACACTTATACATTTTATTTTATATTATTTGGTTTTATTTAATATATAAAGAATTTTAAAAATTCGGCTTTGTGTGTGTATGCATCATTAGAGCAAATCATATTTATATAGTGGTATTTATCCACAAAATTTAAACATCTTGCTTATTTCAAAAAAAGCCAATATTTTTTTAGGAATATAATCATTCTGCTTAAAATCTAGATGAGGATTATTCAGTATATATATATATATATGAAATATATATATGAAAGACAAAGGTTATCTTTGATTACATGGATAAAATCTCTTTTTTTGTTCTTTATTAGAATAACAAACCCTGGAAAATATTTAATTCAATGTATATTTTCATCTTTTTTCTAAAGGAGGTTGGCTTGACAACAGATTGAGATTGTGGATTGTTACTGATATTGTTCAAGTATGGACTGCTTTCATGTATTTATATCATTTACATATCTAGCTTTGGGTATTATTAGCTTTATTATCTAAGTAATACATAGTTGGAAAGTAATTTGAAAGTTATAATTGCAGTTTGAAAGTTGTAATTGACTAGTTGTTAGTCTGTTTTCAGAACAGGTTATATTTACCTGTTTAATAAAATTTATTTAAACTTCTTTGAATTAATAATTTCACTCTTTGCAGTTATGTTGCAATCTTTAGTATCTATATAAAAATATTTGATCATATATAAAGGTGGATTTCCACCATTATTGCTTAAAGAAGATTGCATTGACAACAGATTGAGATTGTTATTAATATTGGTATTGCTTAAGTATTGACTGCTTTCATATACTTACATTATTTATCCACCTAGCCTTGAGCATTATTAGCTTTATTATTTAAGTAATATATAGTTGGAGTGCAATCTGAACATTATAATTGCATTTTGAAAGTTATAATTAATTATATATTTGTCTGCTTTTAGAAGAGTTTATATTTAGTTGTTTAATGAGGCCATATAATACTAAATTGTCCAATAGTGTTACACAGTGCTTTATTTACCACCCTTTCTTCCAGTTTACAGTTTTGATTGCCCCAGCAATCTTCTTCAGAACTTTATATCTCCTAGCCTCAACTGTTACAATCGAAACTGTAAACTGTAAGAAAGGTTGATACATTAAGCTTTGTGTAATAGTAGTAAAGTGATTGGATAAATTAGTATTATATGGTATACATTTGGCAATGCAATAAGAAAGGGTAGTTATTATACTTCTGTTTAATGAGGTTTGTTTAAACTTCTTTGAATTAAAAATTTCACTTTTTGTAATCAAGTTGCTGCTTTTTGTAGGCTACTACCTTTACTGTCTACAGAAACATATTAGGCTATATATAAAGATGGACATCCTCTTTTACTGTTTAAAAAAGATTGCCTTGACAACAGATTGAGGTTTTTGATTGTTATTAATATTAATATTTAGAGAGAGTTTAAACCTAGACTTTCAAGTTCCCTTCAGTCATTCACTCCATCTCATGCAACCGTTAAACATGACCACATCATGTGATCATGTGATTAAAGGAAGCTTGAAATGCTTTGCTCAAATTTCCTCTAATTAAATTTAGCTTAAGTGTATATATACTATACTTTTATTTAAATATTAATATTGGTATTATTTAAGTGTTCATTGCTTTCATATATATATATATATATATATATATTGTGCCCTTGTCTGTAGGTCATAGGTAGGGTAGAAAGGTCAATTATTAAAAAATTTTAAATTTTAAGTTATATTTGTAAGATATATAAATAATAATAAGAGAATGAGATTTTATAGTACAATTTAAAGCTAAAATACCTGATATATAACAGTGTAATAAATTATTTTAAAAGAAAACAGTTAAATAAAGCTTAATCATATCATTGCTTATGGTTGTGAAAGCTGGCCATATAAAATAATATAGCTATAGATAGTTAAAAGTAGATTAATAATTTGAATATAATATTTTAAAACTAATAAATTAAATAAATACTATATGTAGTGTATAATTATGTTTAATAATCAAATTTAATAGATATAATTTATAATAAACTTGATGTGAAATTATATTTGTTCTACATTTTAAAATTATTTCTAAATTTTTATAAAATATATCAATTTTGTAATTTAAACCAAGACGTAAATAAAAAATATTTTATAAAGTTATAGACACTACTATATTATATCCTTCACCACACTCTTGTTAAAATAATAATAAACTGTTAATTTAAAACTAGATATAATTCATCATCATTAAAATGAAATTATAAATATTAAATATTTTTTAATAATTATTTTAACTAGATATTTTTTATATAAAACTATAATTGAATTTAAAAATATTGTATAAATATTCCAGACATTACACAATTCTTAACTTTGAAAACATTCTTACAAAATAAAATAATAAATTTCCAAAATAAATATTAACCAATCAAAGGAGTAAAATTAAGAGACAAAAATCTAAAATTATCAACAAAAATGTAAGTGAAAGAAAAGTAACAATTTATACTGTAACATGTAGCTGAAAGTAATATAAATCTATAATTTCTATTATTCTAAAAGTATTGTAACATATAATATATTTTACTACAGAGATATGTATTGCTAATTTTAAGTTTATCTTACCAGGAAATTTTATTCAAATTTAACCAGAAACTACAGTAACATGAAATACAAGGAAGAATACCTAAATTAATTGATAAAGTAAAATGATTGGAAACATCTTAATGCCACCTTAGTTCCAACCTAAACTTAATCTTATAACTGAAAGGAATACAATTGGGCAATTAAAATCTAAAAAAACTATCAAGAACAATTTATGACGATAAATTTACGGATCTATCTTAAAACTAAATTATTCTTCTCTTGACAAATTTTTAAATCTGATCAAAAAAATAATAAGGAAAAATTTTATTTTTAAAGAAAACATATAAAACTATAGTTCCAGAATTGGAAATAAAGAAAAGTAAAACTAATACAAAGCATTAAGTATTTTATTGAGAGGACAAAAACTTTTATAAGAGAAAGAGAAAATATTACAAAGAATTTAATGAAAAAATTTTGACAAAGAAAGCTAAGATTAAATGACTAAATAAAATGGACCATAAATAGAAAATTATTGAAGATTTAAATAAATATCTACAAATCATCGGGAAACAGCCGAAACTAGCATATGTTGAAGAATCAAGAATAATAAGGTATAAAATATTGAGAAAACTAAGGACATCCGGAAAATATTAAAAGTTATTTTTTTTATAGAACATAAGGATGAAAAAAAAATAAGATATTTTTTTTACTTTACAGAACAATTTAAACAAGTCGACAAACAGTATCGTAAATATAATTTAACTACTTTATTTGATTGTATTTAAAATATAAAAAATCTATATTAGCTTAGGGAAACATATAAACATGAATTTAAGAATAAGGAGATTTAAATATAATAGCTTAATAGAATGATAGAAATATTATTATAAAAATAAAATGTATGTATGGAAGTTTTAAATATCTACAAGAAGTAATGGAATGGGAAGCCTTCAGAATACGATCAAGAAGATAGAGACGTTTTGGAATTGTGATATTATTGATAATGCATAAGTATTTTTTGGTCATCTATTAATGAAGAATGATGTAGAAAGTTTAAATTATAAGTACATTTTATCCAACATTAAAACTATATTGAGATAGTAGTAATTTTAAATGTGCATGCAATAAGTTGTTTTAAAAATATAATTAATAATATAAGTCTCATAATAATTATGTGATTCTTTTGAACTTTTATGTTGCAAAATCTTCAGATGATTTTAAAATAGTTGGTATATTATAAATATACGAGATAAGTAGTAAAAGATTTTCTTAAGAATAGCTGTATAGTTTGAACTAAAAATGAATTTTATTATTGTTAGAAATGTAGACGAAATTTGTCGAGTACTGCAAGATAAACTAGAGAAATAAAATAGGATAGGACTTGGTAGTACTGGTGAGAGGAAACCAAGAGGTTTTTTGCCAAGAAATAAGAAAACAAATATTTGGATCATAGTATTTTGTGTGATTTCAGTATAGCTAACTAAGTCCTATCACTGAACACATATATTTTGGACAGTGTCTTTTGCGTATTTTTTAAACTTTTTGATGTTTTATAAAGCTGAAGAAAAGGTCACTCCTCTATGGTGTTCTTTAAATTCACTGTGCCACATTGTCAAGTTTTAGACGGATAAATTCTATTGTTTATGCACTATTTTCGCTATCCTTGTTTCATGAATATACCGTCAGAAAGATATTTTATAGAAATGATACATAAAATAGAAATGAGGCTGGTTGTCATTATGTAAGAATAGTTTATTTACTAGAATGAGTTAGAATTGTTATTTTAAAAGGAAAGTATAAATGCATAAAGAGATGAAGAACATAGATATAGTTTTAAAAAGTAATTCTGAAATGAATATAGATTTTAAAGGAAAAATCTAACAAAGTTTTAAAGTAATAATAAAATTTTAATATTTTATATGACATTTAAAAAAGAGAGATATTGGTTGAAAATGATCAATAAGGAACAGAATAGATTGGATGGTATGTTAATGATTATAATTACCATATGAAGCAAAGGCTTTGATAAGTATTTGATTAATAATTATTGTATAGTCAATAATAAAACGGAACACAAAGTCAAGAGGTTGAACTTTAGGATCCATACAAAATATAAAAAAGAATTTTAGATTGTATAATTTACTACGAAGTAAAAATTTTTAAAATATAATTTAAAATTAATAGAGATATAAAGTATTAATGATAATTATTGATGATACAATTTTGTAACAACTAAACTAAAATCAGAACCTAATAATAATAATACGTATAAGAGTTAAAAAATAAAATAAGTAGAAATTTAATGTTAAGAGATAAACTAGTAAAGTAATTTTGTAACGGAAAGTAGGGATATCGATGTACATAATGTAAAATTGTTATTTGTATAATTATTAATAAACTGGTAAATTTATTTGTAAGCTTGGCTTGTTATCTCCCATAGAGCAGAATGCACACATTTATATTGCACAAAATATTGCACAAAGTAGATAAACATAAAGGTTATAATAAATTGAAAATTTATTTGTATGATAAAATTAAAGGATTATAATTATAGTTTATTGGCATAAGTGTTGCCACAATATAAATAATTATAGCTAATATACAACACGTATTTTGATTGTCAGATTATTAAATACTACTAGAACGTAATATTTATTATTTATTCTTAAGAAGAAAAGGATACTAACTTTTAATTACATTTAGTATTGTTAGTTGTTGTAGGATTTAGACAAAAATCTTCCAGTTACGAATTTAAATCAGTTTAAAGATTTAGAACCGAGTTATTTGATTGATTTATTTCATTTATTTACTTAAATATAAGGCATTATTATTATTACAAAAAAGAATGGTATCTTAATCGAAGAAAAGAGTTGGAAGCAAAGAACCAGTGATTTTTGGTCTTAGCCATTGGGAAGCAGGAAATCAGGCGGCGTGTCGTCGCCATGTCTCGAAGATAATAATAATAATAAACTGTTTTATTTTTAAGTTTAGGGTGAACTTTAAAAATTTTTCATTTTGTTAGACGGCGAGGGAACGAAGATAAACTATAAATGTTTCTGGGGCGGGGGGGCGGGGGGACAATATATATATATATAAGATAAAAAAATCACAATATAAATATACATATGTATAGATAACAAATGCATATAACAGTATATATTTGTATAACATTATAATATATATATATATATTAATTATCAATATATATGATAACCTAACATTTACAATTGCAACAAACCTTGTCTTGCATTACAAAATCTAAATTACGAACAGGAACAGGTAGAAGATTTAAATTCTATAATAGTAGGTTGCAAGTGTTGATAATTGTAAATATTAGGTTATCATATATATAATATTTAGAAAAAAGATATATAAATAAATCTTAAAACCAATATAAAAAAAAATTGCAAAAAAATGAAACATTTTACTTAGAACTTAAATCCAGATTCTTAAAATCAAAATTTATAGAGTTTCTATATTTTTTTTTAAAATACATATATATATATTATGCATATCAGGTGCAAGCTCTGGAATTGGCGCTCGAACTGCAATTGTTTTTGCTTCACTTGGCTATGATATGGTGCTTACTGGGAGAGATGTGGATAAATTAAGTGCAGTTTGTAAAAACTGTCAAGAAAATGAGACAAAAAAAATTCAGGTAACAAAAATACCCTTTAATATCTCTGCTTCTACAATGCAATCGTTTATAAATAATATAATGTGTGTGTGCATGTTTATAAAATTTAATATCACATTTCTTGTTCTATTTTATATTATTCTAGACAGAGATATTGTACATTAAATAAATATTCATATGATTAGTTGTTCAGAAGATTATATGATGTTGAGCTCTAGAAATAGCAAGGCCAGCTTTAATACAAAAAAAATTAACACAGTCCAGTTCACTGCACTAAAACCCACTAACAGAAATACATTGAAAATGAACTTGAACAAAATCATTAATGAAAAATAAAAAATAAAGTTAAAAATATTATCGTTATCAATCTCACAATCCCTTTATTTATTTTTATTTGTTGGTGAAGGCTATCTTTTTTTTTTCTATATTAGAATAAACCATGTAGCTTTCCTTTCACTTTTTAAAAATAGATTAATTAATATAGAGATCTTTAATTAAGAACACAGTTTTCTGTTCTCAAATAACTCAAAAATCTTTTTTAACAATAGAAAAATGATGTGTGAATTATCCATATTCCCATTATATTTTATTATAATTTTAATTTTATTTATTAGGGAAATGAAAGAAAAACATTAGTAATATTCTCTTGGGGAAAGACATTATTACAAACAATAAAATGAAAGAAATTTTGTTTTTGATATTTCATTTTTATTTTTGCTACTAATTTAGAATTTTAAGTTTATGAAGTTCTTCATATACTTACTAATGACAAATGGAAAAAAGACTTTGTGGTGTAATTATCATGCATATGTTGGTAATCATTTAATAGGCACTCTGGAACATTTTAATACTTGGAGGAGCCATAAAATATACTTTGAACATTATTGAAGGTACTAAGTAATAAATCTGATATCTGCTTTTGAAAAAGGGTGTCATTTTATTAAATTTTAGTTGATCAACAGTCAGAAAACATCAATCTTTTTTTTTCAATAAATGTGAGGTATAGTTTTGAATTAAGATGTTGTTTTGTGGATAAAAGTGAATTAACAATCAGAAAAGTAATGATTCCTTTTCTCCTAGCTAGCATCTTAAAAAGTAATCATTATTATTTATACATTAAAATCGTTTAAAGTTTTTTAAATCACCTGTGTAGTACTATTTTGAGAACACACATCTACAACATGGTTATTCTGGATCATTTGCTTGCGAAAAAGCTATACTTAACCCATTTTTCATTAGATTCTTTTATAGACAGAAAAATCATTTGTCAGTCTAAAATTATCAATAGTTTCTTGCCACCTTTTCAATAAAGTATTGTTTCAATGAAAACCCACAGACACTATTATTTTCACTTTATTTTAGTTAAAAAATAAATTGGTTTTATTTTTATTTCCCTCTACCTGCTGTAATCTCACAAAAAACCTATATGTATCCCATTTTCAATACATGTCACGTGTGTAAGCATGTGAGGCAATTACCTGATCTGAAAGCGATGTCCTTCAAAAAGAAAATTTATACAAAGTAACAAAATCTAGCATATGCTTGACTTTTCAAAAAATAGCTGTGATAAAACTTTAAAAAAGATCAATTCTATGACTAATAAAATCTAGTTTGACCTAAAAGTGGTGTAAATCTGAAAAAAGAAAAAATTGCAAACAAATGAAGTCAAAATATTCAATTTGTGTGCTCTTAAAATAATACTGCAGGTAGTTTTAAAAATACTTTAGCCAATTTAATATAACAAATAAGAGTGACTTGTTTTAGATATTAGCAGGGGGGGGGGAACTTATCACTATTTTTTCTGACTGTTGTTTCACCAAAATCAAAATTGCACATCAAATTTATTGAAAAGAAATAATTAATTTCTTTTTAACTATTGTTTGACCAAAATCTGCAAAATGATGTTGTTGTTTTTTCAAAAGTAGACATCAAATTTATCACTTAATATTTTCAGTAATGTTTGGAAACTGTTTGATGATCCTCCCAAGTATATAAAAATGTATGTATTAAATATTTATCTATATGCTTACCCTAATTATGCTTGTATATAAATCTAGATTGGATAAAATCTAAAATTGTTTTAGATTATAATTTGTCTTGGAATACTTTTTTTTTATATAGTATCTTATATCATCTTATACTGTTTAAATAAGTGAGTAGCTGGATATTTTTAGCCAGAATGAGATAAATATAAAAAATGTTCAAATCCTTACCAATTTAACATTGGTATACCTCATAAATAACGTAATGGGAGGTGGCAATATTATAGTAGTCTTAACTGTCATTGGATTATTTAAAAGCACTTATGTTTTATTAAACAAATGAATAAACAATTGATGTTCAAAAGCTGTAAATTAATATTTTTTTAAGATTTCTCAAATAACTAACAGAAGAAAGGATTTAACCAGGGTTTGAATCTTCTAAATTGTTTCATTGGCTATTGTCTTTCTCAATTTAATAATTATGCACAAAGTCTAAATATGATTCATCAATAATAGTGTGGCCACTATTTTTTTGCATTACTGATATTTTTTGCTTTTTATTGAATACATATATAAAATGATAAAATTATAGAATTTGTTTAAATTGGCAAGATAGTGGTGACATGAGTAGCATGTCTAATCAGAATTTGAAAAAGTGGTAATATGGTATCAAATATGAATGATATGCATGGATTAAATCCTAATAATATAGTGACCAGTAGAAATATGGGAGGTGAAATATGAAAGAGATAGATGACCACAAAACATAACGGATAGTCACAAAGATATATGAAATCATGATAACAATGAGAAACGAATAGAAATTTTTTTAAAGTATTTTATTTATCTAAAAAAAATTAACTTTTCGCACTTATTGAACAATTAATTCGGTTTCGATTTAAAAGTGTGTTTTTTAAGATTTTCTGATAAGATTATTTTAAATTATCTTATCAGCTGTACTCTTGCATATTGAATCGAATTGTATTATAAAATGTAATTGAACTGAATTATCTTACCTAAAAATATTTCTCTAAAATAGGTCAATATAAGAAGTAGCTTATAGTTAATTTATAGTACTTTTTTTTAAATATACTCCATTTATATATTAGTCAACAAGAATTCTCTATATTCCCAGCACTAATTGTATTGTCGTTTTTTAAAACAAAAATACAAGTTTCCTAAAATTTACATATGGACTGTATATATATAGTTGAATCTATTGATATGAAAGTAAAATGTTTTTCTTTATATGTAAGGAATTGTGTATCTGTGTATATAGAATTATAGCAACTCATATTTACGAATGTTTAATGCAGTATTTAAAAATGTTTTAAATTATATTGTAATCAGTCCCAATTCTAATGATAGTGCAACCATGCAGTTAAGTAAAGATAAAAAGTGGCTTCTGGGGGGTTGCATTAGATTCTAAGATCTAAGTGCAGTGTTCTCAGATTACTGACGAAGGCCACAAGCCAGAAACTAGTCAGGGGATATTGGATAAGTAGGCACTAGATGGGGATTTTATGCACAAACCTTCTGGCATCCATTGATTATTCTAGCTGGCACTGAGTGGCACTACTGTATGAAGAGTTTTGCCTATTTTAATAACAGCTATGTGCAAGCATAAGAAATGATGATCATGTGATGTCATGCATTTGCATAAGGTGTCAATTTTATTAGAAGAGAGATGGTGGCAAAATTAGCCTAAACTAGATGAAAAATAATAAAAGTTATTTAGCCTTTTTCTGTTGATTATTCCTTCATGAAACCAGATTTCAGAGACTCTTCAGTCAAATTTTTACATAATTAAACCTCATTGTGCTGTATGTTTTTTTAAAAATTATAATCACTTAAAATAATATAGTATTACATTTCATTTAATATTGTACAATCAGTATGACAATAGCAGAAATTTTATCTATCTCACATTTATTTCTCATTTAATCTTTTGCCGAGAATTGATTTTAATCTGCATTTAAAAGCTGATTTGAAATAATCTTCAATGATACTTTTAAGATTCTTTTAATGTTGATGTTTTTTTTCATATCATCTCTTGCATTGTTTTTTCTCACTTGTTTGGCATGAATTTGCCTTGATCTTAATTTAAAAGCTGTTCTTCAATAAGTCATTAAACATCACATGATGACTATTTCTTATGCTTGTTCATAACTGTTATTAAATCAGGCAAAACTTTCCATACAGTAGTGCCACTCAGTGCAAGCCAGAGTAATTAATGAATGCCAGAAGGCTTGTGCACATAAAATCCCTTTCTAGTGCCTACTCATAAAATCCCTATCTAGGGTAGGCACTAGATAGGATTTTATGCACAAGCCTTCTGGCTTCCATTGATTACTCTGGCTTGCACTGAGTGGCACTACTTGCCTGTTTTAAGATACTTCAATGCTGATGATGTTTATTTTCCACATGTCTTTTATATAAATTTATATTTTAAATATTATGACTGAAAAACACTTATTGAGAATATATTAATAAAAATTCATTCTTTTATATTTTTAGTTCAAAAATCAGATTAATGAAACAAAATGAACATAATGAGGTAATTGAGAAGAGCAAACAAGATAATTAATAAAATAGAATTAAAATACATAAATATAATTGTGCTGTGATTGTTAATAATACTATTTTCTGATATAGTTATTAGAATTTAACTTTTAAAATAACTTTAGCATTCCAATACGTTTGATTGTATATGTATCAGGAACATAATATCATTAACAAAAATTGGTAAAAAATATGATATTTAAGACCAAAGTGGGTTTTACATAAATATCTAAAAACTGATTGCTTTCACTTAAATTAATAACAATACATACTACTTCTGATATATATATATATATATATTGTTAGCACATAATAAAATTTTGTTTAAAAAAATTATTGAAATAAAAATCTTTCAAAGTTACAATTAATTGATTAAAAGGGGGGAGTGGGGTTTGCTGTAGAAACAAACTAAAAGTTTCATAAAAGAAGTTAAAGTGTTTTTTTTTATTATTATTAGTTAAAATGTAACATAAAGTTTAAAAACATAAATCTCTTTTATTTAAGTTAATGAAAAATGGTCATCTTAAAACTAAATAAGGAATGGATCTTAAATTATATATGTGTGTGTGACTGTAAATATAATGTATGCATATTAAATATTAAAAATAAATGAAAGTTAAAAAATTAAAAAACACAGCGATGGCTACTAATTAAAAATATAAAAACAACATGTTTGCATGGCTACTAATTAAACAATCTCCAAAAACATGTAATTAAAAGATTATCAAAGGAATTTCGACAACAGATATTGCTGGAGGATATCAAAATGATACCATGTCTTGGGTATAAATAGTAAAATTTTTATTGTACAGTTAGTTGAGTTTGAGTTGAGTTGCATTTAAGTTGCATTTGAGAGAGTTATATCAGTCAGTTTATTATGTATCCAGAATCAAGAATGCAGTGTTAAAATCTTGGAAAACATATGACTTTCTTCAGCCTGAGGTCCGATAAAAACAGCCAACCTACCCGATAAAAATGATGCCTGCATAACAACCTGAAGCCACTGAATGTCTAATTGTCTTAAAGAAAATGCCTCAGAATAATAAGTGTCAAATCTCCACAAGAAAACTTCAAATCTAACTGGTTAGAAATATTTCATTAGAAGCAGCAAACAGCAAGAAGTATCCACATTCAAAATTCTAGGTAATAACATTTTCTTATATTCATTTCTAAAGTAGCCATCACATTCGTAAAGCTCCAAGAGTCAAGTTTAAAAACTCTGTAGCATACATAGACAAACTATTAATATGTGCATTTAAAATGTTGTGTGTATTCATGCATTAGTATATTGATTTCATTGTATTTTAAATTTCAAATGTTATTTAATGCTTTCTCATAAAATATTATAGTGTGTGAATTAAAATTTGCATGTGTTATATTAGTAAATAAGATTTATAAAATATTTAAACTTAGTTTAATAAATGTTAATTAAAATAAATTATCTTTAAACTTAAAGCTTTATTTGTTGGTCAATTCTTTTGCCACTATTTAAGTGAAACAATATTTTGTTATTGAATTAAAAATAGACTGAGCTAGTTAAGGGATTTTTCAAGTGCTGGATTATGGGCCTACTGTCCAAACATGTTAGTTCTGAACTAGCTGGTGTCTGGGACTTACTCTGAAACAAATAATGTTTGGATAGTAGGGGTTTGAATCTAGCAGCCAATGTGGGCCATGATCTGGAAATGTGATCATGTTATGCATTGCATAGCTCGATCTGATCATGGGTATTGTTGACAGCTCTGCTATCAATAATATTCTCCACTTTGCTTGAACATGCCGGTTTGTTCTCATAATATTTATAATTAAATAAGATTATAAATTTATTAGAAATAAGGTTGAAACCCAGCTAAACCAAGCTTGCAGGGTGAGTGTGATCTTCAATGGATCGAACCCGGTACAATATATATATATATTATACCACCCACCTTCTGGACCTATCTTAAACATAATAATAATAACTAATAATAATGACTACAAATAATAATCTCATAACTTTACTCTACCTTCCTTCTTATCATTTATTCTTTGAAGGTGCTTGGTCCTCAGGTAGGGTGTAAAATATCATTAGCAGCAATCTACCAATAATATAAACACGTGGCTACTAGATAAATACTAACCAAACAAACACTTTATTTGTTTTAAAGAAAAAACCTTTGGGTGCCAGCTAATTACATTGTAATTAACGTGTCTATCTGATCAGCCTATCTAGTACCTGTGATCCAGCTCTCAACGGATTTTAACAACTTTTTAAGAGAATAACAACTCTGTCCTAGATAATACTTCAATTTTTTAAAAAAAATAACAATGTACCGAATGAGAAAACAATTTACGTCTTTACACAACAAATCCTTACTTTTAAAATTATGATTTCCCTATCTTTTTACTTTTAAATTAATTATTTCTTATTTAATGATTAAATTTTTCCCTTTCCACTTTATTAAAATATTACTCTGTATAACTGTGTGTGTTAAAACATAAACATAAATATTTTAAAAGACAATTTAAATATTTCCTTTTTTTGAAAAAATAATCGTTTTGTTTTATAATTTAAACACGCACATTCTGTTCATTTTAGATAAATGTTTTTTTTAATACATTATTATTATAAATAAAATATACACAATGCATTAACTTAAAATTCACACATTCGTACACACAATGTCTTTAAATATAATTAAACATAGAAGCCGATATTGTTTGTATTTTCCAAATATTATTTTAAAAAGTTTAAAGTTTTATTTAGCACAGTTTATTGTTTATCTTTAAAGGAAATCAAGAATGAAAGCATATTAAAACAAAAGTTACCTAGGATTTATGAATTTGGAAATGACGTACACAGCACAATGTAGATTCTTTAAAATTACTTATGACTGGTTAGCGCTAACTTCCAACAAATCTCCTTTGGATCCTGTGATCTTATATAAACTTTCATGGATTTTCCAGCATACACACACTCCGCTACTTTACTTGCTTTATTCGAACATGGTTCCCTCTGAACTAAGAAAGCTCCAGTTGATTGTACAACATGGTGATTTAACAGTGCATTGTATCGGAAGACATAACAATTTATATAATTGTTATATCTATAGCTTCAAGAAATATTTTTAAAAATGTAATAATAATGACAATAATCCCAGAATAATAAATGTTGAAATATTTAAACTATTTAAATAATGGAAATTTTTTATTAACTACAGCGTCTATTGTCTTGTGAAATAACTGTCCTTTGCTTCGTTTTGATTGGGCTTCTATTTTTTTTCTTTAAAACTTTCACACACACACACACACACACATTTAATTGTTTTATTATAAAACAAAATGAAATTTCTTTATTATTTTTATTACAAATTAATTAAAATAATATTAAATCATTTTTATTTCATAAGATTTTTTTTCCTTTTTTAAATAAAAAAATCTTATCCTCTTTTAAAGCATTTATTATTTATTTTTCTTTAATAATAAACCCCCCCTATCCTATCTTTAGTTTTAAATTTATTTTTTCAACTTTTAGTTTTTTTAAAAAAAAACCAGACTTATAAAATATTAGTTAGATAACAATGTACCTCGGTACATTATCTCCGTCCCTTCTCTGAAACTAAAATATCATTCTGAGCATTTTAGTTTTCAAAATTTAAATTTATAAGTATTATATGGCTTCATTTAATTAAAGTCCATTTACCTATATTTATTTATTATAATTTCCATCCCATTATATTTTTATTAAGATCAATCAGGTGGCTCTTTCTCCATTTTGTCGCTGATCTATCTAACATTATGTAAATAAAAAAAACATTTTCCATTTCAAAATGTATGTACAACCAACCTTCACTTCCCTAGTGCTACCTTTATGCCTCATGTTTGACTATCCTCATTCATTCGAAGTGTACCTTATTTTTTTTCTTTCTTAAGGATTATGCTTCCACATTATATAATGTTATATAAAAATCACCTTTAATAGTTACACTAATCTGACCGGTTCAAAAAAAAAACAAATACACTACTATCACGTTTTCTAACCTCCCTTCCACTAACTATCACCTATATTATTAATGGCCAACTTTAACCACACCATTTAGAAAATGTCTAACTACAGCTTAAGTTGTTCCTACAATTTGAAACAACCAATTTTAGGCTACGTCGATGTGCCAAATGAATGTCCAACTACAACTTACATTGGTCCTACCCTTTGCAACAACTATTTTCAGTCCCCGTTAATGTGCCAAATAAATGTCCAACTACAACTTACGTTGTTCCTACATTACTGCGCCAAATAACCATCCAACAACAACTTACGTCGGTCCTACCAATATGCCAAATAAACATCCAACTTCAACTCACATTGGTCCTACATTAATGCGCCAAATGACTGTCCAACTACCACTTATGTCAGGCCTACTAATGTGCCAAATAAACATCCAACTACAACTTACATTGGTCCTACATTAATGTGCCAAATGACCATCCAACTATAACTCACGTCAGTCCTACCAATGTGCCAAATAAACATCCAACTATAACTTATGTTGGTCCTATGTTAATGTGCCAAATGACCATCCAACTACAACTCATGTCAGTTCTACCACTTGAAATGTCTAGTTTTGGGCCATGTTGGTGTGCCATATGAACCACCCACCAACAACATAGATACTACTTCTATTTTTAAAAAAATAACAATGTGACTGAATGAGAAAACAATTTACGTCTTTACACAACAAATCCTTACTTTTAAAATTATGCTTTCCCTATCCTTTTACTTTTAAATTAATTATTTCTTATTTAATGATTAAATTTTTCCCTTTCCACTTTATTAAAATATTACTCTGTATAACTGTGTGTGTTAAAACATAAACATAAATATTTTAAAAGACAATTTAAATATTTCCTTTTTTAAAAAAAACAATAGTTTTGTTTTATAATTTAAACACACACATTCTGTTCATTTTAGATAAATGTTTTTTTTAGTACATTATTATTATAAATAAAATATACACAATGCATTAACTTAAAATTCATACATTCGTACACACAATGTCTTTAAATATAATTAAACATAGAAGCCGATATTGTTTGTATTTTCCAAATATTATTTTAAAAAGTTTAAAGTTTTATTTAGCATAGTTTATTGTTTATCTTTAAAGGAAATCAAGAATGAAAGCATATTAAAACAAAAGTTACCTAGGATTTATGAATTTGGAAATGACATACACAGCACAATGTAGATTCTTTAAAATTACTTATGACTGGTTAGCGCTAATTTCCAACAAATCTCCTTTGGATCCTGTGATCTTATATAAACTTTCATGGATTTTCCAGCATACACACACTCCGCTACTTTACTTGCTTTATTCGAACATGGTTCCCTCTGAACTAAGAAAGCTCCAGTTGATTGTACAACACGGTGATTTAACAGTGCATTGTATCGGGAGACATAACAATTTATATAATTGTTATATCTATAGCTTCAAGAAATATTTTTAAAAATGTAATAATAATGACAATAATCCCAGAATAATAAATGTTGAAATATTTAAACTATTTAAACAATGGAAATTTTTTATTAACTACAGCATCTATTGTCTCATGAAATAACTGTCCTTTGCTTCGTTTTGATTGGGCTTCTATTTTTTTTCTTTAAAACTTTCACACACATGCACACACATTTAATTGTTTTATTGTAAAACAAAATGAAATTTCTTTATTATTTTTATTACAAATTAATTACAATAATATTAAATCATTTTTATTTCATAAGATTTTTTTTCCTTTTTTAAATCAAAATATCTTATCCTCTTTTAAAGCATTTATTATTTATTTTTCTTTAATAATACCCCCCCCCTACCCTACTATTTAGTTTTAAATTTATTCTTTCAACTTTTTTTTTTTAAAAAAAAAACCAGATTTATAAAATATTAGTTAGATAACAATGTACCTCAGTACAATATATATATAATTTATTATCAATTTTATTATTTAAAATTTTTCATTTGTTAATGCTCCTCTTTAGAATTTATGGTCAGACATATTGGAACCTAAATTGACATCATGACTCTTGAGATATCACTAAAAGTTTCTTTTTTTAGAAGGAAAGTGTTAAATAATTTAAGATCAGCTTTAACTGTAATTTAGAATCCCAGAATTATAGAAAAGAAAAGAAAAACACTATATCTGCAAAGTGTATAATTTTTTCTCTTTCATCACATGATCACTATTTCTTATGTTTGCTCATAACTGTTGTTAAAACAGACAGAACTCTTCATACAGTAGTGCCACTCAGTGCAAGCCAGAGTAATCAATGGATGCCAGAAGTCTTGTGCAGGAAATCCCTATCTAGTGCCTACTCATCCAATATCCCCAAACTAGAGTCTAGCTTGTGGCTTTTATCAGTGAGGAGCTTTAGTTCTGAAGAATTGAAAATATTATTGTATTTTCAATTTTAAATATTTTATTCCAAAGAATTAATATTCTTACCAGGCCTCCGAAAGAAGCATGGTTTTCATTTGTTGGAATCTTGCAATCTCTGATTGTGCATCACACCAGGGGATTGAAAGGCCCTCCTTCCCTTTTTAATGACCTAGAACAAATCTCTTGTAAAATCCAATTCTTTCAACATAGACATGAAACCATTGGCAAATCTCTTCACCCTGAAACATCAATATAGACAAAAACAATCTGCAATAGCCAAATACATAGCCATAAAATGCTCCAAAATATTTCTTCTGAATCAACACTGCTGGACCTGAGGATATTTTCAGTGAGCTTTGGGTTACAAACCAAAGCAAGCCACTCTATCTACACTCCTCTTCAATGGCTTCAACCTCTCTGGGCCTCACATGCTACAACACATTAAAACCTACTTCAAAGAGAGACTAAAAAATTATCAACCAAGATCTCACCCTTTCTGGCATGGCATGTGTTCTTCAGATGGGCATGGCATTTCTGAGACAGATTTAAAAAACTGTTTATCAGAACTCCCTGAGCATTTTCATCCAGAATTGCATACCATCCCTAAATTCATACTAACCCACCTCAGTAATTTCACTATCCCAATAATCATGGCTATGTTAAATTATCTGGCATCTCAAAGATGAGAAATACCCAACCTTTACCCAATTGCAATGATGCCGTTTGTCAAAAAGAACAAGGATCCAACCACCATACACAGCATTAGACCTATATCTATGACTCCGATACTATTCAAAGTTATAGAAGGAGTCATATATATAAAAGCCATTTCAACAACTCAATTTGCCAAAAAGGGATCATCAACACTCACCACTATGGCTTAAGTAAAAATTCTTCTTGATCATGTTAGCTCCAACAGATTGTCAAAAACTATTGCAGTCCAGATTGACAAAGCGGAGGTATTTGATTCAGTTAATACTAACACTATGCTAGAACTTCTTGGAGGAATGAATATTTCCTCAGAAATTATTCAGATATTAGACAACCTCCTATATAACAAATTGATTCATATTTCTCTTAACAGCACCTTTACTAATGGGTTCTCGCCTAAGCACACCATCCCACAGGGGTCTCTGCTTTGCATGCTACTGTTTGCCTGTTGCATAAATCCACTACTTAAAGCCATTCAAGATTCAATTCCGGATATATATATATTTCCCCAAATCAAAAAAACCATGTCAGCCATCACATACATGGATGATGTACTCATCTTTTTGCCATCTAAAAAGTTCCTCAGCTCACTTTACCAAATCCTTGACAAGCTGCTAAATCTGTGACATGGAGGATTTTTAATTGGAAAAAAAATCCCTCCAGATTTCTGGCTGAACCCCAAAACTTCTTGGGGTTCCTTATATATAAATCACAACTTGCCATGTCAAAGCATATCCAAAATTCAATAATAGAATCTGCTGATCACCTAACCCAGGGCCTCTCCAAGGTTTACTTATCTTTACAAGGTAAAGTGGCTCTTCTCAACATGAAATTCATGGCCAAGATAGCATACTATCTTTCCATCATGTCAGTCACTAAGATATTCATCAGCAAGATAAACAGGTTATGTGTACACCTGTTTTTGAAAGGCCACACGTCCACTATTAGCTTAGCCAAAATGCAACTTCATAGAAAACTTAATGGAATGTCTCTTCATTCCATTCAAGCAATCTCTTTCCAAAATGCACATTAAATGGTTTTCAACCCTGCACAAAAATATGACAATTTACTTATAACTAGTCCCATTTCATCTACTGATATGCCATCTCCAAATAAAACTTCTTGTATCGATCAGATAATTACCTACCTCTGCCAATTCAATAACAATAACCCAGATGCCTTCAAAATAAAGATTACAATATGGACTGCAGTAAATTTTATCTCATCCAGAACAGTCCTGTTTTTATCCCTAAAAAGAAAATAATGACAAAAGGGATCTAGCTTGTCTTGCTAAGCATTACTTAATGAGGTTTTTTTTATTATCTTTTTTTACTTTCTATTTCAGAATAATTACATACTAATTATTTAATCAATAATTGAATGGCTACTGAGTTGACATTGTACTAAAAACCTAAATAATATGTACATCAGCATGCATCTACAACCACTTAATCAATAAATAATTGAATAATTGTTATTCATTTTCATAGTGTCAAAAAATAATGTTTTATACAACTTTCGATCTAGACTTTAAATTTAATAAAGTTTAAATATATCAATAATCATTGATTTATCAATCACTATATAAAAATACTATTGATGTATGATTTTAAATCTCTATCAAGTATTGTATGAACCATAATTTTTTTTAATATAATGAAAATGATTAATAATCGTTTATTATTTATTAAAAGGTGGTTGTTATGACTATATACATACTAAAAATTATACCCACTAGTAAGTTAAAATTGTATTATATATATATATATATAGAGAGAGAGAGAGAGTGTGTGTGTGTGTGTGTGTGTGTGTGTGTGTGTGTGTGTGTGTGTGTAGAACATAGACTAACTACTTCATGACTAAAATATACTTTAGGACCATTAGAGTAGTGTTTTATGTTTGATATAAAAGAGTAAAATTTTAGAATTATAGATATGAATGTATATGTATATACTTGCACATGTAACATGTATGATACCAATATAACAACATCACTGACTTAGTTGTCTTAATACAGTAAAATGAGATCTTTACTGTAGTGCAGAGCTGCTACTTTTTAAACATATATAGATTAAATAACAACAGCATTAAGTCATCAGTGGATAATAAAAGCATCTGAAATAATGAAGAAAGCAATACTTAAACCAAGAAGTAAGAAATTTTAGGATACTTTTTTTTTTTTTAATAAATAATAATAATACTTGAATGGTTAAAAAAATTGTCTTATTTTAAAGAAAACATTTTGAACTTGCTTAAAAATTTTGTTACATAAAAAAAAGTTTAGATTTTACTAAGAGATAAATCTTAGGTAAGCATGGCAGGTTGATCCTTAACGCATTATATCACAAGGCTTCATACTAAAATATGTATATATAAGAGTTTGTGTGTGTGTGTGTGTGTAATTGTATATAAAATTATATTTGTGCAAACATTGGGAAAGTAACTCGATCAACAGAGTATTGTAATCAAGTAATAAAGTCTTAATTATCACAGGTGTAATTTGCTATTGCTAGCCACTTTTTAGAGATACCTATTTAGTTGCGTCATAAAGGTATTTAATGAGCTCTTAACTTCATTTAAAATGCACTGTTATATAAATAGATAAAGTTAACTCTTAAAATGGGTTGACAATTCGTGTAATAAATGATAGATTGTGCACTTTGTTTAAATTTTAGGTGTGTATAAGGTTAATGTGATTTTTATTAATATTTATTTTTTGTATTAGAACTCCTATGTGAAAAGTCACAAGTTGCTGGAGGCTTATTGGGTTAATTACATTCTGATGCTTAACATTTACATACTCACATGTATATATAACGTAACAAATTTTGATAAAATTTATATTTTAAAAAATCAAATACATAATTAAAAATAAATTAATTTTCGGTAAAAAAAAACTGATGGAGAAAATATATATATATATTGAAATTACATTATTTGTAATTTGAAAATGTTAATTGATATATTTTAAAAAATCGTTGAAGATTGTGGGTAAAAAATATAGATTCGTCTTGCATTGGTGGTCGAGAGGTCAGCGCGACTGTCTTGCACTTGCAGGCAGTTGCCCGGGTTGCAGGTTCGCGTCCCGGCCGATGCTATGACACTTTAAAATATATATATAGATTCATTTGCAGAATAGTAAATAGAGATTAACAATTGTAATATTCAAAACATCTTTTAAATATGCTTTATATAAATCTATATATGGATGAATTTACTGAAGCTGTATATTTTTATGTTAATATGCAAGTTTTTACTTATGGATCTGAGACTTGGGCACTTAATAGAAGAGCAATACAGAGACTTCAGACCACTCAAAGAAATATGAAGAGATACATGTTGGGAGTAACAAGAAAAGATCGAAAACACAATATATGGGTAAGAGAACAAACAGATGTTACTGACCTCATTGAAAAAATTAAAAGACTGGAGTTGGGCTGGACATATTGCTAGAGAAGATGATATAGATGGACAAATGAAATCTTAAACCAGATTCCAAGAGATTGTAAAAGATCCAGAAAGAGACCACATATGAAATGGATGGATGAAATAAAAAAGTGTGCAGGAGTGATATAGAAAAAAGAAGCTAAAGATCGGAGATGGATTGAACTTGGAGAGACCTTCATCCTGCAGTGAACTGATAATGTTTGATGATGTTGCTGATGATGCAAGGTGTAATTTAGTGATAAAATGGTAAATTCTTGTGTTCACGGTTTAGGTTTATAAATCGCTGTCAACTCTGTTGCTTCTAGCATTCAGACATTTTACAAATTCCTAATAAATCCGTTTGATTGTTTTTTTATTTATATTTTCATATTAACTACACGAACGTAAATGATAAAAATTCCAAATTGTAAAAATTCAGAAAAATATGAAGGTTTACTATTTTTTGCTAGGAAAAATAATTCTATTGAAAACTAAATCATAAATTTATTAGATTTGGGGTTATCCAAATAATTTTTTAATTAAATAATTAAAAAAAAAAGAATTACTAGCAGCAGATAGCCTAACAGATAGTAATTATAGCATGTTTATGAATAAATTAAAATTATGGTTGAAAAATTTCAGAAAAATTAACAATGAAATAATATTGATTGATAATAGATATATTATTTTATGTAAAAAAAATTTAAAACTACTGCTTATGATCTAAATGCATTAGCTACTTTTGGAGTAGTATTTCATATCAAAACTTATACAAGAAGGGATTATATGAATAATATGATATTTTCTGAACTGATCATATCAATGAAAGACTAATAAAAAAATAAAGTTTTTTCTATAGTTATTAAGTTACTGATCATTATTTTGTTTCTATCTTCACAAAATAAAATACAACACCATTAAAGCTATATCAGAAGTAAATGAAAGTAAATTGGTATTGTTTCATAAAAAAATCATAAGAAATTTTTTTTAAGAAAATGACAAATATTTTTTTTAATAGAAAGATATTGATATTATATGTGATAAATTTGTAGTAATATCCCATGTTATCAGAAGTGAACCAATTAAGTTTGATGATAGAAAAATAATAAAAACTACAAGTTTTAAAATTATCCTAAGGGGGCAAATGTAGCACATCATCTGCCTACCATATTTGTGATTGGAACTTAACTCAAGACCAAATGAATTTATTTTCAAGAGACTTAAGATTTATCTTTCAAGTATCTGGTCCATTGCCAATCTTATCAAGCATTCCTAAGCATCTGACTTTGGTTAGAAAATGGGTGTATTTATGTATTTGTATATGTTTTGTAGCTCTGAAGAAGATTTATGGGCAATTGAAACTGTCAAATGGATTAATTTCAATTTAATTTAATAAAATAAGCATTAAAAATGTAAAAAGAAAGGTGAATTTGTTTTAGTCTTTTTATAATTTTATCACTGCATAAAGAAGGATAAGTTAATAATATACTTTGTGAAGAAGATAAAACATATAGTTATCCTTAGCTGTCAACATCATCAGTCCACAATTAGAAAACCTGATGAATATAGCCTTCTGTACTGTTTCTTTCAAAAGACTGTTAGAGAAGTTTAGCCCTGCAGAGAAAAATTTATTTTAAAATCTTTATTTTATCTATTTATTTAAAATAGCCTATTCAAAGCAATAAATACAAAATGAAAAAAATATGTATTAAATAAAAAGAAACATATTTATTTAAAAGCAACACACAAAAAAATTATAAAACAAAAATAATTCATATCAGTAAAACAAAATAAATTAAAATATAATAAATAATAAAAGCTCTCAAATATAAAATATCCCCTGACTTTTCACCAGTAATAATGTTTTTTTAGTTTTATTCATTTTATCATTCAAGAATTTCATCATATTCATACTATCTAAAAAAAAAAAAAAAACTTTATTTCATGGCTAAAATAAATTTTAAAAAATACATTGATTCAAATTGATTAAATGACAAAATATTAAAATTAATTCAAGATAAAAACAATTTATGAGAAAAAATAAAAAATAAATAAACAAAATAATGGTTTATTTTTAGAATATAACGCATTACCAATAAAATCAATAGTATAATGAGTGAAAAAAAAGTTATGTTATCCAAGAAATAATGAAAGTAAAAGTAACATTTAAAAAATCTTTAAAAAATAAATGAAATATTGCTTGAGGAAATTAATTCAGAAAATATTTATATAAAAATTTTAAAAAAATATTTTAATATAAATAATAATACACTAGTCATCCTCTAGCAAATACGTTGAATACTATTTTTTTTAAAAAAAAAAAAATAGAAATCTATAAAAATCTAATTATATGAAAAAATATAATAATGTAAAGTTAGCACATATATTTAGAAATATGAATAACAAAATTAAAGAATGATATTAATATTCGTTGAGATATTTTAATCTACATGATAATATAATAATAGGTAAAAATGAAATTCCTAATTTATCATTAAAAACAATGACAGAAAAATATTTATAGGAAAACAAATGTATTTATACAAAATAAAAAAACTTATAAAAAAACTTTCTTTCATTCAGAGAAATATGGTTGAAGTTAAAAGTTTGGAAAAAGATAGAGAATTAATCACAGAATTATTATCAGAGCACAGCAAACATTCACCAATAATCAATCTGATTGGTTACAAGGAGAATAAGAAAAACAAGTGTGCATGATCATATTATTGCTAAATTGGAAGTGAAATTGTTTTATCACCTTGATGCTTTTAAATCCAGTGCGAGAGTGAGGTATGGAGGACTGGAGGAGAGATTTGTAAAATAATGTTAAGAGAAATTAATTTGATCAATTAAGTAACTTTGTGGGATAGTTTGTAACGTGGTTTGAACGCAAATAAATTTAAATTAAAAAATTGTAAAATAAGATAGAGTTGAATAGAGATTTAATGACGTTTTGTAAACTTTTATAGATTGTACCGGTCCAAGCCTTTATGGAAAAAGATGAAGATTTAGAAAATATCATCAACACAGCCTTGATTCATTTTAATAGGATTGATGTTTTAGTAAGTTAATGTAAAATATTTTTATTCAACTTATTATATCTTGTTGTGAATGTGCATGTCTAGTTACTGTTTAAAATGTTCTTAATGTTTTACAGCTAAGACTGAAAGTTGTTTATCTTATGTGTATAAGTTAAAGAAAAAGTATTCTCTTTCTGTCTCATGATACTTTCCATCTTATTGAGATTGATATGTTTATTTGTGTAGTACATATTTTTATTTTGAAAAATAATGTTCGTTCTTGATATTTTTGTTGGGGGGGGGGGGGTACTGAGATATATTTGGTGTTTCTATGTAGACTATATTAATTGTTTTGATTAATATCACTTTATTTCATTTTATAGTTTATTTTAGTTTATTTATTGTCTCTGGGTTTGCTTTTTAATATCTTTGTTTATAAGTCAATATATTTATTGGCTGATATGTTGCCAGTATATTTTATGATTTTATTTTTATTACCATTGACAGTTCCTACTGTGATCTATTGTTAGGTACCAATATGTTAGATCTTATACTGTATCTTATACGTTTTACTTTTTATTTTTTATATTTGTATTTAGCATCAGATATATAGTCTTAGTGTATTCTGAGAATTTTACTTTCCGGTTTTTCATTTTATTTCATATATAATTTTAGATTTATTGATGATCTTTAAAAATCCAATAGAATTCCTTTTTTCTTTTTAAAAACTTTATTTATTTATACGAATATATATATTCCATTGAATTTTTTATATATGAATGATCATTTGGAATCATATTTTTAAAGAGATAAGAAGTTTATTATTATTAATTTTTTATTAATAATAATAGTGATTGTTTTAAAGAAAACATTTATTAGTGAACATCAACTTTCAATCCCATAATGCATCTCTTGGTATTAATTTTCCAACATATTTTCTGCATTGTGTTTGCTAATAACATTACATCTATAGATGAATTTATTCTATCAACTTTCTAATATAATTCTTTCATTTTGTGAAACTTATAATATTGTCTTACTATATAATTGTAAGAAAGTCAGGTGAATTATGAATAAAAATTTACGTGTAACGTAAAGAAAAAATTACTAAAAATTAAACGGCTAAAGAAATCAAAAACGTATGTCAAGCATTGGTGGTCGAGTGGTCAGCACAGCTGCCTTACAAACAGTTGTCCCGGGTTTGCGGGTTTGTTTCAGCACATGAGAAAACTTATGTCTACATTTTTTACAAGAAGTTTGAAAGTATTTATGCCATTCAATAATTCACTTGTGATGCAAAATGAATTTGTCAGCTGACATTATCATCACCATCATCAACCATAGTTACTGAACATGAAACACCCAATGATAAGCTTGATTCAAACCTTAACACCAATTCCAAAACATCTACTATAGTTCAGCAGAACCCATCAATACATCAACCAAACAGTCAGTGTAGTAACATTCAAACTCTCCAGCAATAAATCACACTGATTGAAGACATGTTACAAGTAAAAATAAACTATCATCCATTTTATATCAACAAATAATAATGCTTCTTAAAATTGGTAGAGTAAATGTAAGAGGTCTTAATTCCCTCAACCGTGTCTATGCTATTAAAAAGTGGCTAGACAGAACAAATCTCCATATAGTCTGTCTCTCGGAAACTAAGCTGCGTGTAAATTCAAATATTCAAATAAATCATCTCATGCAACAATATGGTATTTTCCGGTATTCACCTTCAAACACAGCCTCATCTGGAATTGCTTTCTTAATAAATAAAAATCTAGTCTACAGCTCATTTAAAACACTTCATCTTAGTAATGACTTACTTTTTCTCAAACTTACATTTGGAAACACATCAATTAACATCATATATCTCTACATAAAAAGTGACACATACACTGCTTACCTACTAGTCAACAAAATCAACGCATTATTATCTTAAGATGCGTCACCTACAATCTGTTTTGGAGATTTCAATATGAGCTATGACAACTTCAACAAAAAATATCTATATTTATTCAATAGAGTTCTTCTGTCTGGAGATGGTTTTTTCCCTTTGGGATCTTTCTCTTTCTATACATGGCAAAGGAAATCTCTAATAGACCTTCTCTATTACTCCCCCGAATTACATTTTGAAATCAATGCCAAGCTTCAATTAGTTCCATTCACTGACCACTTGGCACTGCTCATATCAATACAGATAGATCCGTCCAACATAGTTCACACTGAACACACATGTACCATCAGATTACTTAACAAAATGGCGACTCCAGAGCTCATTTTCTCATAGGCCTACATTCTGTTTCATAAAATTAACATACTCTCATTGCCTTCATTACAAGCATGGTCTGCCTTCACTGGAATATTGAGCACACTCATAGATTCATACACAAAAAAGACCAAAGGTCCAAATCGTTTGTTAAAAGAATTGGACACTTTAAATGACAAATTAGCTTCTCTTCATCAACCTAACACCCATTTACGAGGCATTATGGAACTAAAAGCACAGTACCATTATAAACAAAAAGTTCTAGCACAGTACATCGTCACCAAAAGATCCAAAGTCTTTTTAGTCAACAAACACAACTGGACCCGCAGTTATATTCGCTGGGCACTTGGTTCCACAGGCCGGCCCACACCCACCTCAGTGACTGTCAATCAGTGTTGCCTCAGTGGTCCAGCCATGCTTGCCAAAATTCATGATTACTTTCGAAATAAATTGTAATATGCCAAATTCGAAATTGGTAACATCTGGAATCAGACTGGAGATAATATAAACCACAACATAACAGATAGTGAAATAATTCAAAAACTCATAGCCTATTCTGAAAGTGTACACCCAGAATTACATGGAATTCCCAGATATGTCCTGATCCATCTGGGTTATTTTATGGCTCCCATTGTATGCAAAATGATTGATGTCTTGGTGGGAGAGTTCCAAAATATTCCAGACCTTTATCCAATTGCACTTGTGCCATTCTTAAAGAAGCAAATTAATCCCTCATCCTGACCAACATAAGGCTGATATCCATGATTCCCCTCCTCATAAAAACCATTGAGGCCATAGTCAAAGATAAAATCCAAGATCAATTATACACTCACATAACCCCATATCAATTTGTGGGAAAAGGCTCTTCTACCACAGTTGCTGCTCAGCATTTCCTGCTTCTCACAGAACATGTGAGACTTCACAGAAAGTCTAAGCCTGTTGCAATACAACTTGACATTGCCTCGGCTTTTGACTCTGTTAATCCAGCCATCTTACTACAAACCCTTCATAAATATCAAGTCCCCAGCACTTATGTTAGAATAATTGGCAATCTCCTGCTAAACAGATCAATCTTTGTGTCAGTTGATGGCAGACTTGCTAATGGTTTCAGACCTCATCAATCAATATCCCAAGGATCTCCACTTGCCACACTTTGCTTCATCACTTACATAAATCCCATGCTGAAAGAGATCAAGAGTAAAATTCCCAGAGTCTTCGTGCCAGCACTTAGACAACATGTGCAACAAATATCTTATGTGGATGACATCACTGTCTTTCTCCTGGACAAAACATATCTTCCAACCCTTATGCAGATTATAGACAAGCATTCACAGACACGTAATCTCCATATCAATTATCTCAAATTTTTCATGTGGCAAATCAGCACAGACTCATTGATTCCGTCTGTCTTCACATCAGCACCACAACTCTTCCTAGGCTTTCCCATGGCCAAGTCCAGACTTGCCATGGCAAAGCAAATACAAAACTCCATTTTGGAAAAGACTGGCAGGATTGTGGGCTCACTGTCAAGAATCACACTCTCATTACCCAGTAAAGTGACACTACTCAACATGTTGGTAATGCCTAGACTGAATTATTATCTGCCCATAATCAAACCCACCAAGGTTTTCCAAGCTGCAATGAACTCACTGTGCTCCAAGCTTCTGTGGAAAGGCAAGGTTGTAGCCATCAGCATATTTAAGATGCAATTGCCCAAAGATCTAAATGGTCTGGGACTACATTCTGTCTCAACCATATATCTGCAAAAGGCAATTGCAGTTCTACACTCCATCCACTTAAAACAACCAGATTTAAATCTATTGACAACAGTGGAGCCCACAGACACTCCACCACCACTAGGAAGTAAATGGATGACAGACATCTGGTCATATGTCAATAAATTAATAAGTATAAATAAATCCATGTTTGAAACTAAAACATCATATTGGCAAGCATATAAATACAGATTCCCAAACGAAAACACTCTTCAAACTACATTAGGTCTAAATTTCAAACTGCTAATCAAAAAACTGAAGCACTGGTTTATAGAACCAAGCCAAATCGATTTCATCATAAAGCTAAACATCAATTCTCTACCTACAAGTCACTTTCTGGTGTACAAAAGAGGTTTTTCCAAAATCAGTCCACAGTGTCAACTTTGCAACAGAAATGAAGAAACAATCCAGCACATACTCTATAGTTATTCATTCCTCAGTCAGATCAGAGACTTTATTGCAAAAAAGTGACATTTGACATAAGAGAAGTATTAAATATTCATAATGCCATTACCACAGGTATTTTTTCAACTATCAGGTTTTCTATTTTCCTCACCTTTGCAGTCTGGCTGACAAGATGCAAATTTATTTTTGATAACAGACTTTCTTCAGTCAGAGAAACCCTGGTACAAATACTTAAAAGCATTTATGCCATAGACCAAATTCTAGCACCAGACTGGCTATACAAAGAGACCTGGTGCAAGATCAGTTTTTCAAACAAATAGTGTCTTACTTCTCAACTGATTATTCTAGCCTACATGGTGCAAACCTAGTCAAGCTTCAAGTACAAGACAATACCACTCATGTAATTTTAATTAAGATAATAAATAAATTGTTTTTAAAATATATATATATAAATACAGCTGGGTCTCGTTTTATGTGGTAGATAGGTTCTGCAGAAAATCCACATTAAAAAAAATCACACAAAAATAGACTTATATTACTTTGAAAAATGAGGGATACAACCTCGTAATTTTCAGAAATCACATAAAAGCAAAGCAACAATGAAAAATTACTGTAAAATTCACATAAAAAAAAATAAGAAAATAAAGTATGACTAATAAAAAATTTCAAAGATTTGAAAAAAATTGATACAAGATAAATTTTTTTTACTTTTTTTATTAACTACAGTATTTAATTTTATTCAAACTATGTTTTTCTGTGTAATTTATTTTACATTTTTTCATACATGTTTTAATCATTATCGCTATTTGACAATATGTGATTCATTTGTGAACTAGTAAAAAATCACATTCGTCACAAGAGGAATACAACTAGCGCCACCTTCAGTCTTGTGCAATGTTAATGGTTTTCTATTGACACTGAAATAGGTGATTAAATTTTGAGATGATGATTTTACTAATTGTTTATGAAGCTCACAATATTCAGACTGCTATGTTTAGCTGATAGAGAATGCACTTCCACTAATGCAACTCTGTATATATAACATGCTTCTACGAGTGTATTAATAATGATTCATGATTAAATTTTCTTTTATACACATATATACATGGAGAAACTTTTAGACAGAAAAAAGTTACAAATAAAAATATTTAAAAACTTTTAAAGATATGTTCTTTTTAAGTAGAAATTAAAAGTTGTTAAATATTTTTACTTGTAACTTTTTTCTGTCTAAAAGTTTTTCTATGTAAATATGTATATAAAAGAAAATATAAACACATTTTAAAGATACATTCTTTTTAAGTAGAAAATAAAAGTTATTATAACTTTTTTCTGTCTAAAAGTTTCTCCATGTATATATGTGTATAAAAGAAAATATAAACATACACATACATAACACAAACATACAACTACTATTTAGCTTTCATTGGAATTTAAGAGTTTGTTCATTGCAGAAAACTCAGATTTCAGCATTTTCAGATTTTTTTTCTCACACATCAACATAAAATATATGATTAAATGATTATTACTTATCAGAAAGTAATAAATTTGACTTCATTTGATAGATATTTTTGTTTACTACTGAAATAAATTTAAAATGTTTACATTTTGTTTCTATAAATATTAAAAAATGAGATCGCAATCCAAACAAAATGATTATATGTTATTTCTAGAAAGATTATTTTCAGTTTACAAAATCAACAAAATCTTTATTATTTCTGATTATTTTTAAAAATCTAAAAGAATATTTATTTATTTCTGTTATATCTAATGAAATATGTTTTAAAAGTTTAAAAATTTTGAATATTTATTGTGATATTTTTATTCTCATAAGTATAAGTAGATTGTTTACGTAGAAGCCAAGTTTCTAAATAGCTTCAGGCTATATTCATGTTAACTACTAATATAACATTATATTTTTGGGAAAAAAGTATTTCAAGTCAAAATAAGTTATTAATAATTTATATTTCTTGATATCTAATAAATATAGTGAAATATGAACTTCTTTATCACATAAAAGAAAACCACATAAAAAGATATTAAGAAGAAACATGAATCACATAACTTCAAAATTGCATTAAAAAAATTTGCATAAAATGAGACCCAGGTGTACTTTTATACAATAAACAATATAGTCATAGTTTTTTTATTTCTTTAGCAATTTAATTTTGTTATTTTTTTACTTCAATTTATCAATTACTGCTTTACATTTTTATCCATAATTCCATAATTCATTCTCTCATAGCCCTGCATGAATTAGTGCAGTGTTTGAGTGTCAGATTACAAAATGTATAGTCTTGAGATTGATTCCAGTTTAGGAACTTCTAGTGGTTGAATTTCATATGAAGTCCCAAGCAATAAAGATATTTGTTATTTTTATTATTTATTTATTTCAATGCTCTTACATTTGTTGCAAAAATGGTTTATAATTTTTTTATTGTAACTTTGACTTTATAATTTTTAAAACATGCTACTGATTGAGTATAAAATCTTGAAATTTTTTTAAAATGATAAATAGAGTTAGATATTCAAAACTATAACTTAATACAGCTACATGCTCAGTTATTGGTTGGTAAATAGGTATTTATAAGAGAGGCAAAATTCTCCATGTTTAGTGGTTAAACAGGTATGTAACTATTATTATTTAGAAAAAAAAAGCTACAGATTAATTTGAGTTAGTTAGATTGTGCACTGATTTTAAAACCAAAAAACGTATATGAGATCTAATATAATCCTTGATATATATATATGAACAGAAGTATATATATATATATAGGATATATATATAGATCTAATATAATCCTTGATATATATATATGAACAGAAGTTTAAAGCAGAGATATAAGTAATAATTATGGCCAAAGTGAGGTAAAATACATTTGTTTATTAATCTGCCAAGTTAATTTTCCACACAAAGTGTTTATTTCAAAGCATAACTTGTAGATGATTAGGAGAGTGTGGTAGTGAAATTGACTATAAACAATTAAACTTGGCAGTGTGCAAAATATTTGCATAAATTGCACTATAATAGATAATTGCAAAGTGCTGCCTACATTGTCAAATTAAACAACCAATGTCTATTGAAAGGAACTGTATTGGCTCATGCATGTATGAAATTAATTGTGTGCCAAGCCTCTTTGATCTTGCATTTTTTCAGGCAAAAAATCCTGGCAGATCCAAGTTTAAAAATATGGTCAGAAACTCTCTTGTGCTCCAAAAATGTTGAGCTGTATGATGTGTTCGTTTTGACTTTATTATGTAAATAGGCATGTTGAGAGATTCTTGATTTTAAGTTGGTATGAGTCTCACCATAGTATTTGCTATTGCAGGATTTTATGGCACCTATGAATTGTGCCTTGTCATCTCTACAAATTTTACCCTTTGAATTATTGTTAAATATGTTGAGGGATGGAGAGCATCTGAAACCATTATTGAAGTCTTTAAAAAGAGTGGATTTTAATTTTGAGTGGATGTTGGCAATAAATGGCATATTGATTCAGGGTTTCACATCTAGCAGTCTGACATATTTGTGTCTATTATAGAATGCCCTAATTTGGTTATCAAGCATGAGGGTGGGCTAGCCTGTCTAAATTTAGGCCACTCTTGTAAGCTTCTAAATAGTCCTTGGTATCTGCTATAAATTTTTATAGTTTAAAATTTCTAAATAAGAAATCTTTGAAGCTGGCTATTTTATACTGGAATGGAATATTTGATTGTGGATGTAAGTAATTTCTAACTCTGACAGGTTTAAAGACCACTAAATAGTTGATGCAGTGAGATTGTCTGGTTAATGCCATAGACTGCCTGTCCTGCAATAGAAAATATTATGGTGAGACTCACACCAACTAAAAATCAAGAATCTCTCAACATGCCTATTTATACAATAGAGCAAAAATGAAGTCATCATACAGCTCAGTGTTTTTGAAGCATGAGAGAGTTTCCAGCCATATTTTCAACCTGAATCTGCCAGTTATTGTTTGCCTGAAGAGTCACCACAAAAATTGCAAGATCAAAAAGGCTTGGCACATACTTAAATTCCACCCACACAATAAATATATGAGACAATAGTGTTCACCTCAATAGGCATTGGCTATTTAATCTGATAATGTAGGTGGCACTTTCCAATTACCTATTATACATGCAATTATGCAAATCTTTCACATACCATCAAGTTTAATCTTTTATAGTTAGAAACCCAATCAACTCTGCTAATCATCTATCAGTTATGTTTTGAAACAGCAGACACTCTGTGTCAAAAGTTTACTCAGCACTTAATAAACGAATTTGTTTTACCTCACATTGGCCATATTTATTACCTATTTATATATATATATTCAAATCAATGTATATCAAAATATATATAATATTTATTACCTATTTATATATATATATTCAAATCAATGTATATCAAAATATAGTAAAATTCACATAAAAATTATAGTTATTTTATTAGAAGTACTTTCGACTATACATCTTGTAGTCTTTATCAACTATATAACATTGAATAATTAAAATGAGACATCATTTCAATTTAGTTTAGTTCGACAATTCTGTTATTTTAACATTTGACGATTTCTTGAAATCAACATAGTCTCTTTTATTTTACGTTTATTGTAGAACGTTCAATTTGCATATTTTTTATATTTTTTCAATCAAATTTAAATCCATATTGAGGATTTATTATGATCAAATATAACAGATGGTGAAGGTTTATTTACATCTTTTCCTGATTGTTTCACTTTTTGAATTCTATTATATAAAAGCATATGCTCTTTTATTCTCTTCTCCAATGTACATTTACATTCACAAATATTGATATGTAAATGTGGAGTAGAGGGGTAGGGGGTAGATGGATAGATGGGTAGGTAGGTAAATAGATAGATTGATCAATCGATAGATAGATAGACAGACAGACAGACAGATTCATACAAAAGTTAAATCAAGAAAAGTTTATATGAACAAATGGATAGACAAGCAGATATGCAAATAGATAGGCAGGTAGATAGGTAAGTAGTAGGGGGGGGAGAGATAGAAAGTGTAGTAAAAAGAAATAAGTAATGATTTTATATGAAATTATTATATGTATTTTTTGATAGTGTATTGATATATTTTTTAAGATAGGCAACAGTTATTTTTTATAGAAAAGAAATACCATTAGTAATGAATAATGTATAATAAAAAAAGATGTCATGAATGAGCACATTACAATTGAAAATTTTTTACGTTTTAATCAGGTCAGAATTTTTCTCCTCAGTAGCTCATCCATAACTAATCTAGATAACATTTAATATTGGGTGATTGGGGTATTTTCAAAATCCTGTAATATATTGGTAATTAGTAAATCTGAAATGAGGCACATTTGTCTTTACTATTTCTCTACAAAAAAATCATTGAAGAGGCATTTGCTCTGTAATGGACTATTCAAGATCTGTAACATTATTTTCTTTTTTACTTTATGCAATTTCTTTATAATAATATTAGCACAATATTTTTAGATTAATAATGCAGCTAATGCTTACCACACATCATGTCTAGAAGAGATAAATCGTGAATTGTTTGATAGAATAATAAATATTAATCTTTGGGCACCTATATATTTGACCAAGCTAGCTGTTCCTCATCTGGCTAAAACAAAAGGTATTTGCAAATGTTTATTTTAACATAGCTAATTATACATAAATTTATATGTAATAGTTATATCATATATTGATTAACATTTTATTGACTGATTCATAATATAAACAAATATAACCATATATGTATAAATAATATCATAAAATACATGTATTACGTGACATTTTTTAAAGAGTAGTTGATTAAAAAGTGATAGAAAATATTAAAAAGTATATTATATTAGACTGTCAGGTCAATTTTTTTAAAAGTTGTTATATATATTGTACCAATATTGAAATTGGCATATGATGATTTTGCCTAAAAAATTATTAAATAATAAATAAGTTATAAAAATCAAAAATGTTTCTTTAAGTAAACAAAATCAGTTTGCTGTCAAAAGTAAAATTAAAAGTTTAAGAGTTTATTACAGTTTGTTTTCGAAAAAGATATGAATCAAATAGTTTTCCATTGTTAGTTTTTGAAATAAAAAGCTACAATTAATTAATCAGAAGGGGAGAGGGGTGTTTCATTAGAAAAGTTAAACTAAGGGTTTTATAAAAAGGAAGTAAAGAGTTTTCTTATTAGTATTCGTAAAATATAAATAATTTAAAGTTTAAAAAATACAAATCTCTTTTCATTCGAATTAAAGAAAATAATCTTAAAACTAGTAATATATGCGCGTATATATGTGCGATGGTAAATAACAGAATAAATGTATGCGTAATAAATGTTATTATAAATAAATGGAAGTTAAAGAAGATTATCATTAAAAAACATGGCAATGGCTATTAATTAATTAAAATATAAAACAACATTTCTGCATGGCTATTACTAATTAAACAATCTTCCAAAACACGTTTATCAAAGGATTAATTGCTAAAGAATTTCAACAACAGATATTTTCTGGAGGATATGAAAGGGACAACATGTCATCAGTATAAATACTGAATATTTTATTGGACAATCAGTTGAGACAAGTCAGTTCACAAATTAGTTGAGACAAGAGTTCAGTACACAAATTAATTGAGCGAGTTGAGTCCAGAAATTAATTGAGTCAGTTAAGTTAATGGTATCCCAAAACAAAATGCAGTGCTGAGAAGATTTTGGGAATGCACGTTTACTCCACAGCCTGATGTCCAACGAAAACAGCAGGATCTGCCCGTGAAATAATGTCAACTTAACAACTTAGAAAATCTTCGTAAATATCTAATTGTCTCCAATAGTAATAATCGTGAATAATAAGGAAACTCATCAAGGAAACATCCCAGCCAGCTGGAAGCATTCATACTGGAACCATTCATACTGGAAGAAGCAACAAACAAGAAGAAAACAAAGTTCTAAATCTTCGTTCAAAATCCTATGTAAAACATTTGCTTATTTTCGTTTATACTGTAATAGCCATTGCATTGCATTAATTCATGCGAATCCTCCAAGAGTCTAATTATATGAACTCTATATCATACATAAAATGAACTATTGATATGTGTGTTGAAGTTTCAAATGCTATTAATGCTTTATTATTATATTTGTGAATGCTATATGAGTTAATATGTGCGTGATCATTATATCAGTGTTATTAGTTAAATTAGATAAATACCAGTGTTCTATTATTAAAATCTACGAGAATATTTAAATTAGTTTAGAAATGTTAATTTAAAAAATATGCATGTGTTTTGTTAGAATTATAAAATGTTTAAAATTAGTAAATGTTAGTTAATAAATTGTCTTTAAAATTAAACTTTATTCGTTGGTCAATTCTTTTTATCAATTCCTTTACAATTCTTTTTATAAATTCCTTTTACAATTCTTTATCAAGTCTTTTAACTACTAATTATGTATAATCTATTAGTGATTACAAACAGCTGAGCTAGTCGTGGATTTAGGCGTTGAGTTAGTGGCCATTGCTCAAAGTGCATTGTTTATTCTTTTTGAATAGATAGCTGGCGCCCGTGTTTATACACAAACCAAAAAGGTGCTTTGAACGTGGTGTTGAACTCAACAGCTGAGAAGAAATTATGTCCTGGAAATGTAACACTAGTTATATAATTTATAGCTATCATTTGGGCATACATACTCTCCGAGTATGTTCTTCTCTGCCTAAGAGGCCGGTGTTTCGAGGTAACATATTCGAACATGGTACAATATATATATAATTCGATGTCTATTTCTTCAAAGCAATATACATAATTATATAACTGAATATTTATAAATATAGTAATCAGATATATTTTAAATTTTTTTATCCAATTAGGAATGTTTTCCACTATCCTCGTAGTCAACTAACACTTTGAAAGGCTAACCTACCCACAATTCTGTGATATTAACATTTGCTGCCTGTTAATTAAGTCATGTTAGTATTTGTATATTAGCATAGATTCTTTTATTTTTATTTTGTTGTTATTTTTTTCAATTTGCAATATTTTAACATTGTTGTAATTGAAGTTAAAACCATAAATACTGTAACAGTATGAAAAGTAGAGCTGTTTTAACCTAACCAAGAGATGCAGATAGAGGGGGTTCGAACCTCAACTACTCCACCAGATTGCTATTAAAGTGACTTACTCCCCAAACCTCACTAGAATTTATTATTTATGAATGCCCAGTTGCCAGGGAGATATGAGATTCCAAAGGGAATTTTTAACAAAGAAAAATCAGGTTTAAATTATATAATGAAAACACATACAATTAATATATAATTAAATTATTGAATGACATTTTCATTAGTTGAAATAACAATAGAAATGACAATTTGAGACTAAATAATAATAAAAATATTGCAAGTTATTTTCTTGCATCTACAAACATTTAATGTATTTTAAACAATTGTATTGTAATTACATAACAATACCTTACTTAGCCAACAATTGGGTGCTTTACTTTAAAGGAGAGAGACAGAAAAACATAACTCTAGAATGAAATTACAAAAATGGATAATTGATTAAACTAGTTAAATAGATAGAGGCCATGTTCAAATGTAGCCTGCATTTAAATGACAAAATAAAAGTACCCCCCCCTCCAGTGGACATTTTTTCAGATTTACTCAGAAAAATATTTTGAGCATATGATAAGGTAAGATTTTATCTATAATGAAATTAAAAACTATCGTGATCCTTGGTGAGTCAAGTATGTGAGTTTAGAAGCAAGTCTCAGGGCACAAAGGTTTTATACATGGTGAACTTGAGGTCTGAATAGCACTCTGGGTCTAACACCTAGAGAAATGGAGCTCATTTGCCACAGCATGATCCAAGCTCAGGGCCAGAGTATAAGTGCTTGTGTCCAGTAGTAATATTTGAAAAAAAGGTCGAGATCCACATTGTCTTCGATGGCCATCTCAGAGCGGTGTTAGCCTATTAATCAAAGACAGGAGCTATGGATATGTGCTGAGACCCCCACAAATCACAGAGTAACACAATATAAGAAGAAAATGCAGTCAAATGACCATTAAACTTTAAAAACCTTAAGTAAATATACGTATAACTTCAAAATGTTCTCAGACTGAGAAAATATCCACTCTTAAAAACAATTATTACTTTACCCCTTTTAACTATATATATATATATTAATAATTAATCACTATTTAACAAGCTCACGCTTAGAGTTAAATAAAGATTTAAGATTTTAATTTATATATATGACTGTACTGTCTCCTCTTACATTCAATAAACTATGAATGCTTAAGCTATATACGTTCTATACATATACATTAGTAAAATCCAGGTTGACTTTAAAGAGTGATAAAAAATATAAAGTAGGATTGAATCTTTCTTTTAAAACACAGAAAATTTAACCTTTTGATAAATATACTCACCTATCTTTTATTGCTAAGTATAAATTAAAAGAAATACCTTATTAATTTTCTAAAAGACCATTGCATGCATTTCTCTCTCTTTCATATAATATATCAAAAAAAAAAAAAACTATAATAGTAAGACAAATGCGGCAGAAGGAAATTGCAAGAAGTTTTTATCCAAAGAAGTTTTATAATAAATCTGAAATAAATGAAATTAGATTATTTCTTCCTTCCAGGTCCTTCTACATACATATATTTCTGGTCATAAAAAAGAAATCACTTATCTCTTTCTTTAAAAAAAAATAATAATAAAAGCAAAAGCTTTCAAAGGTACACTTATAATAATTAATAAAACAAGTCATAAATTTCGTAACTTGCTTTTAAGCTTGCATTTAATGATCACTAGATGGAGCTTACCAACAGCTCTAATCAAGCTTTATTTTATAAGTGCTGAAAGAGAAAGAATTTTAGATCTAGTTTCTAGAGTCCCAGCGCTCCAATGAGGTGATCCATAAGCTCGAAACTGATTGGTCTGGAGATAAGGACTTTCCAATAAAGATTTTGAATTCTTTCTCTTTCGGCACTTTAAAATAAAGCTTGATTAGAGCTATTGGTAAGCCCATCTAATAAATTATTAAATGAAAGCTTAAAAGCAAGTTATGAAATTTATGACTTGTTTTAATAATTATTATAAGTGTATTTTTGAAGGCTTTTGTGATGCTATATTACAGAGGCTATTACTATATGGTGAAACTGGGCTGCATTCAGATCCACATAGCTATCTGGTTTGTAAGGCTGGATTTGAAGACATTTATGTGTCTGAAAAGTTCAGGCTTTCAAAGTGATAGTAATGTGTTTTATAAGTGCTGACTTTTGAGTTAGTATTTTAGATCTAATTTCTCAGTGCTCCACTGAGGTGAGCCATAAGCTCGAAAATGATTGTTCTGGAGATAGAGACTTTCCAATAGAGATTTTGAATTCTTTCTCTTTCGGCACTTATAAAATAAAACTTGATTAAAGCTATTCGTAATCTCCATCTAGTGATCATTAAGTGCAAGCTTAAAAGCAAGTTCTAAATTTATGACTTGTTTTATTAATTATTATAAGTGTACTTTTGAAGGATTTTGTAATGCTATATTACAGAGGCTATTACTATATGGTGAAACCAAGCTGAATTCAGACCCCTATAGCTATCTGGTTTGTAAGGCTGGATTTGAAGACATTTATGTGTCTGAAAAGTTCAGGCTTTCAGATTGATAGTAACATGTTTTATAAGTGCTGACTTTTGAGTTAGTATTCTAGATCTAGTTTCTGGAGTCCATCGCTCCACTGAAGTGGCCATAAGCTCAAAACTGATTGGTCTAGAGATAGGGACTTTCCGATAGAGATTTTGAATTCTTTCTCTTGTGGCACTTTTAAAATAAAGCTTGATTAGAGCTATTGGTAAGCTCCATCTAGTGGTATATATATATATATATATATTAAATCACCCCACATGGTTAAGAAATCTATTACTGTCCTCTGTGTACTAATATATAAATACATTAGGAGTTCATATTTCAAAATAGCCATCTCAAAATAATACTACTTTGAACTGCCCGCTATAAGATGTTATACATTGAAATACAAACAAACTCAAAGAACTTGAAATTTTATTTATATATATATATATAAAACAATCAAATCAGCTATGAGGGTGTTAAAATATTTCAGAAATGCCCTCTGTAAATAAATATAAAATCTGAACTTCCAACAGCTAAACTCCATTGTTTAGCTGTTGGAAGTTCAGATTTTATACTTATTCACAGAGGGCATTGCTGAAATATCTTAACATCATTGCTTTGACTGCCTTGTGTGCTGACATGGCTGATTTGTTCCACAAGACAAATTAATTTTAGTTTTATATTTTTTAATATCATCTGGAAAAAAATTTGTTGTTGGGAGAATATTTTTCTTGGTGAGTGGATATGAAAAGAAAATTGGAGTGCCAAGAAATATTTAATTAGATTTGTAAAGTGTTTGGAAAGTGATTCAATATTCAATTTTAAATATAAAAAAAAAATTTATGTGTATATATGTTTACTGCAAAAAGGTTTTAAAAATAAGTCATACTTGTGTAAGGTTAGCAGAACACATTTTTCGATCATCTTTTTTTTTTAAAAAAAAGTTTTTTTCCTTTTGTCTAAAGAGGTTTGAAGAGTAGTAGAAAATCATGAATTTAAATATAAAGTAGGGAAATTGAAAAATAAAGGAATATGAATTGCATTTGTTTTCCACAATGGATATATAATGGTCAGAAGGAAATTAGGCATATATTGGTAGAGTGTACCATATGTGATAATGTTTTTCATTTAAAATATTTAAATAAGATTAGGAAAAATGTAGCAGGTGTATGTTTATGCAGATTATGTATAAATGTGATGAAAAAAATAATAATAAAAGTTTCTATATATAGATATTTAAATAAAATGCTGGGGAAAATGGAGGAAGGAAGGTAGAATAGTAACAAGAGATAGGGACAACAAAATAAATAGTGCAATAGAGATAGCCAAAGAATAAGTAAGATAGAAGAAGAGATAATGGGTGTAGAAGTAAATTAAAATTGTTAGAGATGAAGTGTGAACAGATTGAAGAATTAATAAATAGAAATGATAAGGAAGAGGTAGATAAGGAAATCCAGAAGGTGGAAGTGAATGTTATAGATGAAGTAAATTATGAGACAATCTTGATAGAGACTCACTAAATACAGGATGTGGAAATGTAATTGCAAGGGAAAATAGAAATAGATATAAAAGAGTATGTTTGCCTAGATCTAAAATTAGAGATGTTACATATAACATAAAAAAATAAGGGAGTGGGAATGTTTATGCTATGGTAGGGACAAATAATCATCAGAACCATTAGAGAGAATAATTGATGAGCCCAAAGAATTGATTAGTAATTTGAATAAGATTAAAGGAAGAGTACAAATATTTGGATTACTTCCAAGATTTGACAATAGGTATATGTTAGATAGGGCGTATTTTCTAAATGAGAGATTGAAAAAAATATATGAGAAAAATAATGTTATGTTTGTGGGTGTGTGGGATTTTTTTTAGTAAGAAAGATTTATATAGTAAAGATAGATTGCACTTAGTAAAACAAGGAAGTGAAACATTGGGAAATTTGATTTATAAAAAATATTTTAGTTTGGGAAACTTATAAAAGAGGGTAGGAGTTTAAATTACAGTATTATCAAAAAGAAGGTTAAGAATGGATGGGATGTAAGCAGTATGCAAAGAGTAACTGATCTAGATATATATGTAGATGTGGAGATGGAATGGGTCTGTAAAACTCATGATAAACTAACTAAGAACAAATGCAATAAAGAAGACAGAGTCAAAAGAATTTGTAAAAGATTATTAAGAAAAAAAATTTGTTAAAATTGGATATTTGAATATGCAAGATGGTAGGAGACTAAAAAGGTGGCTGGAATTAAACAAAGCAGTTAAAAACGAAGAGCTTGAGGTATTGGCAGTAGTGAAAACACATCTAAGAGAAAAAGAACCTACACTGCAAGCCTTGATATGGCAGGGTGTAAATAGAAAAGAAAAAAGAGGGTAGTGATATAGAAGTTATGTCAAAAAATATTTAAATACTGTTAAATGCCAAGAACATTTGTGGTTTGAGATAAGATTGGGAAGATAAGAATGGATGATATCTATAGTATATATGGCCACTGGAGACAGTCAAACTATAAAGGAGTGGAACAATAGCATATATGAATGCCAAGTTAAGGATGTACAGAGTTTCAAAAAAAGGGAAAGAAAGTAATAGTTATAGGGGATATGAATGAGCATGTTGAAGAAATTGATTATGTGGATAACAAGAATGGACAGCTTTTGAAATAGTTTTGTCAGAAAGTAAATTTGAGCATTGGAAATTTATCAAATATTTATGAGTGGCAATACACATGGTCTAGAAATAATATATTTCACACAATAGATTATGTATTAGTAGAAAAAGAGGGAATGAATAATTTACAAAAAATTAAAGTGTTTAACAATGAGAGAGTATGTCATAGTGATTATATTTTTTTATAATAAAAATGGTTAGTAATGTGATTGGAAAATAGTAGTAAAAGTAGAAAGAATAATGAAAAATATGAATGGAGAATGAATGATAAGAATAAGTTAGAAGAATATAAAATAAAAGTAGAAGAAACTATAGAAGAGTTTGTTGAGGGTGAATATAAGGATTGGTGTGGTGAAGTTGAAAAAGTATCAAGTAGGGATTTAAGTGAGAATATTCATAAGAATAAAAGTAATAGAAAAGTGAGAATTTGTAGTAAAAGAGAGGGAAAAAGTCTGCAGAAAATATAAATATGTTATTAAAAACAAATAAAATAAAAAATGTTAATATTAAATGAGGTAAATGTTTTTTTTTTAAAAAGAAGTTGGCTAAAATAGATAATTATAAAGAGAGAATGAAATTAAATAGTAAATTATTGAAGGATATTAATAAAAGTGGAAGAGATGGATGTAAATTTTTTTGGAATATATTAAAAGCAGGAATGTAGGAGAGAAAGAAATAGTAGTACTAAATGATGAAGAAAAAGAGTGTGGCTTCAGAGAAGAAGAGATAATCTTAAATAAGTATATAATGGATATAGAAAAGATGTTAAATGTGAAGAACAGAGTGATAACAAACACAAAAGCATATAGTAATGCAAATATTAGATTTACAGAAACTGAATTGAATGAGGCAGGGAAGAAATTGAAAGTGGAAAAGGCAAGAAGTTTAGATGGATGGGTAGCAGAGATAGTGATGAATTTAGGAAGTAGGACAAAATTAAATCTATTATCATGTTTTAATAAAATGGCACACAAGAGAGAATTTCCAGATAGATGGAATAACACAAGAGTAAGGCTATTATTTAAAGAAAGGGATAAGGATCATAGAAAGTTAAACAATTTATAGACCAATAGCAGTAATGTTCACATTATATGATGTTTTTGCATATATGGTGGCTGAAAGGTTGGGAAAATGAATGGAATATAATGGGAGAAATGCAAGGAGGTTTTCAATTGTATAAGCATATAGAAGATAGTTTATTTGTAGTCACACAACTTATAGATATGAGTAGGAGTACATGTAGACAGTTATATATGGTCTTTATAGATATAGAGAAGGCATATGATAGAGTAAATAGAAATAGGTTATGGGTAAGTTAGTAAATTTGGGAATAGATGGAATTTTAGTGGATATTATTAAAAGATTGTATAAAATAATTACTATACATATCAATTAAGAAATTTAGAGCCAGTTAAAGTTAAATATAGTGTGGGACTAAGGCAAGGATGCCCTATGTTATCTATTTTGTTTTTGTTATATTTGAGAGAAATGGAGAGAACAATAGAAAGACTAAAAACAAGGGTAGAGATATTGTTAATACATGGAAAGTTAGTGCATATATTATCATGTCTTTTATTTGCTGATGATATGTTATGCACAGAAAGTAGGGAAGATTTGGAAGTTATGCTGAAGACATGTGTGAGAGTGGGTAAAGAGATGGGAATTAAATTTAGTGGGAAAAAATCAAAAGTAGTGATGATAAATGCTGAAAAAAGAGAAGAGAAAAAAAAGTTTTGAAGGGGATATAAAGTTAGATGTGGTAAATAGGTATAACTATTTGGGAATCATCTTAAGTAATCAGAGAAATTGCTTGGATAGATGGGAGAAAAAATTGATAAATGAAGCAAAGAAAAGAAAGAGACTGATAAAGAAATTAATAGTGTTTTCATGTAATAAATATGATGTAGCAATAATTATATTGAAGAGAGAGGCAGTAGAAGGGTTAACTTATGGTAATGATGTGTTATGTGTTAGTAAAGGGCTGTTGAATTACTTAGAAACAGTATGAAGAGAAGTAAGAAGACATCATTAGATGCATATGTGTGGACAGTAAAGGAGGCAATTTAAGGAAAACTGGGATGATCAACTTTTTATATGAGAGATGCAAAAAGCAAAATGAAAATAGTTCGTAGATTGCAATTTATGGATAATAAAAGAATAGCCAAATACTATTTAATTAGGTTATGAGTAAAGGACAAGCAACAAGATGGGTGAGAAAGATAATATGATATGCAGAAGATTTGGATGTAGACCCTGTGTCAGTATACTTATATGGTGGAATGGTTGTGTTAGGATAATTGCCGAGTGTTATCATAGCAAGAAATGGGATAGAAGAATAGATGCATTAATAAAAAGATAGTCAGTTGGGGAGATGGAGAACTACTATGAAAAGTAAAAATGATTTAAATATATATAGAAGTAAATAGAATATTGGATGTGAGTTAATTTATGATAATAGCAAGGAAAGTAGTTTACTGTTTATGGTTTGAACAGGATCATTAGCAACAAGGAAATATACACATAAATGGAGCAATGTCAGTGATTTAATCTGCAAGTTATGTAAGGAGGGCTTAAAAATATTAGGCATCTATTAATTGAAGGTAAATGCTTACAAGCAGACAGGTTACAAATAATGAATATAAAGAAAGTGATTATACAGAAAGTGGATTCTTGTTTTTATGCTGAATTTGGTAAAAGATAAAGGCCATAGAGTAAACAAAAATAATGTTGTGGAAATAGAATGGAGCAGGATAGAGAAAAATATGGAGAAAATATAGGGTATGGAATAAAAAGGGAAGGTAGCTAACAGGTTTCTCTGAGCATGGTGACTGAGAGATTTCTGAATTGAGAAAGAAGAAGCCATAGTGCATCACATTGCATCATAGTGCGTGATTTGAATGTTTTCTATCTATTTTCAGATAACAGTATGAATTATAATATTTTCATATATTTATATAATTAAATCAAATCACAGCATTTCTGAATTGCACTTCATAATCTCATAAATTATCAACCTAGGACAAAAAACAATTGAATGGTCTCTCTTGCTAAACTGATAATTTATAAAACTATGGATTAAACATAAATATATCAAATTTATCAAGTGTAAACAGATAATATTGTAATAACATGAAAGCTGAAACCTTCAACAGATATGCCTTAAACATGCTTACATGACAGCCAATCAGATGGAATAATGACATCACATGGAACTCTCAATTTTCAAACATAAGTCAGAACTATTAGAAAAAGATGGGACCCATCTTCCTCTATGCCTCAATTTATATATATAATTTTCAATCATTACACACAGATAAACTACTATATTGTTGTATGACTAAAGAGATTGTGCTTCATTTATTACAATAGCATTACTCTTCAGACAATCTATTAAATATATATATATATACAATTAAGAGCATGCTAATTAGCTCTAAACAAGCTTTTTTTTATTTATGATAAATGCTACTACAAGAGAAGGCATTCAAATCATTTTTATCTTGGATTGTCCCCATCCCCAGAGCTAATTAGCATGCTCTTAATTTTACATATTTGTAATTGCAAGCTATATATAAGTCATGTGACATCTGACATTATTATTACTATTATTGCTTTGGCTAAATTAAATGGCTAAGCCTAGTAATATATGGAGTATCTGAATGAAGTTCAGGCCCATATGATTTTTTCAGTTGGGAAGCTGACTTTAAAGACATGTAGATGTCTAAAAGTTTCAGATCTTCTTCTAACAATTAACTTTTAGATAAATGCTTTGCTTGAGTTGGTTTTTTGAATCTAATGTCCCAACTCCTCACTGAAGAGACCCATAGGTCGAAACCGGTCTGGGGATGGGGACAATCCAAGATAAAAATGATTTGAATGCCTTCTCTTGTAGTAGCATTTATCATAAATAAAAAAAAAAGCTTGTTTAGAGCTAATTAGCATGCTCTTAATTTTGCATATTTGTAAGTGCAAGCTATATATAAGTCATGTGACATCTGACTTATTATATATATATATATTGCACATAGTTACATAGTTTTATTAATCAGTCAATTATTTTATATAGCACGATGTTTAATGCTGTTTAAATATTACAGTTTATAAACATCGCGCTATATAAAATAATTGACTGATTTACATACATTTAATTTCAATTAAAAATGATGTATCGTAAATTCTAGTAAATTTCACCAGTGTCATTCATTCAAGCATGTAAAAGTAATTTAAAGTGATTATTTAATATCTTCACACTTTCAAACACTTAAGATTCGCCCATACAAAAGTGTTTGGGTTCGAAAAGATAGATGGCCATTCTGTCTTTTCCAAAGACTTTATCATGTGTTTGAAGTGTTAGTATTCATTCATTTTATAGTTAAAATCCAAAGCACATGTGCAACAGTTTAATGCTGTTTAAATATTATAGTTTTATTAATGTAAATCACATAACAGCACTCAAAACTTACATAATCAACAATCTGTTGCTAAGGCAACCTCTAAAGTAAAATATGAATTTCACCTTTTGTTTTTGGAAGTTGTATTGAAAATAAATTTTAGATTCCATTGGGTTATGTAAGCTTTGGTTATTATCATGTGATATATATATAATAAAGATATAAAGTCTGGAGTAAACCTGGGGTGATGGCATTCATCATCATCAATCCCAAGTTAATGACAAATACAGAATATACAATGAAGATAATAAATATGAGTCTGAGAGATCAATATTAGAAACAGGGGATATCAGAAAAAACACTATAAACTCACCAGCATTACACAAAAGTAATAATAATCATTCATCATTATGAATAATCAACAAAACAGACAATCTTGTGACTGGATTTGAAATGGGTCTACTTTAGATTAGGCTGATTATTTAGCCCTTTCCAGCTTGGGTCAGATACTAAACATACTGATAATCAACAATTTTCTATGGCCACTTAATCACCATTAGCGTACTGGCCAACTAGAACCTTAATTTCTAAACAAATAATTAAAACAGAATGTAGTGCATACACTTTAAAGAATACCCCCTTTGTGCCATCCAGCATCATCGGCATCTGAATACACATAATGTGAAATATAAACTTCTTTTATATAACAGGCCATTATGCATGAATCCAGCTCAGTGAGCAAAAGCTTTATAACTGTTACTTTGAGCAAGAGATATGATCCTAACATATAATGTTTTAAATTCAGTCTAGGATTAAATGAAATTCACTGGAGTAACTTTATCATTGAAATATTGTGACACGACAACTTTCTTTCTTCCCCTATTAACTGAATTTTAGTTATTAGAATCGTCGTCGAGGGTGCCACCAAGGATTTCTCTCTTGGAACCTGGTCACGTAACTTTACATAAACCTGGTCTTTATTTATTTTCAAACGACAATTCACTGATTATAAACTATGATTATAATCTCCCGGGGTTTTCCTTTAAGAACACTAACTAATTATTATAAATAATTCAAGAATTCAAGAATACGTTGGACAAAAAAAACTTTTAATTTCTTTTACTACTATTTATTATTAATAACCTTATAATTCTATCCGATCCAGAAAGAACTGACTTACAATTTCTGATTTTCCCTCTGTTTACTTTCTAATTATGCTTCCCAAATATTTACCATAGATTTATTCACGCCTACACTAATACTGCGAATTCTAGCAGACGTGTATATAAGATGACTTATAGTATTTTTAATCTTTCCTGAAGTTTATTTTTAAACTCCACTTTCTTTGGTAAATAAATAATTAAATTGCAAAAATCTTACAATGAACATATAAGTGTCTTTCGTTTTCTTATACTTTCAATTCTTTCCTTATTTTCTACTAACAAACGAGTAACGCCCCAAGGTTCTCTGTTACTTGGTGACGCACTTTTATACCCCCACCCTGTTGTTACTCTCTAGATAGAATAGATATTAAATAATTTAAAATACAGTTATTCCAATATTTCAAAAAAATATTGAACGAAAATTAACATTAATAGATTGCAATATTAAACAAATTTATTTTCCCCCCTCTATTGTTGAAACATTCGTAATAAACATAATAAATGAAAATTAAATTAAAGATAAAGTTCTATTACGCTTTACTTAGAGTTCTCATTAATTAAAAGTTTATAATTACCCTGATCGATCAGAGGGAGTGGCCTGATTTTCATAGATTTTACATTCCATTGGTCGTGCCTTTGTCCTTGTACATGCGAATTCCATGAGTGTTCCTTTAGTTGTCCGGCTAGCAATATCCGTTTCTTCCATTCCATAACTCTCTCGATAGCTTCATTCAGATGGAGTGGCGGTCAATTCCCCAAAGGGGAAGGTTGTGATAACTTTAGCCGCTATACATTTGACAAGAGTCCGTAAAATTAAATTTCAATAATAATAATTTTTATTGTTCGAAACACAGCTGCTTTCTTTATTGTCCTTGCTGGTCTCTAAAGTCAAGTCAACTGATCTCTCTAAAAGCGATCTTATCTCCACTCTTTCTTATCTTTTTTTTTAATTAGCGTAATAGCAATTACTAACCAAATATTTTTACTTTGTGAAAGTTTCAACAATAGAGTATAATTACTACCAAGAATCTAATTTTGTTTTCTTTTCCCCACCCTTTTATCTCTCGAATTTTTCTCCCTTTTAATTAAACACTTTTAACATTTTTTTTTTAATAAATTATATTCAATTTTATTTATTTATTTCAAAATAAAAGTTCAAAATTTTTACCCTTTCCATTAAATCAAAACCATTTGTTAATTAAATTTTTTTTTTTTATTTTACAAACTATTTAACTTCAAAAATATTTATGACAAATTATAAATATGTGAGCTTATATATATATGAGCTGACTTAAAATATCAGCTCAATATAAATTTATTAATTAAAAACAATAAAATGAAATTAAGATCTGCTAAGTATGTTATAAATATAAATATGACATTTTGATTAATCCCAAAAGGAATAAGCTATCACATTGTAATTTGCAAATAGCTCAATAGATTTACATAAAACATTTATATATCAGCACATAGACATGCCTCTACAAAAATATTACATATCAGAATTGTGCCTACATGACACTCATCTACATAAGCACAGATGTGCTGTATAAACTAAAATTACATATTAGAATTGTGATAAACTAATAATAAAATTCAATTCATTTTGTAATAATACATAAGTGCACATGTATATGTGTTTTTCTGAAGGTTTGTGATGATGGTGTTCTAGTTGTAGTTTTATATTGGACTATGATGGATATAATCCAATATAAAAATACAACACATGTATATGTGTATATACAAAATATAGATAATCTGATTTAAACTATTAATTAGCCTCTTATTTTTTATGAAAAGTAAAATTCAGGTCCTTCTGACCTCATTTTCAATATTTAAAAAAAGATCTTTAAAGTTTTCCCTCCTTTTTTTTCTTTAACAATATCAGAAACAAATAATCTTCTAGTCACCAATGTCATTTATTATTTTTCTTTTCTTGTTTTATTTTTAAATGACAAAAGTTATTTACTTTTAAGATTTGTTAATTAGAAATTTTCAATGTCATTTTCAAGAAATTATTTAAAATAATATCATCTGCAATATACAGCACATTCTACTCACCAGCTGTTCTTTATATATATCCAACACAGTACCTTTATCTTTGCTTCTCTGCATATAGACAAAACAGTATACATCTAAACTACTTCAGCAAGCTGATGAAATCTCTGGGAAATATGGAACTCTCCTAAAACACTAGACTGGGATATTGTCATCTTTGGTAAAGTATAATCCAATAACTGTTGACATACATACAGTTAGCTCCATTTAGTCTAGAATTTGATAGACTTCAGGCAATCCAGCTGCCTAGTACACATTATGGACTATGGAACACAGAAAGTCAGGCCCTTTATTTCCATGTCAATCCAAACTTTACCATCATGACACTAGCAGCAGCAACAACTGATTTGAAGCCTTTGCATACATCATAGTAATAGTAATGCTGTAAAACTTATAATTTGTTATAATCTTTTTTTAACCTTTTTGAAGTCAGGGTGGAAATTTTTAAAAAAAACATAGTAATTAAAAGTAAATTTTCTTTATCTTGACTGAAAAAAGTTAATGTCTCTTTTCAATTCATCCTAATCCTTTCAAAAACAACTTTGTATGAATTTTATCAAAATATGTTATACAAGCTTTAATTAAAAATTTTTATCCAATTAAAATAGATAGTGGAATTTTATAATTACCAGATATCTATGGTAACATAAAAAAATGCTTGTTTTAATTTCAAAGTCAGACTTTTAAATCTGTAATTTATAATAATTTTTTAATTCAAAATTATTTAATTCTTAACTGTTATATATTTATAAAAAAAAAATTGTTTGTGTTTATATATATTTTTCATTTCCACTTTATATATATATATATGTACACACACTATTATGTACTTGTATGCCATGAGACGCATAACTATCTCAATATATATAACCCTGGGTCTCTTTTTACGTGGACTTATTTAACACTATTTTGAAGTTACGTGATTCACTGTCACCGGAAGTCGAACTCCAATAATGCGCTATTACTTTAAATAATAAATTTCGCTCACTTATATTATATTGAAAGTAATAGCACATTATTGGAATTCGACTTTCGTCTTAGTAATTTCAATATTTTCAGTGCTTTATAATAGCAAGATTTTATGCAATAATAAAATTAAAATCATGATTTCCACATTTTATGAATACACACATTAAATTTTACAAGATTATAATGTAAATTTGTCCAAACATTGCGCATGTTAATTTTGCATTTTAAACCACATGCTGTTTTTGCTTTTTAAAAAAGAATGTAATCAATTATGTATTAATCATTTAGTGTCCGCAAGTTTATTTTTAATTATTTTCTTATTAATGCCACTAATCACGAACATGCTCTTAAATTCCAATGAGAGCTAAATGGTTGTATGTCTGGATATCGCGAGCTTCATAAACAATTAATAAAATCATCAACTCAAAGATTAATTACTAATTATGTTATCACCAGAAAACAATTAACACAACATGAGAGTGAAGTTGGCTCTAGTTGTATTTTCCATGTGAAGAATCTGGTTTTTTTACCAGTTTGCAAACGAACCTGTTTGTTGGAAAATATCAATAATAATTAAAATGTGTATTAAAAAATGTAAATAATTGTACTGTAAATTATGCATAAAAATATATTATTTTGAATAAAATTAAATATTATAGTTAAAAAAAAGTTTGTCTTGTATCAATTTTTTTCTAATTTGAAATTTTTTATTAGTCATATTTTATTTCCTTATTTTTTTTTGCGCAAATTTTAATAATTTTACATTGGTGCTTTGCTTTTACGCGACTTTTGAAAAATCACAGTCCGTATCCCCCCTTTTTCAAGGTAAGTTACGTCTATTTTTGCACGATTTCATTTGCACGTGTTTTCTGAGGAACCTAACTATCACGTAAAACAAGACCTAGGTGTATATAGTGTAACAAAATTAAAGGTCGATCAAAAGAAATAAGTAAAGGAGTTCATTGTAACATCTTAAAGAATCAAAAAAATTCAAGTATTGTAAAAATCTTATGAATCCAAAATATTCAGTATATTATTATATTCAGCTTAACTTAATGAAGAGGATCAACTGGATCAAGTATATTATTTAATCAAGAAATGATTCAAATATAAATATTTATTTTATTTCAAAAAGCTTCCAATAAAAATATTTAGCTTAATAAATGAAAAATGCATTGTAGATTTTATATCAAAAGAAAAGAATTATTTAACATGAGTAGTGGCTATTAAACCAAAGAGGTCAGATTGAGTTATCAATCATATTAAGGGTCATTGGACTAAATGAAATATACTTCTATAATTAGATTTCTCAAAATATCACAATATCAAGAATTATAAGCAAATTATTAACAACAAGTATTATAACTCAGGTATATGAAATCACATGAGGTGAGTACACTAGTAATTCAATAAAATATAACTCAGGTATACAGACAGTAGATCTTATCCACTTTCATTTCTTGGTTTGATGTTAAGTGCATGTTTAAACAAATACTAAGTGAATATGGTTTAGCAGGGCACCACTAGATTATTTGAATCTAGACACAGTTATATCTAATAACCTTTTCACATGTACCGGGTTTGAATCACCTTTTGGTACTTTATTTCTAATAAAAATGGGAGATTTTGCTTTTTGAGCCATATCACTATACGCACTAATATTTAGGTAAAAGTAAAACATCTTTAAACCAAAGTGGAGTATATTAGACATAAATCATTTCTTAGATCTTCGCATAACAAATGTGTTTCAATATTTTTATAAGTTTACTAGCTCAGATTATGTATAACTAATTTAGGATGGCAATTCACTCATCCTTGCATGAAATAGATGACAGGATGTGGTTATAATAATACTAAGAAATCACTAAATATTATGAAATTAATATTTATTTGTGGCCTTTAAACATTTAAACAGCTCATTAATTAAAACGATGATGATGATGATAATAATGATAATGACAAGGGTTTCAACTATGGCTCTAGGACAGCTTAAACATAAAACTAATTTTATAAAGAAATTCATAATTATTGCTTAATTTTAGCATATTTACTTATATCTTAAATAACTAATATTCAACCACTGATGATGATGAATGATCACACTTAACAAAGACTACACTTTATGAAATATATACGCCTCATTTAATAAAACAAACTAATATTTATTACTGCATTTCTAACATATACATAAAAATTTCTAGAGAAACATGAAAATTGACATGAATAATAATAATGATAATAATTGATTATATAACAATCCTCAGATTAATTTCAAGTTCTTCCCCCTTTCCCTTCAAATGTATATTGTATTAAGTTGGATGTCACATTGACCATGATTTTCACTCCATGAGAAAAGTATTTCATATAAAAAAAAATATTCACTCATTGGCACACATACCTTATAAATCTAACATGTAAGCAGAATGTAATAAAAAAAAATGTTAGTAGAATTGAAAGAGCAAGTTTTAGAAACAGGTTTTAAATTATTTTCTGCCCCTCTCTTCTACCTCTGAAATGCTATACTTAACTTGAAACAAAATAATCTAATATTTTAATACTACTTATTATTTCACATTCACTCGCAATTATACACATATAAAATATTACTATGTATGTGTGTGTTTTATCCCAAAATAATAATAATATATTAGTTAAAACTAAAATCATAATACCATTAAAAAAAATTGTTTTACACATTAATATTTCATAACTGTAAAATTAATAAACAAATAATTTTGATACATTCAAGATCATTTATGAAGCTCAAAGTTATTATTAGTAAGACATTCTTGTTTTTAATCGATCTGAATAGTCTTTAAAAGTTCTTTAAATAAAATATACCACTTTATTGCTAAAATGTTTATTAAGACTCTGATATCATAAAGAAAATAGATATAAAAAGTCATATTACCGATCTAAGGGTTCACTTGTCTTGTATACTGTCTATACTTGGCAGCAACAATTTCCATGTTCTTTGGAACAATCACTTTCTTAAAGTATATAATTATTTGATGATGAGGATCCTATTGAGGTTATTTACTTTAGTGGATAATTTGGAAATCATTATATCAATTTTTCTTCTCTTTCTGTCAAGCATGATTCTTTTAGTGGATGAAATACAGCAGTTGTTTTCACATTTATAAATTTTCTTGAGTTTAAAATCAGTTGTTGAAACAATTAATTGGACTTGATGATTAATATTTATCGGTAGATTAATTCATCTTTCATCGAATGCAGGTAAATGCTTTCTTCCTTCTATTAAAAACATCTTATTTCTCTGGTCAGTTGAAAGGTGTAGAATATTATTTTAGACAAAACATCTTTTCTTTCCTATATTACGTGCAGCTTCCCTAGATGGTCCGGCAAAGATGGGACATACATATAATTTTTCTAGCCAGTCATTTCTTATATTTTCAACATTTAATTGAATAGTCTAATAATATGAATCATAATCACAATAATAATAATTCAACTGATTTTTCCAGACACCTTTTTATATCCAACTTTTTAGCTAACTTAACCAATCAGAGATAGCGTCACTTTCTATTTTTGGACAAATTCGTTTTAATTAGATCTCTAATTTATTTTCAACTAAATTATTTTCAACTGAAAAGTTTAATCCTTTTTCCAGACACTTTTGTTTTAAAAAAAAATAGACTTAATCCTTTTTTTTTCTTTCTTACACCTAGGTAACATTTCAAATTTTTGAGCTTCCTTCTTTAGATCTTAAGATAAGACAATTTCAAAATTAGAGTTCCCACCCAGATTAAGCTCCCAAAGTGACAAACAATCATTTACAAAAACAAAATTGCTACAAAAATAGATATCTGATTCAACAGATTTCCTCTTTTAACATAAAATTGTACAAAAAAATAATTTGACAGATTTAACCCTTCCTTTTCTTTCAATATTTAATAAATGTAAATTTCTGTATGTAATGTACACACATACTTCATTATTTCAAATCATTCATAAACTAACATTAAATAATATAATTGCTAGCTTAGTAATTATAACCCTATTATTTAATTGAATCTGTGACTTTTAAATCCCAATTACAATTATAGGAAAGCAAAATAGAAGTATAGAATAAGACATTAAAATTGATCAAGCATAGGTTAGTTTTAAAGAAAGTTAAAATGTTGAATATTTGAAATGTAAAACAATTAAATAGGTTACACATACACTGCCTATATGTATGCATTATAACTTTGCTTTTTAAAGAAAAATTAAATATTAAATAGTTTAAATGTGTGTATTACTCTTTCTATCAACACACAAACAAATAAAGCATATAATTGTTGACCCACTCTCTTTCTATCTAAAGCTTTTAGAACTGGACCTTGTAGGGTTTGAACTTGGATGCCCTACAGCTTCATTTATGGTTATATAAAAATGTGATGATGATTTTTGGTTTACCTTTTCTACATGCACATTACTATAAATTTAGCTAGTGACTAAATTGTAATGGCACAATATATAATATAAGCATTGATGAATGTAGTTGTGAGAATAACTTATTTTGCTATTGGGTAGTAATTTAAACTTATTAAGTTTTTTTTAATACAGTTCCATAGTTTGTTACTAAAAAGTTTTAATTAAACTAAAAAAAATTAAATCAAATTTTTAAAAGTAAATTTAATTAAATTTATTTTATATGCTAACACCTACATATATAGATACGCAGTCATCAGCATAGATATCAATGTATACATTCTTGTTTTTATATATTTGTGAGTACATGCATATACATATAGACAATAGATTACAGTTATGTATGTTAATTTTTTTTATAATTTTTTGATGACTTTAATAATAAACAATTAAAAAAATATGTATGAAAGAGCACATTATTGTTTTTAATTGAAGATTTATTTGTACTTGAAATAAATTAGCTCTTGTAAAATGGCTTCATATTCAAACCCATCCATGGCTGCAAACAATTTTAAAGTTAATAACAAAATAATTAATATCATTTTATTCACCCATATAATTCTTTTATTTTCATCCATATAGGTTTTTAATTTAAATTATTCTTGTTAAAATAAAATGGACCTTCCTGTTATATGATATGTTAATAATGGCTATAAGAGAGATGTATTTTTCTGGAAAGTTAATGTATATTAAATTATTTCAGTTCTCTAAAATTATGTAAGATGCATAATATTCAGGGACCTATTATATTCCCTGAAGTCGATTTTTTTTCATATGTCATAGCATCGGTCGGGACGCGAACCAACTACTTGCTTGCAAGGCAGCTGCGATGACCTCTCGGCTAACAACGCTTGACGCCGCTGAAGTCGATTTGTTACTCACGAATTCCATAAATTACCTGTGAAATAAAAAAAAAACCCAGTCTGGAAAATCTTGCAGGTCATTGCCATAAGCAAAATATTTATTTATATGTTCTATTTTTGTTTTATAGCTGTCTCACCTCATTTGAAAAAAAAATTATGTATTTATTTCTCAAATGTTTAATAATTTATGAGTTTATAAACTGTAATAAACTTTATTTTAAAATAAAATTATTACTTAGAATAAAATAAGTACCTGGAAAAGTGACATTTTAAATATTTTTTTTTTTAAAAAATTATCTAATAAATAATTGTTAACGTATGTCTCTACATAAAAATTGATTGAGTTTGGAAAACTGTCTTATTAATGGAAATCATCAATGTTAATAATAAAAGTTCCCCAAGAAAGAAAGAAAGTTAACTGAAAATCAAATTAATCCTTCATATGCATTAGCTTGATTAAATTGTGTTTGATCTTACTATCAATTTTGACATATGCTAATAGTTGATCATCTTTAATGAAAAATGGCAGTGAGTCTAAATATTGGTGATATATCATTATATGAATAAAATTAATTGATTATCTTTTTAAAAAATGAATTATTAATTTGCTATAGAGATTTTCTTTTTTTAAGTGTCATAGCATCGGCCGGAACACGAACCCGCAACCCGGGCAACTGCCTGCAAGTGCAAAGCAGTTACTCACTCCATCTTATTCAACCGATACACATAACCACACACTTGTAAAAAGAATAAAACATCTCCAATATACATATTTTGTACTGAACCAGTACTCATAAGTTGGTCCTGATCATTTCCTACATATATATAATCATTTGCTCAGTTTATATTAAGATAAAAAATCTTCAGACTTTAATGGACAGATTTCAATCTTTTCCTATTCAACTCTTCAGCCATCCAAATCATTAAAAGTCTGAGGATGTACTACTTAAAGCCCTTGTTGATGCCAATATTATTGTCATACCCATCTGGACTTTAAGTCACTCTGACTCCTCGTGTATAGAATCTTAAAATGTCCATTTAAATACATAAAAGATAGATGTACAGAATAATAGGAAAATAATTATATTATATAAATATGAACTTTTTTTATTACGAATAATCATCTCTCAATTATTTTGTATAGGAAAAATCTATGGCTATATTTTTTTCTCTTCCTCTCTGCTTTTTGTTTTCAATATAAAATAAATAAATATAATAGGAAAGTATTAATCATTATTTTCAAACACCCTTCAACTATCCACACCATCTCATACAACTGATACACATGACCACACACATGGAAAAAGGATAAATAGTCATCAATATAGTATTTTATGCTAAACCTGCACTCATCAGTTGGTCCAGATTATCATATCTCACACAGATAGAAAATCATCATACTTTAATAGACAGGCTTCAATCTACTCCAACCTCCAACTTTTCAGCCTTCCATATCATTGAAAATCTGATGATGAAAACCCAAATCCCATGCTGATGCCGATATTATTGCCATGCCAATGTTGACCTCAAGTCACTCTGACCCCACCTTCAACTATCCACACCATCTCATACAACTGATACACATGACCACACACATGGAAAAAGGATAAATAGTCATCAATATAGTATTTTATGCTAAACCTGCACTCATCAGTTGGTCCAGATTATCATATCTCACACAGATAGAAAATCATCATACTTTAATAGACAGGCTTCAATCTACTCCAACCTCCAACTTTTCAGCCTTCCATATCATTGAAAATCTGATGATGAAAACCCAAATCCCATGCTGATGCCGATATTATTGCCATGCCAATGTTAACCTCAAGTCATCTGATCCCTCATGTATAGGACCTTATCCATTTAAATACATAGAGGCGGAATGGGCAGGATACAAGCTTGATATGTAAATATTTAAAAACCAGGTGCTCTTTACAAACCTGGGAGTTTAATTGTAAGTATAGGGAATTTGAACATGGGCATGGTAATAATATTGGCATCAACATGGGATTTGGGTTTTCATCATCAGATTTTCAATGATATGGAGAGCTGAAAAGTTGGAAGTTGAAGTAGATTGAAGCCTGAAAATTAAAGTATGATAATTTACTATAAACTGAGCACTGATTATATATGTGTGTGAGAGGTGTTAATCTGGACCAACTGATGAGTGCTGGTTTAGCACAAAATACGTGTATTGGTGATTATTTATCTTTTCTACATGTGTGTAAGAGATAGTGTGGATAGTTGAAGGGTGCTTGATAATCTGAGTTCAAATCCCTTATATTTGCAATTAAACTCCCAGGTTTGTGAAGAGCGCCTGGTTTTCAAATATTAATCATCATTGCAAATTATATTATATAAGTATGAACTTACTTTTTTTAACTGCAAACAATCATTTCTCAATTATTTTATGTAGAAAAAAATTGTCTATATATTTTTTTTCTCTTTCTCTCTGCTTCTTTTTTTTCCGAAATAAAATAAACATAATAGGAAAGAATAAAGAAAACCTAAAAAAAGAAATAGGTAACTAATGTTACTAACATTAATTATATATTAATTTTTTAGATACTTTAATTTTTTTTTAGTAATATCTTATAGCTAACTACCTTCTGTTAAAGAATTGTAGTCTCAAGAGGAAAAAAACTTAAGTAAATATATATATATTAAAATTATAATAAACGTTAATTAAAAGAAATAATTTTTCAAAATATATTATTACATTTAGGAAAATAAATATAGCTAATTGGAAAAATGTGAAAGTGGAAATATTACTTTCACCTATGTCTGAATATGTAATGGATATTAACATTTGTCTTATGATGATTTTTTTTTACTTTTGTTTGTCCGTTTTGATAATAGTATGGGTGTCAGGATTTGTATATTCATTAGTAGTTTGTTTTTTTTTTTGGCAGGGTATCCACGTTTTAGATAAAAGTGCTTGTTTATTATATTATATCATATTCATAAACAACATTTTAAAATTGTTATGGGAGATTTTAATGCTAGAATTGGTAAACAAATGAAAGATGAAAGTGTTGTAGGTAATTTTGGTTATGGTAATAGAAATGAGAGAGGACATAGACTTGTGGAGTTTGCAGAGAAGGAAAAACTTTATATTATGAATTCTTTTTTTGAGAAAAATGTTAGAAGGAAATGGACATGGAAGCATCCAAATGAAGGTACAGCAGAATTGGATTATATTTTGACTAACAGGAAATACATATTTCAAGATTGTAATGTTCTTAATAAATTTAACACAGGAAGTGATCATCGATTAGTAAGGGGTAAGATACATGTTAATGTAAAACTAGAGAGACAAAAATTATTAAGAAAAACTATATTTACAGTTGATATTCCTAATCTTCAGAAACATTCTAATGAATTTAAATTAGAACTTACAAATCGGTTTCAAGTATTAGTAGATTTTGAACATGATTCAGATTTGAATGAAATTAATATGAAAATAACTGATACACTTTTAAAAACTGCAACAAAGATAGCTGGTAGAAAAAAGCAGCAATTGACTAATAAAATTTCTACTGAGACTAGAGAACTTATGAAGAAAAGAAGGAATATGAAGATATGCAAGAATGATGCATTAAAAAGAATTGAATATCTCGAATTTTGTAAAATGGTGCGGAAAAGAGTTGAAAATGATATAAGAAAGTAGTATAACTGTGAACTAGCAAGAAAAGCTGTAGAAGAAAATAAAAGTCTTAAAAATGTAAAACAACATTTTGGTATTGGTAGGAAATTTATATCTGCAATAAGGAAAAAAGATGGAATTATTACTAAAAAGAGGGATGACATTATGAAATTGGTAGAAGATTTTTATCAAGAATTATATAGTAATAAAGAACAAGTACCTCCTATATCTATTACATCTTCCGAATTGCCCAGAATTTTAAATGAAGAAGTGAGAAATGCAATTAAATGTATGAAAAAAGGAAAGGCTCCAGGTAATGATGGAATTATAATTGATATATTAAAAGAAGCAGGTGAAGAAACAGAAAAAATATTAGCAAAGTTATATATCAAATGTCTAAATGATAAAGATGTACCGGATGATTGGAAGAATGCAGTAATAATATTAATATTTAAAAAAGGTGATAAAGAAGATATTAGAAATTACAGACCTATCAGCCTTTTATCAGTTTTATATAAAATTTTTACCAAGATAATTACAACTCATCTACAGAGAACCTTGGATTTTCACCAACCAAGAGAACAAGCTGGATTTAAAAGTGGTTTTAGTACAGTAGATCATATTCAAGTATTGAGAGAAGTTATAGAAAGGACAAATGAATATGAGTTGTCATTATGTTTTGGATTTGTAGATTATGAAAAGGCATTTGATTCTATAAACATTTCTTCAGTGATTAAAGCATTGGATCATCAAGGTATAGATCCAGGATATTGTCATATTTTAAGGAATATTTATAAAAATGCAACAGCAACAATTAGATTACATAATGATACTGGGAAAGTCAACATTGAGAAAGGTGTAAGACAAGGTGACTCCATATCTCCAAAACTTTTTGCAGCAGTGCTTCAAGAAGTATTTTGTGGATTAAAATGGGAAACTAAAGGAGTGGAAGTAAATGGAGATTATTTAAGTCATTTAGATTTCGCAGATGATGTAGTTGTTTTTGCAAATAATGCTTCCGAGCTGCAGGAAATGTTGCAGGAGTTATCAGATGAAAGTAGGAAAGTAGGACTAAAGATAAATGTTAAAAAGACTAAAGTAATGTTTAATCGATTTGCTCAAAATATGAAAATAAAGATTGATTATGATGAATTAGAAAAAGTTAAGAGTTACAAATACCTTGGTCAGATTATTAATACAGATGGAAACATAATAGAGGAAATTAATCATAGAATTAAACTTGGTTGGAGTGCTTTTGGTCGAAATAGCTTGATACTAAAGGGAAATATGCCTATGTGTTTGAAAAGAAAGGTTTTTAACAAATGTGTTTTACCAGTTCTTACTTATGGATCTGAGACTTGGACACTTAATAGAAGATCAATACAGAGACTTCAGACCACTCAAAGAAGTATGGAGAGATGTATGTTGGGAGTAACAAGAAGAGATCGAAAACGCAATGTATGGGTAAGAGAACAAACAGGTGTTACTGACCTCATTGAAAAAATTAAAAGATTGAAGTGGAGTTGGGCAGGACATATTGCTAGAAGAGATGATAATAGATGGACAATTGAAATTTTAAACTGGATTCCAAGAGATTGTAAAAGACCCAGAAGGAGACCACATGTAAGATGGATGGATGAAATAAGAAAATGTGTAGGGGTGATGTGGAGAAGAGAAGCTAAAGATCGGAGAAGATGGATTAAACTTGGAGAGACCTTCATCCTGCAGTGGATTGATAATGGTTGATAATGATGATGATCATACTCATTATTTTTGCTGGAAAGAATAAATACATTTGAGCCCCTACATGTACTTGATAGATCAGAATTTGTGTTATTGTTATTTACTAGTTAAACTATTTTTGAATTTGAGATGAAATTATATTCTTTGAAGCACTCATTTTACTGCACTTCCATATATATTTGAAATGGTGTAATTTTGAGCTATCTGAATGTTCTTTGTATTTAGATTTACTATTTTACATGATTTTGATGTTGGGAAAAGACGATTTAAAATTTCATATAGTTTGATAGAGATATTTTTCTGTTATGATTGAATATCACTTATGATTTCATTTACTAAAGACTATATATTTATTATCCTCACTCATATATACGTAGATATTTATTTTCATCTTTCATTTAATACTGTAAAATGGTAGTTAAATTTATTGGACAATATATTTTGTGTTGTTATGAAAGATGAATAGATTTTAGAAATTAGAATGTTAGTTTATATTTTTGATTTAGATCATCATCATCATCAGCCATTATCAATCCACTGCAAGATGAAGGTCTCTCCAAGTTTAATTCATCTTCTCTGATATTTAGCTTCTCTTCTCAACATCACCCCTGCACACTTTCTTATTTCATCTATCCATCTCACATGTGGACTCTTTCTGGGTCTTTTACAATCTCTTGGAATCCAGTTTAAGATTTCATTTTAACATCTATTATCATCTCTTCTAGCAATATGTCCAGCCCAACTCCACTTCGGTCTTTTAATTTTTTTAATGTGGTCAGTAATACCTGTTTGATATCTTACTTATATATTGCATTTTCGATCTCTTCTTGTTACTCCTAACATGCATCTCTCCATACTTTTTTGAGTGGAATGAAGTTTTTGTATTCCTCTTCTCTTAAGTGTCCATGTTTCAGATCCATAAGTAAGAATTGGTAAAACACATTTATTAAAAACCTTCCTTTTCAAATACATAGGCATATTTCCTTTTAGTATCAAGTTATTTCTACCAAAAGCACTCCAACTAAGTTTAATTCTATGATTAATTTCATCCATTATGTTTCTATCTGTATTAATAATCTGACCAAGGTATTTGTAGCTGTTAATTTCTTCTAACTCATCATAATCAATCTTTATTTTCATATTTTCAAAAAATCCATTGAACATTTTAACATACCAAACTTGGCCCAAATCTAACTAATTTTTTTTAGTAAACCATCAAATGTAAATTGGAAAAAAAAATGTAAAACCAAATTGAATCAGGTTAAACTGATTAATTTGTTTGAGGTATTTTATATATATATTTATTATTATACAAGGTTTTTTTTACTTTTACTTGCAATCAATAAGGATAATTAATTCATTTTTATATCTGAATATTTATTTAGTCTATTTATGTAACTTTTTAAGGTCTCGATTGTTTATTGTTAGTGGTAATCTGATTTTATATTAACTATACCTAGTTTTGGATTGCACATTCTATTTATTATTCATGAATAGCATTTGTATAATATTTCATTGATAATTAGATAGAATAGAGATACTCCTTGATAAATTGTAAAGTATATTTTAGCATGATATTAAATTATTTTTAAAAAGCATTTGTCTGGAAGTTTATGATGATGATATTGTAGTTATAATTATATATTGGACTATTTCCATCAAGTAATATTAAATGTTAAATAGTTTTTTTAAATCAAATTTTATTTAAATTTAAATATAGTCAACTATTAGTAATAGCACAGAGATTAGTATATAACACAACCTTTCAAGTGGTATTATTCTCTTTGTTGGTTGTTTCAAGCCTGTCCAGTGGCTTGGAATCCTTAAATTTAAGAATATTGATTTTAAGTCAGTAACAGTCAACAGAAATTCCATAAACTTATTTGTCATTTCTCAAGTTTTTAAGGTAAAGTTAATAAGTGGTTTACAATCATGAATTATTACACTAGATTTATGTATGTAGTTGGTGGATATTGTCATGTGAGCAGTTTCTTTAAATTTTTTTCTTTGTACTTTTTCTTCTATGAGTAATTTTTCATCTATTTTCAATTAAACATATGTCCATTGCCACACACCCTCTGCTGCTTTACACCTGTTTTTATTCTTTTAATTGTTTTTCAGTGAAATGATTGGCTTCACCAATATACCTCCTTCTGCATTCAGATGGCATTTCACAAAGGCAGTTTTTTTTTCAGTATTTCAAATGTAGGTTTTGAAGAGATTAATAACAGAGTGATGTGGTTTTAGAAAATTATTCTAATGTTATATTGATTGCAGATTTTCTTTAGGTTGTCTGATATGTGGACACATTACAATATCTATAATGATTTTTTTTCTTTTGATGTTATTTTTTGTTGTTTAACTATTCTTCTTGTGAGATTGTTCTATCTAGATCTATTCTTTTGCCAAATCTTTGGTTTCTGAACAAACTACTTTTGCTTTGTTTTATAATGATAGTATAATTTCATATTTTGTATTTCTGTCATGATTGGGTGTGTATGCTAAGTATTTTCCTGAGGGTGTAGATTTTGGAAACTGTAATTTTGATTTTGCTATGACAAAAACATCTAGAAATGACAATTTTTATTCTTGTTCTGATTTTATTATGAATTTAATTGAAGAGAATATATTATTGTTGTGTGTTCTGAATATTTGTAATAGTGCTTCACCCTGTTGCCACACATCAAATGTATTATCAAAATAGTGAGACCAGAATTTAGATGGATATAAAATAGTATTTGTGGTTGTGATTTCAAGTACTTTTCTTTAAATGTTAATGATCAAGAGTAACAATAATGAACTCACATTTATCTTTTGATTTTGTTGACAGAATTCTGGGATTGTATTAAAAATATGTTGCTATGCAGAAGGTTAAGAGTTCCATTATAATATCAATAGAAAATGTTATTTTGATTTATAAGCTATTATCATTATTTAAACTTTTTCTTACAATAGATAATACTTCATTGCATGTATATTTGTGAATAAGCTTCCCATATCAAAGCTAACTAATATATCAGTACTTTCAATATTCATTCATATTCTTGATTAATTCCACAAAATGCTTAGAATCCCTGGTAAAGGACTATGTTTTATATATTAAAGGGCTTCAAATTTTAAAAAGAAATCTTGACAAGTTTTGATAAGTTGAATTTCCAAAAGTAGCAATAAATTCTAATGGAACATGGACCTTATGAATTTTAGTTATATCATAAAGACATGATGTTAATTTACTTTTTGCTGTAGCAGTGAAATACCTAAGATACTTTGTAATTAATGCTTGTAACTTTGTTTTTATATCTGGTATAGAATTTTTGTGAATTTTTTTTATATTAGACTGTAATGAAGAACTCTCTTATTTTGTTATTATAATCAGTAGTACTAATTAAAACTGCTACATTACGTTTATCAGCAGGAACAATGATTATAAAAAATAATAGATTTATAAAGAGGTTGTGTATAATAAAATAATCCTGGCATAGTATGATCATTGTCATTAACAACATTATGGAAGATATTCCAATTGAATTCAACATCATCATGATATTTTTCCAACCTATTTTTGGTGTCTGGCATATATAAGAAAGTTGTAAAGATTACCATATACTATCTTGCTCGAATATAGGTGTTATATTTGATTATCCAAGGTAGACATGCAAATTTATTATTTATTATACCAACATTATCTCCTCTCCATCCTTTATGCATGTATGTATGTATATATATATATATATATATATATATATATATATATATAAATACATATTTATATTAATTGATAAATATTGTTACAATATATATATATATATATATATATGAAGTTTAGAAGCAATAGAAAGACCAATAATTGAATAAAGATTATTGATAAAAATAGACAGAAAGATAGATATTTAGAGACAAATAGATAAATAATGAGCTGCACAGATAATTACAAAAACTTAGAGTGATAATAGATATGCATGTTTTTAACCATTGTAAAGATACATAAAAATAGAGTGACAGTTAAGCCAATACTTAGAACTATCTACAAAATAAAAAGTAGACACACACACATAAATGAATTGACAAATAGGTATATGGGCAGGTAAATTAATTAATTTGTTTATTTTTTATTTAATAATATTTATCTGCCTTACTAGAAATATAGGTAGATATTATAAATAAAATAGAAAAACAAAAATTAGCATGAAGAGAGTTTATAAGATAAAAACTGTAATTGTAGATTTTGTTATATATATATATACACACATACAGATGATTTGATAAAAATATGTAAGAGTGGATTCCTCAATATTTTGTAGAATCTACTTCTGAAATGAAAAAATTAAAAGGCTGACCTTTGCACTACTGTAAATACATTAAATAATACATATAGTATAGCAAATTAGTAGAAAAAATAACAAAACTCTCCATACAGTAATGCCACTTGGTGCAAGTCAGAGTAATCAATGGATGCCAGAAGGCTTGAGCATAAAATCCTATCTAGTGCCTATTCATCCGATATCCCCAGATTAGTTTCTAGCTTGTGGCTTTCATCAGTGTGGATCTGAGAGCACTGCGCCTAGATCTTAGGATCTCTGAGAGTACTGCACCTAGATCTTAGTAAACTAGTCTAGGGATATTGGATGAGTAGACACTAGATAGGGATTTTATGCTCAAGCCTTCTGGCATCAATTGATGACTCTGGCTTGCATTGACTGGCACTACTGTATGAAGAGTTTTGCCTGTTTTAATAACAGTTATGAGAAAGCATAAGAAATGGTGATTTTAAATTAGAAGGAAAGGTAGATAAATGTGTTTAGATATTAAACAAATATATGTAAACAGATATGCATAACTAGTTAAATATAAAAAACAGTATATAAATAAAACTAATAGATAAATGGGATTTTGTTGTCAACAAAAATTAACTTGGAGCCCATAAGTATCTATTTTACAAAATGTTCTGATCTTTTTTCATTGCTTTAATATGACTTCAACATCTCAAAAAATCTAATTTTTATACATTTGAATTCAATGCTTTTTAAAATTTATTTAAAATTTCAACTGATCTACAATCTTCATCAGACTTGACTCTGTGAATCATTTAAAACAGTAAGAAAATAAACATAATAAAAGCATTATCTTTACATGCATAATGGTTGAATTTTTAAAAATCTTAAAGCCTTTAAGTATATGTTGCTTTTTTACTATTTCCTCCAATTTTGTTTATTTTATGTACAAAGACTGTGTGAATTCAAATTATCTTTCTACCATTGTTATCGTCATTCATCTATATTCTATAAATTCTTTTAATTTCAATTGCTTTAGAGTATGTGTAATACTAAAAAATATATATATTTTTATTAACAATTTTTTTAAAAATATTAACATATTTATAATTTTTTGTAAATCTACTAACATATGATAAATCTATAATAATTTTTTATAATATATTATTTTATGTGTTATCTATACCATGTTTAAATAATAATTCAAAAATTATATTATAACAACCAATAAATATAATTGATCTATTGCTGCAAGAAAATCAAGTCATAGATCATGTGGCCTAATTTAATAAGCTTGTACTACAAATGTTATATAATGAGCATGAATATCTCTTAACAAGCTTTTCCAAATATCCCTATCCTTATACTGGTTTCTAGCTATTGAATTTCATCAGTGAATCACTAGATAAAAATCTAATGTCTGAATGTCCTAGTGTCTCATTGATGAAAACCAACAACTAAAAACCAGTCTGGTGATATGAATATTTGGAAAAGTTTGTTAAGAGCTATTCATGCTCATTATATAATAATTGATCTATATATAGTATGCAAATATTTCAAAATAATGCTTTTGAAAATCATGTAATTTTATATATCTTTCAGAAGAAATGTAGAATGCTTATTTTAAATATAAGTTTGTTATTAAATTAATTACATTTTTAGTTGTAATAAACAAATCTGTCCAATATTTCTGCACAAGTAAAAAAAAAGTAGACAGCCAAATTTAAAAATTTAGTGGATATAAGTAAATATTAAATAATTTTTTATTTATTTTTTGAGTACAATGTATTTTTTATTGTTGAATGTAACAATAGCATTGTACCATGCAATAGAAAGAAAAAAGAATTTTAACCTTGACTGAGAAACACATAGATTTTGAAATTTGACTAAAATCTTAGTAACAGACAGATCTAAGAGAATAGATAATCACTAAATAAAATACTAATAAGGGATCTAATATATTGGTCAATAGATTGGTATGCTCAAAAGTATGATTTGTGAAATAAATAGTGGATAATGGTATAATAAGTTGTATGATATTAAAGATTGAATTAACTAGTACTGCAAGCTACATTTTGACCGTTATTTAAGTTACAAAAGATTTAGAATATAAAAAGTTGAGGCTTACTCAACCAATGAATAAGCAGTGTCTTAATTGTTAAGGGACATAGGGATGAGCTGCAGATGTTTGCTTTGACAACAGATACGATCATATTAATAATAATGTTTAATGCATCCAAATTAGAATTTTGTTACTTATAACATTGACCTATGGATCACCATGCAGATCCGGCATTTCCAATGCTCAAATTTATCATGAACTTCCAGGCAATAAAGCCATTTAGTTATATGTTGTAGTAGTCATGTGATACTTTGATGAAAATCACAAATACATTAGATGTTACTTATATTTTTAAATAAAAAATATGCAACATAATGGAGTATTTCTGATATTTTAGGTTGTATTTTAAACTGTTCAAGTATTCTTGCTCAAACTTGTGTAAGTATTAAATATTACTACAGTATATTTAAAACTACTATTTTGATATATGTACAATCTTGCACATATTATTTTTGTTTTCAAATCTTATTCTATTGCATGAATCGAAATTTTTTATTCATATAAATATACACTTACATTTTAATCATATCTTTAGGAAATTTTATGATTTATTTCATTTATTTTTTTCACTATAATTTCCTAAAACAATTTTTACTTCTTAAAAATTGAAGTGAAAAGAAAATAATGGACCTTGAAAATTATTATAAAATGTAGTCAAAATATAAATAGACATCAAAAGCCTTTTGCCTGTTGCTTTTAAATTTACTCAAAGGCACTTTATCGAATTAAAGTTTTTTTTTTTTTTTTACTTAGTTATATATAATATGTATTATTTCAAAATAAATACATTTTTTAATGTTTCCCGTAGATTCAATATTATTAATTTAATTACACCCCTAACGAGATGTTTTATTTTTTTTGTGACAAAGCAAAATCAAAATTTCAATCGTGATCCTATTTTTGTGAATGGCTTTTTTGCAACGATTAACCGAAAGATTTTCTAGAAAAAGAATTCTGAAAATACACCTGTCATATGACAATACAAAATTCTAAGTGGGAAATTAACAAAAATATTACTTTATTATTTTAAAAAGAATGGCGTGCTATTTTAATGAACATAATTGTAAATCTTTGAGTGAAGGAGAATTGCCTAATAATCTTCTTCATATGGCCAGATTTTGTTTGGATATACTAGAGAATTAAATTTAGAATTTGATAGCATTTTTGATCGAGCTCCACCTCCTGCTTCTAAAGAAATAGTTGAAAATTTATCTGAAAAAAAAATTGTAGATAGTGAACAGAAATGTCCTATTTGTTTAATGGAATACATGAAGAAATTGCTAAAAAAAACTGCCTTGTAAACATTTCTTTCATTTAAAATGCATTGTATTATGGCTAAGTAAAAGTAACCTCTGACCTATATGTCATCATGAACTTCCAACTAATGATGAAGACTATGAAGAATATCGAAAACATGAGAAACGAGAATAACAAAGAAAGAAGGATATTGATTCATTGCAGCATTCCATGTTCAGCTAAAGTTTGAGGATTTGTTTTTTTTTTTTAAAAAAAAAAAGCAATATCTCTATGTAAAATAAATTTAAAATGATTTAAAAAATATGAAAATGACTTTTAAAACTTCAAAGATTAAAACTTTTGATATTTCTATAAAAAACATAGATAGATAGATAGATAGATAGATAGATAGATAGATAGATAGATAGATAGATAGATAGATAGATAGATAGATGGGGGGGGGGGGGGGGGGTGGGGGGGGGGGGGGGGGGGGGGGGGGGGGGGGGGGGGGGGGGGGGGGGGGGGGGGGGGGGGGGGGGGGGGGGGGGGGGGGGGGGGGGGGGGGGGGGGGGGGGGGGGGGGGGGGATAGATAGATAGATAGATAGATAGATAGATAGATAGATAGATAGATAGATAGATAGATAGATAGATAGATAGATAGATAGATAGACAAACAGATAGGAAAATAGGTAGATGATGCACAGAAAGATGAGCAATATATATAAATAGGTGTGTAGAGAAGTGAGATAATTTTGAAAAAAAAATTTTTTTTTTGGTAAATTACCTTTATTTGATTTGAAAGTACAAATAATAGAGTAAAGACATCAGAAAATATAAATGATTTTCTGAGATGCATCTTTGGATGAATCAGTAATTCTCAATTGGCCCAGTACAAATTCTTTCAAATAGTTTCATCATCATTCATTGCTTATCTATCATACCTTACAGAAATTAACGCTACATTTTTTATAAACATCCAATGATAATCTGCTTCTATTATTGCTAATTTGGCTCGTCCGCTTATCTTGTAAAAAATTGCTATATTTTTAAATTTCAAATTATAGAATGTGAAATGCTTCTTGACAATATCTAAATCTCATACTAATTTTATATAATGGGTAATGAAAAGACACAAAAGAATTCACATATTTGGCTCAGTAGAAAGATTTACTCCAGTAAAGCAATATAAAAAACTAAGAGAGGAAAAATCAGTAATGACCAAAAAGAAATAATTTGATTTTTATGTTCTGACCCTTTGGTAGTTGCGCTCCAGATAAAATGAAAATCAATATATATAATAAATAATAATAACTTTTTTAATATCTGTAACCGAAAAACTACCTCCCACTGAGTTATATATATATATAGCAAAAGACAAAATCAATTCTAGATTGAAAGAAGTGAAATTAATTTCAGATAGGCAAATTGATTATAAAAGAAATATAAAAATGTACTGCTAGAATTATTATAATCCTTCAGTTTCTGGCATCATTACTGCCAAATATTTATTTTCCAATTTTTATTTTTGAGTTAATATTTCTATTAACTAATAATTATTATAAAAATAGAAAACGTAAAATAAATGTATGCTATTAAAAGTATTTTGTTTTCATTCCATTTTAAAGTCATCAAAGTTGAATAATCAATGAATGGTATTAGAGTGCAGTCAGATCCATATCACCTACTCTATACATATTTCTGGACTAGTTTCTGCTTTCTTGGCTTATTTTGATGAAAATCATGGATCTAATATATCTGGACTTTCTAATTTTAATGCAACTTTATTAAACTAACAAACTAAAACTTTAAACAACCTAATACTCTCATATGTTGAAATCAAACCAATTTTCTTGCATAGTGGTAAACTGCTGACATAATAACCTTTAACTATAATAGTCTATATGAGTATAACTATACAAACAAATTTTTTTTATTTCCTAGCATTAAAATGCTATTGAATTACATATGCTATCTTGATAATAAGAAAAAAAGAATAAAAGATGACTGCATAAAATCCAGAATCTTATTGAAAAAGATTATAATCTGGAACTAGAAACCATCAAAATTTTAAAAGAAGTTGATTCAATTAACAAACAAGATGATACAAGCAAATTACTATACCATGAAAAAGTTTTATTATGTTGGTGAACTCATTAAGTTTAAATCCACCCAATCAAACTTCACAGATTCAATCCTTATTCCTTACTTGTTTAGGCAATGATAGAATGATGAACAATAAAACTTAAGATTAATGAATTATAGCCAATTCGTTTACTGCTGATACTCTTTATTTTTCAAACTTCTAAGCAGCAAACTAGTTTTTTTTTAATTTTTGATTTATATAAGACTAAAGTATAATCATCCACCTGGTAGTTTTTGCTTGATAATTTCATATATTCTGTTTTGTTCTGAAACTTTGATTTATTTAATTTTTTTTGCATGCAACAGTTGTATATGATTTTGTAAATTCCATGCAGTAAGGTTTCTATTTAATTGAAGGCAAATATTATTTTTCCAAGATATCAATATCATTTAAACATTTAATCATATGCTGATGATTACAAGAATTAAAATGAATTATACTATATATTTAATCTCTAAAAATATTGCAACAGAGACTAAAAACTAAAATTAACTTAAGTAAACCAAGTATATTTTTGATGCATTGGCATCAAAATCATGGCTATCAAAGTTTTCACTGTTAAAAATGTAATAAATCCCCCCCCCTTTTTTTTTGCATATTTGAATGTGATGAATCAGAGAACCAATAGCATTCAAATAAGCTAATAATGCGTTTTTAAAATTATTTGAATAATGCAATATTGTGGGGGGAGGAGTGTTATTTATTTGATAACTATGATTATGATGCCATGCATCAAAAATATAACTGGTTTAAGTTGATTTTATTTTTTAATCTCTGTTGCAGTGTTTTTTATTTATAATAATGACCAAGATTCAATCTATTATACATATATATTAATAAATATTTTAGGGTTTATATCAATATATAAATTTGTATACATTTTGCCATTAATATCAAAATTTTTCTTACTTATATTTTAAATGACTTATATGTGTATGTCATTGTATTATTCTCATTTACAGTCATAACCCCTTTCTCTCTCCTCATCATAGCCACAACATTTGATTCAAGCTAAGTCATGGATACTGAAATTTGTTGACAGTAGCAAATTATATTATAGTATGCAGCTTAGCATATTTCTTTTTCTATATGTTATCAATATCATTGTACCACCCATTTCTTTTGGTCAGAATGTCTGCAAATATAAAATGCAAGTATGAAATAATTATTTATACTTGCAATTCCAAGACTTAAAAAGATGTTTGGCAAATGATGTAATTAAGAAACAAATATTCTGGCTTCATTTGTCAAAAAAAGTTATATCTTTCAGAACTGGAATTGCAAATGTAAATGATCATTTTATACTTCCAGATGTACTGATAAAAAGAAGGGTATTATAATGATATTAACAACATATAGAAAAAAAGTCCATTTTCTAGCATTTAATTTCAAAATGATGTCTTTATCAACACTTATACATGAGTGTGTGTTATACATATTGCATGTGCATGCTGAAAATGTCTGTAATACATATAAATATAAGTGTATATCCAATCCATACTGTTTACGTATAATGAGATAAAAAATTAAAGTGTAGAATATTAATTTTTTACTAACTTCTACTTTTTCTATTTAATACATTTTTGAATTGCTAGATGAATTAGTCCATGGATCTGGAGGACTTCCACACAGTCTAAGATCAAAATTATATATGCATGAAGATATTAGTGAATGCTAGATATCCTGTGCTATTTAAAAGCATATTGGTTTCTTAACAGATTTGACAGGTAAAGGTTTCCAAATCAAGACGTTTTGTCAGTTCTTGTATTCCAATGTCACATGACCTCTAAAAAAGCTAATAATTCAATTCAATGAAAAAGCAGTTATAGAATACTTCAATGACTAGTTAATTCTTTTACAATGCAATTATTTTTTCAAGATGAAAAAGACAATTAGCCAGAAAACAATTGAAGTTTATTTTCATTGCCATCCAGAATTCATAGATTACCCAGTGTTTACAAGTGATTAATTTTAAAATGGGAATAGAGAAGTATATAATAAAAACACCTTCCAACATATTTCTTTTGCTTTTTTTGTAAATTGTACATATATAAGTTAATTGTATAATGCTAGGTAAAATTCACCTAATAAAGTCATTAAGTCACTATTTCTAATAATAAATAAAATCTGCAGCAATACATGTGAATCGGACACAAAGACTGAATAAAGCAACATGGATAAAAGGTAACCTGTCACCTATATACTGTGTGAATGTAAAATATATTAATCATTTTAAGCTTTGAGAAACTATCAAACACAAATATATAAGAAATAAATCAATTTCAAAACCCTAGATGAAATTCATAAATAATTTCAGCTAACCTTATGCAATTGATTTGTGTTTGGGAGTTTTTCTAAACCTAAAATGATTATCGTTTAATCTTGCTTTGTTTGTGCAACATGAAATATATTCATTTTTTATCTGTTAAGATCTGAGCTAATTTATTTTTATACTTCCTGTTTACACTATTCTGGATTTCACTATACTTTACAATTTTCAGCACCATATAATTATACAGCTTTGATCAGACTTTGTGTTTGTTTCATAGGTATTGCTACTGCATTTTCTATCATTGGAAATACTAACTTTGATAAATATATAAATATATAGAAATATTCAATGTGTGCAGTTTTCATTTATAATTACTTAATTAGAAAGCTCTTTACTTAAGACATATTCAATCAAGGAAAACTGTCAGTCTATTACAATCAAAGGAAAATTATTTTTTGATTTCCACTCTAGATCTAATATAGAGACAAAGCATTCCAATTTTCAAACTATATGTAAACTGCAGTTTTTTGTCTGTATATTAGATCTAGAGTAGTAGTCAAAAGAAAATTTTCTTTTTTTTTTCATATGTCAAATGTGTTGACTAGAAGCGAACCCGGGCCAGCTGCTTGGAAGGCAGCTATGCTAACCACTAGGCCATTATAATAGCTAGACAGTTTTATTTTTACTCTTATTCAGGACAGTTAATCTTGGTAAACTACTGTTCTAAGTAAAGAGCGTTCTTGTTAAATCATTGTAAATGAAAAACTTCATGCATTAAATATTTTCATCTAAACATCCATTAAAAATGTTATAATGTATATAGATTCTATGCTGCTTTATTCACAGGTTTGTTTCACAAATAATACTGCTGAAATAGTATAACGTTAAGTGGTAATGATATATATATATATATAGGCAATGGTTAAATCACCATAAAATTTATTCTTCCTAAGTAAAAGCATCAAGAAATAGTAAAGATGTCAATTAATGACAATTGTAACAATTTTCCATTTTTGTTTTACCTTTTAGTTACAAAAAGTTTTTTTATCTATTTCTTGATCAATATGGAAAGGATAGATGTATATACATTAAAGTGACAACTTTTATAGATAAAAGATTAAAGACACATTTGAAATTAATATCAATATTATTATGAGATGTATATACATTAAAATGACAACTTTTATAGATAAAAGATTAAAGACACATTTTGAATTAGTATCAATATTATATTAATGTTTCAATAGTTGGATAATGGTGAATATAATTCCGTTGAAATTTTAATGATAAGCAATTGTAAAAACTGATAAATCCGAAATATGTGTTCATACACATACGCATATATATAATATTCAAATATAAGTATATTCTCTATACTAAATTTAATGTAATTATAAAGAATTTGAACTCAGACTTTCAAGCTCCCTACTGCTATTCACACCATCTTGTATAACTGATACACATAACCACATACATATGAAAAAGAAAAATGATTTTCAATGTATGTATTTCGTGCTGAACCAGCACTCATCAGTTGGTCCAAATCATCATTTAATCAGTGCTCAGTTTATAGTAAAATAGCAAATCTTCAAACTTTAATGGACAAGCTTCAATTTTCTCCACTTTTGAACTCTTCAGCCATCCATATCATTGAGTCTTTGCTAATGCCAATATTATTGTTATACCCATGTTGACTTGAGTGATCCTCATCCAGTTCTCAATGTTATGAATGGCTGAAAAGTTGGAGAGTGAAGAAGATTAAAACTTGTCTATTAAAGTTTGAAGATTTTCTATCTTAATATAAACTGGACACTGATTGTATATATAAATGGGAGATGGTGGGTTAGACCAATTGATGAGTACTAATTCAGCACAAAATATGTATATTAGAGATCATTTATCTTTTTCACATGTATGTAGTCATGTGTATCAGTTGTACAAAATGGAGTGCATAGCTGTAGGGAACTTGAAAGTCTGAGTGCAAGTCCCTTATAATATTTATAATACTTTTTTAGTAAGATAATCTATTAATATTTTTTTCAAATCATTTTAGCCTCCTGAAACAACATTATATGGGATCTCAAAGGCAGGTTTAAATTTGTTTACCAAGATCATATGTCAAGGTAAATAAATACTTGTTTTTTCTTATAATTACTAGGATTTTAATTAAGAAGCACATTTATGTACATATTAATACCATAAATTTGACCTTTTTCAGAATGATCTTTCATCACATTTGTTTTGTGGTGCTGAAGTGTACATTCATTATTAAGATCATTTAATTGATTCACCTTATTGTGGTCTGTCTAAGCATCATTATGAATTATATTGTTTCATGGTCTGAATAGGAAATTTTCAAGTTTGTTTTTTTTTCTTTGAGAGTTCATTGTCTAATCTGATATAATATTTTCTCATTTATTTTCCTTGCTCTCCCAAACATCTTTAGCAAAACAACAGTTCAAAAGCATTATATGGTTTTTATGTTTATTATTTAATGTTCACTTTTCACATTCACAAAGAGTGAAAAAATAACTATAGATTAAACAATACTAATTTTAAAGATATGACTATAAAATTATATGTTGATAAATGATCCAATAAATACAAAAATTATCATCAAGATCTTCATTATCAGTTTTGGAGTTGGTTACAGACCTTATCACAATTTTTGATTTTTGAAATCTCATTTTTTGCATCTGTTTTTAATTTTCCTAATAGGAAGTCTTAAAGTCTATTCTCTGCTGTAAAGATTGTATCATTGTATCTCAGCCTGTTGATGTGTTTTCTACCAATCTCTAATTTGCATTTGTCTTCATCTAATATTAATTTTCTTACTAAATAGCATATAAATGAAATAGGAAAACTCTGTGTAATATCTTTGGCTTTGTTAATGTGAAGCCATCCTATTTTGCTATACTCTGTTTTAACTATAATCTTTGACAGTAAATGATTACTTGATGGTTATGTTGTTATATCTGCAACTTTAGATTCTGTATAATAATTTTTTAAATAAGAACTTATGGACTTAATTATTTGCTTAAAATTCCAAATATATAAGATTTTGAATCAACCAACTTTCTTATAAATTTGACAATAACACAATAAATAAATTTCAATGATATCAGTTCTATGCAAACTGGATGCAACTTTCACCGTTTGCTAGAATAGTACATATCAACAAAACAGTAGATGACATTTTTATTTACATTTAACATAGGCTTTTATGAGCAATTGTCTTCAATTTATTCTAAAATCATCAATTGTTAATTTAATTAATCACTTGGTATTAGATATATCAATATCTCCAGACTTGTTTCTATCTTATAACCTTCTTTGGTAAGGGCCTGTGGATAGAATATATTTGACAGGATATACCAACTGTAAAAGAAGTCATACTATTTTGGTGGCATATGCCATCCTGACTAATGGGGAGCATTGAGTGCCCAACTTTTTTAATGAAAAAGGTCATAAGCTAGACTGTAGTCTGGATACATATAATAACACTATAGGTATTCAGTGATTACTGAATCGTACAATGGATGCTGTAAAGTAAAATGAAAAAACAGCTCTTGGCAGAATCAATTTACCTGAATATTTTGTAAACTTTTTGGATTAAAATATAGATATTGATTGCAAAGGTACATCAATGTCTTTAATGTGCTGTGGATGCATTTAATAGTAAAAAATGGTATTTAACCATAATGATATAATTATTTTATCTATATTTGTTGTACATAGAGCTATTGTTTTGCCAAATTTAATGTAATGAAATGTGATATGTATTTCTACTAATATAAGATAATAGTAGTGAAACTTTTTTTAATGTTGTTCTGTAAGATCCTGAAAATATGATAGCAAATCCATAAAACCATTAGATATGTTTTTTTAATTTCAAGATTTCCTGTTTTTGTCGAGTATATTTTTATAATAGCATACTTTCATTGGATTTGTCATTTAAAATAGATGAATGATAATCAAATTCCTACGAAGTAATGGCTTCTGTAGGAAATCAAATTTTGTTTACATTATAAAGCTTATCTCAAATTCACTCTAAAGAAGTGCAAGTTTATTTAATTGAAAGATAAAACAGGTTTAAAATAGGGAATTACTATAAAATAACATATTGAAGTTTCTCAGAAAAAAGTCGATTTAGAAAATAAAAAATAGCATTAAAAGAGTCAAGCAAAGTAAATAAATAATCACGATATAATATATATGCATATATTTGTGTTTTATATATCTTTTTTTCCTTATCTCTCTGACTTTTTGTTCTGGAATTAGAATAGCCTTTAATTTTCAAGTAGCTGCTAATAGTGATATAAAAGTTTTACTTAATAATAATACGCAAATAACAAGCAGTCACTCATTAACGAATATTACTAATTATAACTCTAAAAAAAATAAACAAAAGAGAAGAATGAGTTTTGCAGATTATACAAATCAATCAGAGAATCTTAAATATGTTCAGATATGTTTAACCATTTTCTGTTTAATTGATATTTTATAATGTTGTCTTTTAACTTCTTCAGCAGAAAACTTTTCTTTCTGAAATATTTCAACACCATGTTTAATTGCAGCTCTTCAATGGATTCTCTATCATATGGAAATAATTGACATCAGACTTTTTTAGAAGATCTTTGAGATAATCTTTATAATATGGGTAAGGTCTAGCTCTCCCACAACAACTAAGTTCATTATAAAACACTCTTTTAGGAAGTCTTCCATTGTTCATTTGTTTTAGATGTAGAATTCAATAAAAGTATAGATTTGCAACAGTGAACTCTATACTATCATATTCCAAAAGTTTATGAAACATCTTTAAAAGAAAGTTCTATAAAGCCTTTATAGTGCACAAATAAGGTGTTCAAATCTGACTTTCATAGGTAAAATAACAACTCTATAAATTACTATCTTAATTATAGTAGTTATTTCTCTATGGTGAAACATTCCATATTTTAACATAACTAAAAACAGCAGTATCACATTAGAATCTGTACTGTACCTCAACATCTAAGTTTTTATCTACTTATAAAAGTATCAATGTATTTAAATTAGTTTGCATAATCATCTAAGCTAAAAGTTTCTGATGATTTTTCTTCCATCACCATCTGATAATGAACTTGATTGAATAATAATTAATAAACTAAAAAAATGTTGCATTCAAAAAATTAAATACATTCAGTAAAATTGTCTTTTGAGTGCAAATAATGTCACAATCATAGCCATATTATAAATCCAGAATCCAAGATTATTAAATTATTAAAAGAAGACAGCAATCTAAAGCTAACCGTGTGTTTATCAATGCAAATGTTCTTAAGGTTATTTGCAATATGTGAGACATAAGGAAGGTTTGCCCATACTTTAGACATATTTTTAATGTTTTAAACTTTATTTACATTGGTGTAAAATTTCCCAACTGTTTATATGCTATGATAATAACTAAAGTCTATTAGATTGTTAATGCATGCATCTATGTTGTTTTTTCTATCTGCTTCATACTTACATACTTAAAAACATTAACAATAGGCCCAAAGCATGGATAAGACTTTCTTATATCCCACATATTGCAAATAATCTTAGGAACTTCTGCACTAACATATACGGGGTTAGTTTTAGATTGCAGCATTTGCTCAATAATTTTTTGAACAATACTAAAGACAAAATACCTGTAGAGCATATACATTAGGTGATCTATAAAATTTCATGTACTAACTCTTCCTGAAGCTCTGTTTATTATGAGGAATCTCATGCATATAGATCCATGAAAATTGCCCAACATCATGAATGTGCCATGGGTCTCATGTTTTCACCATCAAGTATTAGAAAAATATGCTTGGAAAGAGACGATAGGAAAAGAAAGTACAATGAGGCTTGAAAAGTGATAAAGAATCAACATTTCAACAACAGAAAAGATCCATGTGTTCCATTGTCTGAAAAATGTAATACTTAATTGTCTTATTTGCATATTGCACCTCATTTACATATTATATCATAATATATAGGGTATATGAGCACAGACTTTCACATTACCCACCATTCTCCACACTATCTCATAACACTGATACACTTGAACACATATATGTTGAAAAGATAAATAATCACCAATATATGTATTTCATGCTAAACCAGAAGTCATCAGTTGGTCCAGATTACCATCCCTACACATATATGCTATAAGTGCTCAGATATATATTACGATAGCCAAACCTCCTACTTTAATGGACAGGCTTCAATCTACTCCACACTCCCACTCTTCAACCATCTATCCAATTGAAAATCTGATGGTGGAATGCTCAAAGCCAGCCTGAGGCCGAGATTCTTGTCACACCCATGTTGACCTAAAGTCAATCTAACCCCTCATGTACATGACATAATCCATTTAATACATATACAAGGGATGGGCAGACATCTCTATTATGTAATAACTGAAACACAGGCTTATTATATACCTGTGTCTATATATGTAATATATAGGGTATATGAGCACAGACTTTCACATGATTCACCACTCTCCACACTATCTCATAACACTAATATACTTGAACACATATATGTTAAAAAGATAAATAATCACTAATATATGTATTTCATGCTAAACCAGCAATTATCAGTTGGTCCAGATTATAAAAGCTTATCTGTACTGCATAAATTTATTCAGCACAATGATTATGACTGTGGTTTTCCAAAAAGCTGGTTGAGTGCAATTAATTAATTTATGTTTATTAATTTATACTGTTTCATCTGAATTTGAGGTCAATGAGAGCTTTAGAATGACATTTAGATTTACATAATTAAAAATAACATTAAATAAATAATTGAAATGATCAATATCTTAAAATAAAGAAAATTTTTATTTTTTTTTACAAGTTTTTGATCATATTGATGATTTATTTTCAGAATTAGGACCTATGGGTGTCCGGATAATATCAGTCAGGTAATTTTTTAAATTACAAACTTATTTATTCTACTTCATTATGGCAAGAAGTAAATTTGATCATATTACCTATCACTAATAATTAAAATATAACTTTCTGTTAAATTTACATTTTCAAACTTGATATTTATGTTCACTAACATTTCCTAATACTAGTATTTTTTATACATAAATTAAATGTTTTTTTTTTTTAAAAACATTACCTTATCAAGGTACTTTTGTTTTATATATATATAAGCTAGCTATGCTAGCAGTTTTAAAACAGTAAAAATTTTAACAGACTTTAGGTGATAGGGTCACCAATATTTTGCTACAATGGTCAATATTCAACCTTGTTTAGGCATTAAAAGTAGTTTTTGAATTTTGGAAATGTGAAACATTTAATGTTTATATTTCTAATGCCGAGTAAGGATAATCTAAACAAATAACAGACTTTGTCAGAGATATATTATATTTTAGATTGTAGTTGGATCTTCAAAAACAAACAAAGCACCACATGACATTCTCCACTTACTTTTAATTTCAGCATTAAAATAGTAATTCATTTTATTTATTTTATTCCAGTAGCATCTCTTACATGATTACTAAAAAGTATATTTTCTGAAACAATAGGAGAGCAAAGTATCTATATAAATCAAAATAAGATTAAGATGTTTGACTCATAAGATATAAGTTTAAATAGTGTGAGAGAAGTAAAAGTGGTACTGAATATACAAGTGCAATTTACTTTATTGATGAACAATAATCAGAAACAAGTCTGGAAATTTGGTAGTGTTTCTACTATTTAATATTTATTAATTATTCAAGTTTACATAAATGGCTGTTGGGAAGAACACAAGTAATTTACTGCTCCTACAACACATGTCAGAAGTGAAAACAGGAAATGTATCATAGAAATTGCAGTATATATACTGATTCCTAAAAATCTGGAAGAACATATAGTGGAGTGAAAAGCTATAAATGAATGTCTTATAAAAATTTCAAGTCCATATACTAGCACTCAGAAAGCAGTAATGAATGATGAGAATGACTCTAAAGAAAAAAGTTCAATAAGAACAAAAAAAAGATTTCAAAGAGGTTTTCATTAAACTTTGAAAATCCGTAAATAATAGATATTAATACATTTTGAAACGTTTCAACAGTTGATTTTGTGTAGAATATACACTCAATTAAATGCAAAAGGTGGAAGGATAACTTGTAAGTATTTTGGAAATAATAAATATTGAAAATGACAAATATATTTTTTCCCATAAAGGATATACATAAATATAAATATCATGATTTTAAAAAAATTAAAACTGGTGATAGTTTAATAATATGACAGCATTTTGAAAAGTAAAGAGTTCTACAATTAATGTTAGTGATTTTTATTATTCAATTGGCAATTTATTTGACTCGTACAATAAATAAAACAAAAGATTTATTGCGTTTTAGTTTGTACGAACTTCAAGCATCTGAAGAATAAATGTGGATTATAATTCAAGAATCTTAAAATACTGAATGTGTCATTCTAAATCGTACAGAAGATAGTGCATAATTAAAAAAGATAACTTCAATTATTAAGAAAGTAAATTTTATTAAATATAATTTTGAAAGTTTACAAAAAGAGATCCCAAACTATATATTCGTTAAGCATTGGTGGTCGTGAGGTCAGCGACGGCTTCTTTACAGGCAGTTGTCCCAGGTTAGCGGGTTCACTTCCTGTCTGATGCTATGACACAGGAGAAAAAAATAATAATATAAAAGATTATAGAAAAAGCTTTCAAGAGCAGAAAAAATAATAAAGATTGTGAAAATAAAAGTATAGATTTTGATATAAAAACATTGATTAATATGATAATATAAAACTAAAAAAAATGGGATAAAGAGATTAATAAAATACTTAACCACAAAAAGCATCAGAAAATTTAACTTTATTTTTATAGAACTGGACAGATGATACAGTGATAAAAAAGTGCTATAGAAATGATAAGTTTTTTATGATGTCTGGTAAAGATGATCAGATTACAATGATAATTGAGGAACATCTAAACTTTACAGATAATAAATTGTAAGAAAAGTACCATCATAAATTCTGAAAATGAACATTAAAATGTAAATATATAATGATAGAAATTTGAAATATTAAAAAATATTTAAAAAATTAAAAAAGAATAAAGCATTACATTAAGATATGAAGTCAGCTTTATAGGACAATTTCTGAGGGGGGCAAAAAAAATGACGTGTTATTTATGATTTAAAAAATAGAGAAAGAAAAATTAGTAGCTATAGAAATAGATTTTTTACAGAGGACAGTATAGAAAACTAGTCTAAATAAGGTGAAGAATTTGTATAGGTCAAGAGCAAATGAAGATAAAGAAAGGTCAATAATGTAACTTTTTATTACAATTATTATGCAGATACCATATAAGATAAATTTTAAAAAATGCCATAAATGAAACTAGCAAAATGATGTAAATAAAATTATAAGAAGTAATAATATGAAAAGATGGGATCTTAAGAATAAAATCAACTGAATGAATAGAAGTGGTAGCATTCACAAAAATTCTATGTAATTTATTCATATATTTGTTGTTTATTTTTATTTATATAAATATAATTTCACTGTTTATTTTAAACTATATACTTGTAATTCAATGTAAATGAATGTAGCATTATACATCTTCCTTTACTTACTAACAATTTTTTTAATGTAATGAAGGAAAAGTATTTAATATAAAAAAATAAACTAGGAATCAAGAAAATGTGTTTTTATCAATTTGCTATGAACTTATTTACTTATTTATTATAGTTCAGACACCCTGAAGCTTATCAAGATAATAATATAGTTCAATGTGACCTGGTCTACAACTAATATAAATATTTTTTATGCTGTTTGAATAAGTTTATCATTTGAATTTATTGTGGAAAGGCAAACAGGCAATGTGTTTAAACAGATATAGTCTAAAATATTTATATTGTAAACAAAGAGCTTTGCTAATTGCTCAACAAGCTTTGAGATAAATGCTAAACAAGAGAAAGCATTTAAAATATCTCTATTCTGAAAACCAACCCCTATTCCCTGACCATGGTTTCATGCTTATGGCACTCCTCAGAGAAGCACTAGGGTAGCTTCAGATACTAGATCTAAAAACACCAACCCAAAGCCAGCATTTATCTAAGAGTTGACTATTGAGTAGAAAATCTGAAGTTTTCAAACACCTATATGTCTTCAAACCCAGCTATCTAACTCAAATAGCTATATGTATATTGGAAATTTTTTAAATATTTCCAGCTCACACAATTGGTTGATTACTTTGGTGAACTTTTGTCCTGAATAACAAAGTAAGGTAGCCATTTGTATGGATCATTCATAATACTCTTTATAAAAATAATATTTTTTATTTCCTCTTCATGTAAAGGAATCCGTCTATTTGATTATCTTATTAATATGCACTTGAGTTATAGATGCCATGTGATGTCATAATTATTTGCACTGGCATGATCTATTATGACTGAACCAATTATATTGCTACAATCCACATGATGCAGTAAAGGTAATTAGGAACATACACAAAAGCATTAAATAAATAGTAAATTCAAATTAAGGGAAACTAAGCAAATGTGCTTATTAAAAATAATTACAAGATATAAAAAATATATAATTAATTTCATAAAATACAAGTATAAATATTTATGGATTTATACGCTCTTATTTATAGTCATTAAACTGACTAAATTTATCGAAGTAATAATGTGGCCTGCAATGAGTTCTAGATTCATATAATGGTGGATATCACACGGGTAATTGATATCATTTTTTTCAAGTTCTGCAGTTCTTTGCAGTATGAACTCAATATGAGAATACTCCAGCTAGATTCTCAATCTATTTTAGTTGCTTTCTATCTTTTGTTAGGATTTTTCTTTGTTTAGTCTTCACTTTAATCTCTTATTTTGCATAGCAATAGCTATGTAGAAACTTAATAAATATTAGTTAATAATAAATTTTAAATTACATATACTAGTAATTTTAATTAGCTTTTTTTTAAAAAATAACTACAATCTGCAGATACAACTATCTGTGATAAATATGTAACTACTTTTACAATATCCTAAATGTTATTAACATATACACACACATATATATAACACATATTACTTTACATATAGCATGGTTTTGTTTTATTCTAAGCTTAGTCAGTAGCTACTTAAAACTTCAATAATATTATTAACATATATATACACACATATAATAGTTATAAGAGCTGGACTGCTTAAAAAAAAATTCTAAGCCTGTTTCAATATAAAAAAATTTCGAAATTCAATCAGCCTGAACTCAACCGCAGGTCGTGTTAGTAGTGACAAAATGTGCTAATTAGTAATTTTGCCATGAAATTCTTGACATTTATTTATGTAACCCACCATTGTAGTAATTAACAGGTTTAAAACTGGTAATTTTGAAAAAAAAATCATTCTCTTAACTGATAACTTTGTAATAAATTCTTTGATTGTTTTCAGTTTGCAACCTGAGGCTGTCAAAAATGCTGTAATATATTTGTTAAATATTAATGTACTTCTGATTAATTAATATAAATGTAATATATCTTTATACATTTGCTTAACTTTACAATATACTACAGTTTTGTAATTACTTTTTTAAATAAAAATTTACTTTTTTTCCTTAAAAAATACACTTTTTGATATAATCTAATGTTTATTCTGGTATTATGATTTGTTATTTGAACCACACATTTGTACATAATTATAACCTACTCTATTAATGCAATTCCAGTTGTTCATTAATAATTTTTATTAGTCATTCAATAGATTAGAGATTATTCAATAATAAATAATATTTCTTTAGTGTAACTTTCACCACACATATCTTTAGTCACATGTTTATAATTACATTTCTCCATAAGATATTAAAAGTGGATAGAAACTCGTCCCTAACTTGTGTGAGAGTGGTGTAGCTAAAATTACACTGCAGAAATATTATTCATTATTGGATAACCTCTAGTCTAATGAATGACTAATAAAAATATTAATTCACTCCCATTAAGTAGTTGGTGCCAAAGTTATGAGGGCAGAAAGTTTGACACTTGTTAAGTAAATTGTAGTGATTTGCTATCCATATATATCGAACAATAATAAAGATATGTGTAAGAGATTATGGTTTGGGACAATTGATGAGTTCTGGTTCAGCATGAAATGTTCATCTTGGGGATCATAGATCTTTTTACATGTCTTTGGTTATATGTTTATGATTACAGCCTTCCACAAAGTGTTAAAAATGGATACAAACCAATCTCTACTTTGCATGAGAGTGGTATAATGAAAGTTACAATACAGAAATATTCATGAATTGTTAGTCTGTTATTAGCTTACAAAGTAACTAAAGACTTTATTTGAGCATCAGAAATGACAGAATCGTTTTTATCACTGCACTAAATTGTGCGAGTCAAAAAATAATCAAATGGTTTAATTACTATGGAGTGCACAAGAATTTCAAAAAATGGAAATAACAGAATTGGAACAGCAATTTTGAGTCCAATATGCCACTTACTACTGCACTAAACCATAGCTTCAGTAATCATTGATACTAGATTGTAAGGTGTATTAAATTCTTATTCATTGCTATTCTAGCATCTGTTGCAAGTTGGACTAATGTCAATAGAATGTTACAGAAAAGATTTATGTATTTGGGATGGATATGACTTTTTTTTATCTTACATGAATACAGATCAAAATTTTATAATGTAAATATTTTTTAATAATATTATTTTTGTATGGGTCTCTTTAATTATTTAGTACTGTAAAATGGGATTACATTTAAAATAAATTAAACATATGTTCAAGATTATCATGTTTTTTTTCAGCTACTTAGTATCATACATTTGCAATTTTTCATTGCATAGGGCATGTTAAGTAATGAATATGTATTTTTTACTACCAAACAGCTGTATTTTCATAATTAATTTTTATTTTTGTTTATTTTTAATAGAAGAATTAAATTAGAGCCAAGTTTTACATAAACAAGATGTTATCATTAATTTTCTTTTCGTTCTTTATTTTATTCATTTTACTTCTCTTTTTTTAATTTTAAAAGTTTGTAACATTTCTTTAAGCTTTTATACATTTCTTACAATACATGGTTACCTATTAATTGTAGTTTTAAAACCCCTGAATTTGGATTTTATAGAGTATTGCATAGATATATTGGAACACCAGGTGTAAGTTATAGATTTATGCAACTTTCAGTCTTATTCTTAAACATTCATTATCCTTCTTGATTTTAAAAATATGTACAGAATTACAGTAGTGTTTCCAAAATACCATTAAAGATCATATATATTTATATGAATCAGAAGTTAAAAACTCCTTTAGTGAGATCATTTGAAATAAGATGGTTGATGATATATATAATGGTGGTCTTCAGCATTATAAATTTCATCAATACGATACTAATGAAAGTAACTAGTCTCAGAATTTTGTGAGTTTTGCATTGTTTTATTTTATAATTGATATGTATAACATCAATTATTTTATTTCATAATGAGAATATTAGAGGACAGTTTCTTTTGATATATTTTCATATACATTAATGAATAGTTTAGGGCTTTTATGAAAGGGAGTAAATAAAATCTTGTGGAATATTCAAAATGAAGATTTATAGATGATAATTTATTTATTGCTACACAGATAAATGAATTATAAAAAATAAATCAGTAATTATTGCATTTTTATATATGTAAAATGCTTATAATAGAAAGAATAGAAATAGACTGAACTATGCTTGAAAATACTTAAAAATACAGGAGTAGATTTTGGATTGCTAAGAATAACTTAAAATCATTATAAAAATAATATTTACATTTTGAATTACAAGTGTCAAATGAACTCAACCCACATCTTTGACAACACCCACTTTAGATAAATATAGTAATGACTATTATTAATCATTTACTAAACTAGAAATTTTATCTAGCACAGATATAAACCTTAAAACTCAATTAAAGATTAATATAGCTGATTTTTTTTTAATTAAACACACCAAACACGTGGAGTTGTGCACAATTCTTTTTCCAACGTGTAATATCTTTATAAATATATTAATAACCTCAATATTGCCACACATTCTTTTAAATTCATATAAATAAAGATAAATGTAATTATTTAATATAGATATCTTGGGAGTCATTTGTTTTTTATTGTATCTTTATTTATATGAATTAAAAAGCATCATGTGTGGCAATATTGAGGTTATTTAATATATTTATAAAAATAATTTTAATAAACATCAATTAAAAAATATGTAAGTAATAGTTAATTGTAAAATTGAAATTATCTCCTTTATTAATTATTGATCTGAGTGATTTAGTGCAATGGGGAAATGCCACCCTCTGGAGTCCAAAATCCATTAAATTGTGGCTTTGCTCTTTCACTTCTAGGGCTTTAACTTTTTAAGAACTCTCAAGCAATAATTCATGCAATTTATTTTTACTTATTAATTATTTTGTTATTAAAAGAACTGGAAATTGATATAAAATTTAGAGATAGTTGTGGAGATTTCCCTAGTTGAAACTAAAAGAATATGTAAGATGCTGTATCTTTCTTTTTTACTGATAATATGGCATTTTTTGTGAATAGTATAAAAAATATATAAAACTGTTATAGTGAAAGCATAATGACATAGAAAGAAGTATAAAAATTAACTTCAGTGACAAAAAAGTCTAAGATATTATCAAAACATCACTTGATCACCATTTCATATGCTTATACATGATGTTAATGAAAGTACCTAACTCTCCATACAGTAGTGCCACCCATTGTAAGCCTTCATAATCAATGGATGGAAGAATGTTTGTGCATAAAGTATCTATCTAGTGCCTACTCATCCAACATTCCTAGACTAGTTTCTAGCTTGGGCTCATAGCTCCTCACTGATGAAAGGCACAAGCTAGTAACAAGTCTGGGAATATTGGATGAGTAGGCACTAGATAGGAATTTTATGTATGAACTTTCCTGCATTCATTGATTATGAAGGCTAGCACTTGGTACCATTACTGTATGGAGAGTTAAACCACTAAACATTACATGATCACTATCTTATACTAGCACATAATTGTTATTAAACAATTCAAAACAAAGCAAAACTCTCAATATAGTAGTGCCATCTTGTGCTAACAAAATGTATGGGTGCTGAATTGAGTTCAGACCCATATGACTATATAAGCAATTGAGCTTGGATTGAAAATATTGTGTTTTCAATTTTATTCTCATAGTTTTGTAGTTAAATAGAGTTAAAAGGTGGGTGCTGGAGGGTTGCATTAGATCCTAAGATCTAGGTGCAGTGCTCTCAGATTCAAGGCTCCTCACTGATGAAGGCCACAAGCCAGAAACTAGTCTGGGGATATTGGATGAGTAGGCACTAGATAGGGATTTTATGCACAAGCCTTCTGGCATCCATTGAGTGCTCTTGTTAGCACAAGATGGCACTACTATATGGAGAGTTTTGCTTTGTTTTGAATTGTTTAATAACAATTATGTGCTAGTATGAGATAGTGATCATGTGATGTTTAGTGGTTTAACACCAATCCTGCCTAATAGGATAGTGGTGGCTATGGTTGTAAAAGAGCCAAAGACCCCAAAATGTATGGGTGCTGAACTGAGTTCAGACCCATATGACTATATGAGCTGTTGAGCTTGGATTGAAAATATTAATTGTGTTTTCAATTTCATTCTCATAGTTTTGTAGTTAAATAGAGTTAAAAGGTGGATGCTGGAGGGTTGCATTAGATCCTAAGATCTAGGTGCAGAGCTCTTAGATCCAAGGCTCCTCACTGATGAAGGTCACAAGCCAGAAACTAGTCTGGGGATATTGGATGAGTAGGAACTAGATAGGGATTTTATGCACAAGCCTTCTGTCATCCATTGATTGCTCTTGTTAGCACAAGATGGCACTACTATATGGAGAGTTTTGCTTTGTTTTGAATTGTATGGAGAGTTACATACTCTTATTATTCTTAAGACATTATTACTTAATAAAAAGATTAAAACCCCAAGAATAAAAAATGGAAGATATTTGTTTAGAAAAATTAAAAGTCAAAAGAAATTGTGCAAGTAATTGGGAGTAAGAGTTGAGAAAAAAATTAAAATTATATTGTTTTAAAATATGGTTTCCCATATAATAGATATAAGCCATGTAGAATAATTTGGAATGGGGGAGCTCATGTTCTTTAGTAAATGGAAATCAGATGCTTCATAATGGCCAGAGAACATAAATTTTTAGATAGAATATATATATATATAATATATATTTATATATATATGTCTGGAGTAATGAATTATAAAAAGCAAATGTTGATGTTTAAGAAAGAATGGGTGGATTTTTTAAGAGGAAATCAAATTTAAAATGTTTGGAATATTAAAGTATATTAATGAAAATAAGTTTAAAAAAATAGTTTAATTGGATTATATGAAGAGGACAATAAACACATTAAATAAAAAAGTTTTTACAATATGCTAAAATAGTGATTAGATAATTTATTTCTGTGTATTTGTATTTTAAAAATGCATAAATATGTATAGCACGGTGTCCAATCTAGGGCCCATGGGCCATATGAAACTCAGAATGGCCATAAATATGGGCAACACAAAATTATAAACTTATTTAAAATATTGATATTTTTGGTGATCACATCACTATAAAACTATAATACATATATGTATGTTCTCACTATTTATACACATGTGGCTTTGGTTTTATGGCAGTATTCAGCTTAGAGTATGTTATCTTCTAAGTGCAAACTAAAACTGTCAGATGTTACATGTGCTTATTGTGTCTTGGAAGACAAAAATTATCAATAATATTTTAATCAATCATTTAAAGTTATTTAGAAGTCAGGTATGCATTCTTATTTGATTATTGAAGATATTTTTATACAATGGTGGCATCTTACACAAATAGTAAAACTGATTATCAATTGACAAACAAATGTTTGTTCATTCATTGGCTAATGGAATCATTTTGACATGTTGAAAAATCATCAGCCATCATCTCTCCATACAGTAGCTAATCCTTGTAGTAACCTCTAAAAGTGGGAGTTAATATATATGATTCTATCTCATTTTTAGATGATTTCAGGCTTACTAATAGAAGCTTTACAATTGGTCCTCTGTCTAATTATGTATCAGTAACAAAGAGGAACATGAAGATCTTGCTTTTTATTTTTCTGTAAATTAATTTTTATAATATGACTCTTATTAATTATTATTTTTTTAATCCTAGCACAGGTGAAAAAAATATTGTTCAATGAAAAGTGTTGCCAAATCAATGCATTTGAAGATTGTGTCACAAAAACCAAATAGTGGAATTAAAAGAAAGTCTGTAGGCAAATTTCATTGTAAAAGCTAATTATGTGGAAGCATATTTATAATATTCACATAAAGGTTCTAGACATTTATACAGAGAAGGTAGTCTATATAATTTAAACTTGTCTTTTATTAATGCTTAGCCTGCTTTTGGTACTTAACATATAATCATAACAATCAAGCTTTTATGTATACTTGATAATTAATTTAATATTTAAAGACATTTAAATTTAATTATTTTAATATTCAAAGATATTTAAATATCTTCAAAGAGCCCACTTCTTTGAGAGAGGGGTGCTTGTATCTTTTCTGTTTATTGAGTATGTATCTTTTGCTAGTGTCCAAGTCTCTTTGATCTTTTGTTTTCTATTTCCCTCCTCAATGCATACAATTCCAGATCTAGTCAAATCAAATTTATGGCCAGAATTTTGTTCATGATCCATAAATATTGAGGAATATTCACTACTCTTATGTGCTCTATTGTATAGATATTTATGTTGGGCTAATCTCATTGAGAGATTAGTCTTTAATTCCCCATAATATGCAAACATAGATATAGCTTGGTTGCAATGAATTTTGTAGATCATTTAATGAACTGACTCTGTGGGCAGTTTTTGTTTTGAATTGTTAAACAGTTTGTTAAGTGATGGGGAGTTTGAAAACACATTATATACTTTCAGAGCATATTCTTTTTAATTTCTGAAAGACTTAGAACATGTATCATTACTAACTTGTACTATAAATAAAGACAAGAGTCAAAGAATTAGATTTTTAGATCTGTATGTTCAGAGGCAGATTAATTTTCTATAATGTTGAAACCAACAAACATAAGAGGAGCAACCATCCCAAGTTGCTAACACTTATGTCACACAAATACGCAAGACTTAAAGGGTTTTTTTAATACAGAAATTTTAAATTAATAAAACTTAATACAATCAATAGATTTTATAAAAAACTAAAAAAAAAAACCCACAGCCTCATCTTATGAAGACTAAAAAATAGATAAGCCTTCCATACATTCCAAAAGTCTCCCAGAAAATAAAAATATGCTCTGAAAAATATAACCTAGGCTTTCAATTAGCATGTCAATAAACAAGCTACTTAGCAATTCAAAAAACAAACTGCCCAGGAATCAGCTCATCTAATCATCTACAAAATTCAATGCAACCAAATGATGTGTATGTTTGCATACTATCATGAATCAAGGGTTAATCTCTCAATGAGTTTAGCCCAGCATAAATACCTACATAATAGAGCACATAAGAATATTAAATATTCCTCAATATTTATGGACCATGAATAAAATTCTGGTCATAAACTTGATTTTTCTAGAGCTGGAATTGTGAAGGAAGATTGAAAACAAAAGATTAAAGAGGTTTGGGCAATGGCAAAAGACTAAAACTTAATAACTCCATAAACAGAAAAGATACAAGCATCTCTCTCTCTCTCTCTCAAAGAAGTGAGCCCTTAGATTTAAATATCTTTGAATGTTAAATAAATAAATTTAAAGGTTTTTAAATATTAAAATAATTATCAAAGCTCTGAATATTAAAGAAGTGAAATTGGTATGATTATGATATGTTAAATATTGAAAGTAGCTAAGCATTATTAAAAACTGATTTTAAAGTACATATACATTTTCTGTACAAATGTTCAGAAAATTTATGTGAATATTACAATTATCCAAAAAAGAGGAAACAAAATCTTTGGTTTTTATTTATGTAAAAGAAGTATATTCAATAACAAAAATATCAATGCCATTCACTCTTTGAAAATAGGTCAGATTTGGATGAAATCAATAAGAGCATTACTGATAACTCTATTAAGAACTACAACAAAGATAGCTGCCACAATAGACAGCAATTCTCCAGTAAAAAGACATGATCTTTTTTTTTAATTTATGCATTCTATCTGAAATTTGGCTGATAACATATTTATGCCAACGAAGGTGGAATTGCAAATGTAGCAAAATATTGATTACTTTTCCAGAAATTTTGAAATCTGTTTTCAAATTCTTGTATCAAATTGAAAAACAAGATTGCATATTTTTTGCGATTTGCAGGATTGCATTCATTTAATGCATAAATTAAGCTTACTATAACTTTAGTTTCGTTTGAAACATTATTATTCTTTGAAACATTGTATTTATAATTTGGGTTTTATCTTGAAGAAATAAGTTTTAACTCATTTAAATGAGCAGTTAAATCCACTAAAATTGCTAAATCTGAAAGCCAGTTTTCATCATCAACTTCTGGCACAAATTTCTTTTTTGATACCATATATATATATTGTAACGGACCGTAAAATGTACCAGGAATCTACAGGGTAAGATATTTAATTAATTGATGCCCCAAATGTTTGGGTTGCCAAAATATGTAACGGACTGTAAAACTTTTAGGATAGTACACCCAGAGCCTTCTCTACTTAAAGGTCCTATTACTACTCGGGGTTCTAACTCAGTGTAGACATTTGCCTTTAACTCTGCTCAAGGATGGAATTAAATAGGATGGCAATAATGTGACCTCTATATAGATCCTTAATGGCTATTGCTAATAATAAATTAAAATCTGTATGCATGTATAATAGCTATACTGGTGAGTGAAGTATGAATGATGCTTGACAATCTAGAGACCAAAGAAACAAAGGTTTTAACTTCAAACAATAAATATTTATTAACAGATCATGCTTATAGTTATAATATTTATAAATCAACAGAATATATACATGATTATTATAAAACATTAATTTATCTCTACAACAATATGACTAGCTGTAATTCAAATATTAAAATATGGGTTGAAATAAGAATTATAAAATTTAATGCATAATTTACAATAATGTATTAAATATTTTGAATATAAAATTATATTACTAATGTACGATTATCATTCTGTTTATGTCATTTAAATGTATCTCAAGGTTATGTCCATGAATTGCTAATTTGTGTTTTGTATAGTTAAGAAAATATTATATATATTTAATTATTAATTAGTTTGATTTTATCGTGTTAATTATTTAATAAATGTAAATATTTAAAATCTTACCTTTTGTTTCAGTCATTGTCCAGTTTTAAACCTTCCATTATGATAATATTTTATTTACAAACATATATAATATATTGATGTATAGTTTGAGTTGTGCATCTCTCTCACTCTATAAAAATCTAAATAAATGGGTTCTTTTGGTTGTTTTTTTTAAAAAAAAAGATTTGCTACACTTGAATAAAAGAGTGAGAAAAATTCACAACCCAACTCTCAGTATACATTTTTTAAAAAAAAAAAAATATTTGAAACATAAAATATAATGAAATTTTGGAATTCCTTAAAACAATAGCACATTAAATTTTTAAGAGCAGCTTCTGTATTCTTAGCAGATAATGTCTTTCTTTCCTTCATGTATATTAAATCATGTTGATGTTCTAAGCATTACAATTCCCATGACGAAATTGAATTCCTCGGCGTTTGATTTTAAAGCCATGCATTTCCATTCCATAACAAGATTTTTCCACGTTGATTTAAACAATATATATATACCAATAAATACGATCCTCCATCACACGTCAACGACACCAAGAGGATAGAAAAATTCCCTGACATTCAATTAGCAAAAGTGCATTTTTAGATTTTATTTACACAATATAAATTATCAAATATGAATCCTTTTTTTTAAAGCTTACGTTATATTATAAGGCGAACGCTATTTCTATGCAGTTTTATTTATATATGTATGAAATGTATGATAAAGATTTTACTTTTAAAATAATGTTAATAAAGTTCTATTTCATTATTAGTTGATTTTATTTTATCCCAGAAACATTTGATAGCAATTATATTTTTTAACAATGTTAAATAACTATGATGCTCTTAGCATTTATTTGAACGAACGAAAGTTCATCGATTAAATAATGTTTTTTTTTTTTTTTAAAACATTTTATACTTATCAATAATAAAATTCCAAATATTAAATAGTTTAATATTAATAAAGAATGGAAATCCTAATAACTCATATAATAATTAAAATATTTTTTACAACTTTACTTTCGTGCACTTCAGTTGAACAAGAAAAACCAACAACAAGTCAAAAAAAAAAAAAAAAATCTGTTGCTTAGATATTTTTCCACGTTCCCAAAATCAACAAAGGTTTACTCTTTTTTTCCTCTTTTAAACAAAAGAAACGTGGTTACTAGAATTTAATGTTAAATATTCTTTTTTTTATTTTGTCACGTCATGATTTAAAATCTACATTCATATATATATATGTGTGTATATGTATATATTTTATTTTACATTTAATAAAAAAAAAAATGTGTTCATTCCTTCATGAATGTATGGTTATATTTGGTTATATTAGTTACTTATTATTTTTTTTTTTTTTACAAGAATTGGACATCACCTTACAATATATATATATATATAGTTAAAATAGTAATAATGTTATGTGTTTATCTGCAGGATTAATATTTTCATCTTTAAGTGTTCAAGTTTTTTTTTTGTCATTTTGTGTGTCCATATGTGTATACACAGGAGTACCCCAAAGTAACCAGAATTTTATAATAAAAAATTGTTTGTTTATTTTTAAGTGTTATAATTTAATCTTTTTCAAACGACTATCCATTTGATGCAATTCACAGGTCTAAATGTGATTTCCATTTTTCAAAGTATTTTGGAAGTACTTGCAAAATGAAGTCTTTTAATGACTGTGATTTTTCCACACTTCTAAGTCTGCAAAAAACAATAAAATTGATACATTTTTTTTTGCATTTGAGAGATTTAAAAAATCACAGAAAGTGAAATTGAGTAATTGATAGATAAACTGGATCATGCTGAATTTAATTAAAAAGTGTTTCACACTCAATGCTTTGAGAGACCACAATTTATGGGAGTGAAGTTTGCACTCATTTCTTAGTCACAAAACAGGATGTTTACATTTTACCACATCACATAAATATGTTAAAATGTGAAGACCAAATGGCTGACCATTATGAACTAAATTTGAGAAAAAAATATTATTTGATTAAAAAAAATCAGAACTGTTTTGACTTTGGACTTCACTTGCAATGCTTTTTATAGATCTGATAAATTTAACATTTCAATTAAACCACTCATAAACTTAAGTTTTTAATGAGAGTTTTTTTGTAATCTATTTCAAGCATTACAACTTTTTTTCGTGTCATTTTCTGTAAATAAAAACAGAATTTTAAACTGTCGAACTTTTCAGTCATCATAAAAAAATTGACACAAATGCTCTTTACAAAAATAGTGTTATATTGATGCATGATTTCACATGGTTATGTCATTTAGAAGACTGATACAGAAGGGTCCCTGCAAGAAGTACTTAACAGGTGAAGTATATACTACTACAGGCACACAAACCAGAGAATGATTCTACTTATTTTTGGGTCTCCCCTCATATAATTAAGTTTGAAGATATTAAGGTTTAACCAAAACATTAATTACAAACATTTTTTTCTCTTTAAAAGAAAAGGAATACAGTACTTTATAGTTTATAATTATTTATAAATGGAAAACATTAAAAAAAATTATAGTTGAACATATATATTTGTAATCTCGTGCAAAATGACTATTCATTATTTACCATAATAGTCAATAATAATTTCTATCAATATGAAAACTCTGCTTAATAGTTTTCAATATTTAATAGTACATTCAAGATTGTTTTAAATTTAATTTTTCAAATCTACAAATAGACGATAACTATAATAAAGAGAAAGCAAATGGTGATGGGGGCTACGAATATACTGCATGAAATTATTGATTATCATTCATAAATCTCACCCTGAACTGTACTAAAAAAGCTTATAGATATACAATAGCATAAATTTATGTTATCACATAAAAGCAAAGTATGCAGAAAAACGAGTAATAACATCACAAAATTAAAACACCAAACTGAAAAGACATTAGCTTCAACTTTATATGAACAATTTCTTATATTATTATTATCTTGCTGTTTTATAAATATAAAAGGGATTCGTATGGAAATTTACTGAATTTTGATTTTCTGAATTGCCATACTTAATTAAAACAAAATTGTGATAATTGTCATAAACCGTTTCAAAACAGTTTTTACATGATAATTATGGAATGAATGAGTTAGGAGTATAAGAAAAACAACAAAATATTTCTATGCAGCATTTTATACAAACAAAGCGTTGCATGATTTCTGTAATTTTCATTTAATTGGTCTTAATAGTGATAATTTCTCTTCACTTCACAGTCATCCTAGGAAACACAAGAAGTCAATGAATATCAAGTGATAATAGTAACAGATCTTTATGACCAATTTCTAATATCCCAGCAACGAGAGGAAAACCAATAAACCGGAAATAATTAGAAAAGGTCTATTACCATTATCATTGGATATCTATTCATGTTTATTTGAAGAGATAGATAATGCAAAGAGACCGAATTTTTCCTGATGTCATCCAATATTTTTTTTTTAATCTAAAAAACTGAAAAGCAACATCATTTAAATTTTTTAATTTTTGGAATAAATAATAAAGTCTTAAATACTTATAATAAATTAACAAAATTATATATATAAATTATTGACAAAACGATGTTTAAGTCATCTGTCCAATCAATTTATTCCAGCATGTGATAAACAATCATGGTCTAAGTATAAATAAAAAATGGTAGGCTTTTATACTAGGTGATGTAACATTATGAATTAACTAGCTTAGCTACATAATTTAAACTTTTTTTGGTGAGTAATTTTCTTATATAGTTTTTAGTATTAGTATAGTAATCTAATATATATATATTGTAGTCCAGGTCATGTTAAAACTCCTCTTTGGAACCGCATCAATTTCACTGCAGATCAAACAGATTATGTAAGTTTTTAAATATACAATTTATCTATTGAAACATTATACGACTTGCCTTTTTCTATTTTTTTACATTTTATTATTTCATTTCTCTCTTTCTTTCTCTCTCTCTCTCTCTTTTTATATATAAATGTTACTAACAAAGTGCGAAAACCGGCATTGTATAGAATGCTTAGACATTCTATACAGTGCTAAAAATTGGATGTTCACGAATGAAAATTTAGATTTCCACACATTTCCTACGCATTTTATAAAATGTTGAAAGAAAAATTGGCAAAGTATAAAATGTTCCCAGCAATAATGTTTAATATGCGTAATTAGTAAAAATTAAAATTGAAATTTGTTAGTAAACTTATGCACATTTTTTAGAAATTGGTCCAAACCTAACATTAAAGAGACCTACTGGTTTAAATAGGGCTGACGAAGCACAACGTTTTCCAACTATGTGGAAACCTCTCATTTTATCTTTTGTCTTAGCTAACACTTTCAAAGACCCTTTCAAAGTCTAATCTTTCCACAATTCATTGATTTTTATGTTTGTTGCCTAACTGTTTATTAAGTCATGTTTACATGACTTTGAAAGTGTGGTTGTGTTAGTTGTCAAAAACTACGAAACTAGTCAAAAGCACTCTTAGATGTATAAAAAATTTTAAAGTTATACTTTATGTATATTTATGCTACTGTATTGATTAATATTTAATTACAAGATTACATATATAACTTCAAAGAAATACAGATATCGAATAAAAATATCATTACATATATATATATATGTAAACTTATAAATAAATATTAGAAAATACAGTAATTAAATATTTTAAAAAGAACAAAAAATATAAACATCACTTAGAAGTGCTTTGAAATGTCAACTTTCTCATAATTCCATGATCTTAATGTTTGCTGCCTACCTATTGATTAAGTCTTGCTTGTAATTATATATTAGCATAGCTTCCTTAATTTTTCCTTTATTATTATTTCTTTCAATGTGCAATATTTTACATTATTATAATTGAAATCAAAACCATATATACATAATTTATTGTGGTCATAAAAATGGAAGCTGATAAATTATCATTATCTTTAGAATTTTGTTCTTATTTTGAACCCTTTTTAGTAACAAGTGTTTTTCATTCTTTTCTCCAATGTGCATCTTGACTCATCTATATCCTCTATCACACTAACACATCTATTTATAAATGATACAATTTTTATTTGTAAATAAGGTTTTATTTTTAGAGTTATTTATTAATTTATTTAATGTAGGTGATACATAAAATGCAATGTCACATATATCTGTATAAATTTTTCTTATGAAACTTGCCTGTTGATTCAAAATATATGGTATTGATATCCTAATTTTATTATCAGAAGAATTAACATCATTATTAATCTTATTTTTATTTTTTTATTTATATTTCGAATTAAACTTTTTTATAATAAATATGATCATAATTATATCCAACATTTAACAATTCATTAGAATATATTTCAATATTTTTGCCTTCATCCAATGAATATTTACAAAGATTGTCATTTCTAAATAAGAAGGACTTCAACTTTGCATTTTATGTGACATTGGTAATCTTGATTTATATGGAATGTAGCCTCTTTTTGCTATTGGTTTAATAATTGTATAGTAATCCAGTTTATTTCTGTATCTAGTTATCTGAAGATCTAAAAATTGAACACACATTAAATTTTCATATGTTTTAATCCATTTTAAGCCTTTTATATTATTTAATTCATCAAACAAATCTTTAATAGTATTTGGCTTTTCACATACAAAAACATCATCAATGTATTGATAGTGTAAAGTAATATTTTTTTGATAACATTCCTTTTTCAAAATATTTTCTTTGTATGTATAGATTACAAAATTATATATTTGAGAAACTGTAGAAAGACCCATTGGCCAGCCATTACTTGTTTTATAAAAATCATGCTTAAAAAATGCATAAATATTTTTATCAATAAAGCTTAATGTTTCAACAATAAATTTTAACATTAACATTTTTTAACTGTAATGCATTAGAAATTATTTCAATAGAAATTATTCTATTAATTGATCTGTACATTTCACTAATGTCAAAAGTACACATAACGTCACAAACATCAATATCAATGTCATTAATTTTACCAACAAAATCAAATGATGAATGTATTGTATATTTACCAAAACCAATATTTTCCCATAGGATTTTCTCAATTAATCAACATGTTTCATAATAAAACACATCGCCAAAATCAATCATTAATCGTAATGGTTCTTTCTCTTTATGCAATTTTATATTTGAAATGATCTTAGGATATCTATGTAATATTATAATTTAATGTCCGTATTTCTTCAAATCACTCTACATAATCTTATAATTGACTATTTATAAATACAATAATTAGATATATGTAAAGTATAACTTTAAAAATTTTATCCACTTTGGAGCACTTTTGACTATCCTCATAGTCTTTGTCAACTAACACTTTGAAAAACTAACCTTCCTACAATTCGATGATCTTAATGTTTGCTGCCTATCTGTAAATTAAATCTTGTTTATATTTGTATATTAACATAGTTTCTTTCATTTATTTATTTTTTTAAAATAACAACAACAAAAAAAATAAAGGAAGCTATGTTAATATACAAATACAAACAAGACTTAATTAATAAACAGCAGCAAATGTTAAGATCACAGAATTGTGAGAAGGTTAGCTTTTCAAAGTATTAGTTGATGAAGATTAAAGAAGATAGTTGAAAGTGCTCCTAAATGGATAAAATTTTTAAAGTTATACTTTACATATATCTAATTACTATATATATATATATATATGTGTGTGTGTGTGTGCTGTAATTAGTAATTGTGAAGTACAATATACTTAATCAGTTTGATTTTTCAATTTTGGTAGCACTCATCTCTACTTTGCATTTCTATACTTTGCATGTACTATCACTATTCATCGTTAATATGTTACATTACTTTTCACCAATATGAGGCCCTAAAAAACAGTAAATATTCAGCAAAGAATATATGTGAAATAATCAATGATATCATTGTAACAACATCATTTTGTGAGTTGTTAGTGTTAATGTTGCATTCAAGAATTACTCACTGTAAGAATATATGTTTGATTTCAAACAATAAACAGTTTGTATTTACAATATGTACAGATGTTGGACTACCAACATGAGTGTGTAGATGCAGTATTTCAGCCATTAGCTCACATGAAGAGTGAAGGGTATTTATAAAATGCATGTATAGTGAGTTTATCTGGAGGTTTTTCTCCTATGAATATTTGCAATATAATGAAATCTGAAAAGAATGATACACTTATAAATATAAAATTGATCTGTTTAAATATGATTCTTTAACCATTATTATATATATTTTATGGTCTAATATTTTTATTGATTCATATAATGTTCCAAAGTGGTCTGAAGTCTTTGCATCTTAAATGTATAAAGACTGGTGTATTAAAATTTTGACTTTTGACTGCACCTACTATTACACTATCATTGGTTTTAATACATTAAAGATCAGCCTTTCCAAGCTATTGTTCATGCGCTTTTTACGAGTGTTAATAATAAATGCTTATTTACTATCATTGGTTATAAAACATATATTTCCTGCAATGCGATTGGTTTAATCTGAATTACATATGCAATGGGAGAAGATTGATTTGCTCTTTTTATTTTGTTCTCGAATTACGATCTACTTAGGATTGTGAAATTTTCATTTCTTATTGTTTATATTAACTTATATCTATTTTTTTAAACACACATTAAGTATAAAAGTTTGATAAAGTTTATATAAGTGATTTTACTATATTTGTAAAATATAAAAATTTAGAATGTATTAAGTCTGCAAGTATCAGACAGAATTAACTATAAAAATTTTAATTAGTTATTGTTTCATAAACAGTCTTTGAGAAAATTGACTGAAGAGAAAGCAAGAATGAATAAAATATATAGAATTATCACAGCCAGAATTACTCCCATGGTTGCAAATAAATCTCATAATAATAAAATAACTTCGTAATTCAAGTAGAAAAGCAATGTCAATATAAAGAAATTGTCATCTAATAATCAAATTGAAATATTACAGAAAAAAATATAAATGAATCAAGCAAAGAGGGGAATCAATTTGACAATCAAAATTTTGAAACTGCGGAATAAAAAATAAATAAAATTTTAAAAATATTGAATTTTGTAAAGAAGTAATGAAGAAGTATAAGCAAATCTTAGAGACTATGGTTTAATGAAATAATATATCAATATGAGAGTGGAAAATAATTTAGTAAATATAAATGTTCCACATTTATGCTAAATATTATAAATGATAAATTTACATTATCATATATTAGAAAGAATTTGACTCAGACTCTGAGCTCAAATTCCACTCCATCTTGTACACATGCATATAATAAAATGGATAGCTGTAGAGAGCTTGAAAGTCTGAGTTCAAATTCCTTCTAATTATATTAGATTTAGGATATACAATATACTTGTATTTAAATATATATTAAAAGTGAAATTAAATGATAAGTCAATTTATTTTCCATAAAAATGCTGATGATCGATCTTATTATTTTAAAACTATGTTAAATGGTGAAAAACAATGTCATAATTGATTAATGTACTTAAAATTAGAAATTCAATATACTGCTTTTGATGTGTACTATTTCCTAAAGACAAGTTCACTTTTTGTACAAGATTTATAAATAGTTTTAATAAATAGATTATCATGTTAATTCTTATGTTGCTTGTCAAAAATTATTAAAATTACTTTATTTAGATTGCACTCTTGATAATGAAAGTCACATTAATCTAGCCAAAACTGAAATATCTAAGATTACTATCCAGATAATTAATATAGAAATACAAGTATATTGTCTATACTGAACTTAAGATAATTTAGAAGGGCTTGAACTCAGACCTTTCAAGCTTAGTACAGTCCATTCACTCCATCTTATACAACTGATGCAGATGACCACATATATGTAAAAATGATATATGATCTTTAATATAAATATTTCATGCTGAATAAGCACTCATCAGTTGGTTCACATGATCATCTCCCTCACATGCTCAGTAAACTTTCCATACAGTAGTGCCACTCAGTGCCAACCAGAGTAATCAGTGGATGCCAGAAGGCTTGTGCATAAAATCCCCATCTAGTGCCTACCCATATGGTTGGCACTGAGTGGCACAACTGTATGGAGAGTTTTTCCTGTGTTAATAACAGCTATGTGCTAGCATAAGAAATGGTGATCATGTGATGTTTAGTGGTTTGTATTAAGATAGCAAATCTTCAAACTTTAATGGACAGGCTTCAATCACTCCACTCTCCAACTCTTCCACCACCCATACCATTGAAAATCTGATAATGGAATGATCAAAGTCCTTGTTGATGCCAATATTATTGTCATTCTCATGTTGACTTTAAGTCATTTGACTCCTCATGTATAGGACTTTAATATGTCCATTTAAATACACAGTAGTGGGATGTGCAGAATACAGGTTGAATATGTAATATATAAATACAAGTATATTGTGTATACTGAACTTAATGTAATTTAAAAGGGTTTTTTGCAAGTATATGGACATGTCTATCAGTTGTATAAGATGGGATGGATATCTGTATTGTAGTCTGAGTTCAAATCCCTCTTTGGCTATTTGTAGATTTTTATTTTTGACTAATGATAATCTCCCTTTGAGGGAGAACTCATGAAAAAATAGGGAGCTAAATAATGAAAACTATTTAACTTTAATTGCACTATTATGTCCCAATGAACCAGCATTAATGAAACATTTAAACAAAATTAAAAACACAAAGAAAACAACAATGCATAGTTCGGCACACCTGACATACCCCTCACAAAATAAACATCAATAAAATAATTGCACATGTAAATTTTATAGACAAAAAAATAATTATTAATAAATCACTTATATTATTTATTGAAGTGAACAATACAATAGGTTATAACTTAGCAAACGTGCTTTTAAAAAATTAGCTGAATTAAATTTAGACATTCTGAAACGTAAAGAGTAAACATATAGTCATGAAAGTAATATGAAAGAGAAATATAGAAATAGGCAGTCTAATATAATTAGATTAAATCATCAGGAAATTTATGTGCCTTCTTTATCACCTTTTTTTAATTTGCTAATTTGTGATGTTGCTTCTAGAAGTATATGTTTAAAAAAAATTGGAATAATGCAATTTTTGTGATCTTTATTTTCTACGTCTATGAAAAGATGTGAAATTATGAAAATGCTTGTTAACATAAGCCATTATGCGATAGTTATTGGGAAATCAAAACTGATTCAATTAATGCTATCTATGAGTATTATTACTTTAGAAGAATTTATTGATATAAATAATTAGTATACCCTTGTATTAAACGCTCCCTTTTATTAGATTCAATTCATCAATGACATTCGTATTAAATTCAGACAGATGACTTACTGCATTATCTAAAATAAATAATATTAAAAAATTATTGCAAACAAAACATTTGCATTCGATTCGACATTTAATTTAATAAATAATATTTAAAATAAAATATTAAATTTAAAACCTAAGTTTGAATGATTCTTAATTGAAATAAAAAATATAGCATATAGCATGGGTATATTAGATAGTTTTTCTGAAAGAAAAATAAAAAAAGAAAGGATTCTTTTTCTGAATTAGAAGAAGGTGAAATGAAAGTGTTCCTTGGAAAAATTTAGATGCAATTTTTTAAAATATTTCAATTGATATGGTAAATATACAAATATCACATGATCACCATTTCTTATGTGTGCTCATAACTGTTTTTAAAACAGGCAAACTCTCCATACAGTAGTGCCACTGAATGCAAGCCAGAGTAATCAATGGATGCCATAAGGCTTGTGCATAAAATCCCCATTTAGTGCCTACTCATTTAATATCCCCAGACTAGTTTCTAGTTTGTGACTTTCATCAGTGAGGAGCCTTGGATCAGAGAGTACTGCACCTAGATCTTAGGATCTAATGCAACCATCCAGCAGCTACCTTTTTACTGAGTGGCACTGCTGTATGCAGAGATTTTCCTGTTTCAATAACAGTTATGAGCAAACATAATAAATGGTGATCATGTGCTGTTTAGTGGTTTAATACCAATCCTGAATAATAGGATAGTGATCGGTATCATTATTAAAGAACCAAAGACACCAAAATGTATAGGTACTGAACTGAGTTCAGACTTATATGACTATATAAGCTAATGAGTTTGGATTAAAAATATTATTGTTTTCAATTTTATTCTCATAGTTTTGTAGTTAAGTAGAGATAAAAAAATGGCTACTGTAGGGTTTCATTAGATTTTAAGATCTAGGTGCAGTGCTCTCAGATCCAAGCTTTTCACTGAAGAAAGCCACAAGCTAGAAATTAGTCTGGAGATATTGGATGAATAGGCACTATATAGGGATTTTATTCACAAGTCTTCTGGCATTCATTCATTATACTGACTTGCACTGAGTGGCACTACTGTATGAAGAGTTTTGCCTATTTTAATAAATATACAAATAAAATAAAGATTTTAAAAATATACCTAACATTTATAAAAAATTTAAATGAATTAATTATATTTATAAAAATATTAGAAAACAATGAATTTGAAAAACTATTTTGAGATTCCATAACAGTTTATGAAAATGATATACATTAATATTTTATTCAAAAAGTATTATCGTTAAATGGAATATTTTTGAAAGAAGAAGGTGTAACCTATGCCCTAATTATATTACAATGCATTTTAGATAAAACAATAAACTTTTTTTGATTGTTTTAATTATACTTTTTTTTTCAAAATGCTTTTATCAATTTCAATGTTCTTCAATAAATTAAAACTTATTGTGAATTATATTTACTCTACTATATATAAAAATCAATTAGATGTATTGTGATACTAAGTATAAAAAAACATTGCAAAAAAAACCCATAAAGGCATCACATGATCCATAAGACATCACATGACCCATAAGACATCACATGAGCTTTGCTTACATGTTGCTATTCTTTTAGCAAGTTCTTCTATTCTCACTACTTTGTACTATCTAGTGTTGTTCTTTTCTTGTTGATCATGTGATGTCTTAATGCTTTTACACTAATTCGGCCCCCAAAATAAAGATGCTTAAGATTATAAAAAAAAAAAAACAAAGATCACTATAATATAAAGAAACTGATCCATTTTGGATTTATTCAACTATGCAAGCAAATAAGTTTGGGTTGAAAATAAATAACAGTATTTGAAATTTGGGCTAATAATTGATAATATAATAAAAAGTAAAAAATCGTTGCTAAAGAAAAAGTGCATTTAAATCTAAGGACATCCAAGTATATGATTTTAAGAATAAGCTAAACACTAGTCTAGTGAAATTAGGATATGAATTTATTAAGAACTACCATCTGACATATATTGATTATAAAAGCTTACATTAGATTGCATAAATATAATGAAATTAGAAAAATTTGCTAAAGAAAAACATTGCAAAAAAATGTGATTTTTTTAATGTTGTCTATAAAAAAAAAAATCACATTTTAAAAATCATCAATAATGGAAATTATAATAAAAATATATACAACAGCTATATAAATATACATATTAATAATAATTATACATGAGAAGCCTTTTGTCACATGATTTTGGGCCCATTTCAAATATTAAGCAACTATTTTGCCATTGATGTTCATTTTATTTCCATCATAGAACACTAGATAGCATTCTATCTGAAATAATTTGCTTAGATATTCTTGACTTCGTTTAAGGAGAAGCCACAATACATCACATCATATCACATCACATTAATATTAAGAGCTTAATATTTGAAAGACACAAAACCATGTGCTGAAAAATGATTTTTTGTATAATTATTAATACATCTATATAGCTCTTTTATATGATATTTTCCTTATCAAAATTTTTTTTGTGTCTTAAATGTGAATTATTTATGAAAATAATTATGATCTGTTATAACAAAATATATGTAATAAAAATATTTAATAATTGATATATTTGTGTAATTTTATATATAAAAGTTATAAATTGTTTATCTGATATGTTATCAATAATTAAATCTAAATCATTTTATTTAAAATTTTATTAGTACTTCAAAAAATGCTTTCATTTAGGTTTAAAGATCAGCCCTGATAGTACTAGAATAATGTAAACAAATTTAGTAAAATATTATATAAATGTTTGCAACAAGCTATGGAGATGGAGAATGAGATGAAAACATTTGAGTATAAGATACAAAGATTGGATGGATAATAAGCATATTTATATTTCTATAAAAGAAAGTAATTATATATAATGCACAGTGTATATATACACCTACAAACAGTAAATAGTATACATTTTGATGTGATGTGATGTGATGTACTGTGGCTTCTCCTTAAAGGAAGTCAAGAATATCTCAGCAATTATGCCCAGATAAACCTGTTAGCCACTTTATTTTCCATTCCCCACTCTAAATTTTCCCATATTCTGCTCCATCCCATTTCCACAACGTAATCTTTGTCAACTTTATAGCCTTTATATCTAAATCCCCCTTATCTTTTCCCAAACCCAGCATAAAAAACAATAATTCACTTTCTGTATAATCACTTTTTTCATATTTATTCTTCCATAACTTCATTATATGTATCCTTTCTGTTTTCAAGCATTTACATTCAATTAACAAATACCTAATATTTTCTATTCCTTCCTTAGATAATTTACAATATTTTTCCATTTACATGTATTTCTTGTAACTAAAGATCCCATTCGAGTCTTAAACAATAAACTACTTTCCTTACTATTATCATATATTAACTTGCACCTAATATTCTGTTTATTTCTATATATATTTAAACTCTTTTTACTCTCCATACTATGTCTCCATCTCTCTAACTCCCTATTCTTTATTAATAAATCTATTCTTTTATCCCATTCCTTACTACTATAACACTCAAGAATCCTCCTAACACAGTCATCCCATCTTTTGTATAAATATACTGATATAAATTCTTTATCCAAATATTTTGCATACTGCATTACCTTTCTCACCCATCTTGTTATCTGTCCTTTACTCATAACCCAATTAAATACTATTTTGGCTATTCTTTTATTATCCATCAACTGCAATCTACCAAACATTTTCATTTTACTTTTTGCATCTCTCATATGAAAACTTGACCTTGCCACTTCTCCTTCAATTGCCTCCCTTGCTATTCATACATCTGCATCCAATGCATGTCTTCCTACTTCCCTTTGAACTTTTTCTAAATAATCTAATATCCCTTTACTAACACATAATGCATAATTACCATATGTTAAACCTGCTACTGCAATTCCCATATAATTCTAGCTACATCATATTTATTATATAAAAACACTGTTAATTTTTTTAGCAATCCCTTTCTTTTCTTTGCTTCATTTATCAATTTTTTCTCCTATTCATCCAAATAATTTTTCTGATTATTTAAAATAATTCCCAAATAACTATATTTATTCACCACACTTAACTTAATATCTCCCAATAAAAATTCTACATCTTCTCTTTCTCCAGTATGAACCATCATTATATTTGATTTTTTTTCACTAAATTTAATCCCCATCTCTTTATTCATCCTTGCACATGTCATCAGCCTAACTTCCATGTCTTCTCTTCTTTCTGCACACAAAAAAATATCCGCAAAAAAAAAAACCCTGACAAAATATATACTCCCTTACCACCTATTAACAGTATCTCTATCCCTCTTCCTAATCTTTCAATTGCTATTTCCATTTCACTTAAATATAACACAAACAAAATAGGTGACATAGGGCATTCTTGCCTTAGTCCCACCCCATTTTTAACTTTAACTGATTAAATATTCCCTAATTGATATATATAATAACTATTTTCATATAATTTCTTAATAATATCCACTAAAGCTTCATCCATTCCCAAATTTGCTAAACTTATCCATAATCTTTTTCTATTTACTCTATCATATGCCTTCTCTATGTCTATAAAACTCATATATAACTGTTTACCTGAAATTCTACTCATATCCATAAGTTGTGTAACTACAAATAAACTGTCTCCTATATGCCTATCTAATCTAAAACGTCTTTGCATTTCCCCCATTACATTATTTCCTTCCATCCATTTTACAACTCTTCTAGTCATCATATATAAAAAAAACTTTATATAAAACTGATGTTACCACTATCGGTCTATAATTATTTAGCTTTCTATGATCCTTACCCTTTCCTTTAAATAATAATCTTACTCTTGTATTACTCCAACTACTGGGAAAAACAATTCTGTGCCATCTTATTAAAACCGGATAATAATTTTATTTTTGCCCTATATCCTAAATTCATTACCATCTCTGCTGCCCATCCATCTAAACCTCTTGCCTTTCCACTTTCCTCTCTACCTCATTCAGTTCATTTTTTGTAAACCTAATATTCCTATTACTATATGCTTTCATGTTTTCTATCACTCTATCCTTCACACCTAACATCTTTTCTATATTCATTACATATTCTAGATTCTCTCTAAATCTTCTCTAGAGCTACACTCTATTCATTCATCATCTAGTAATACTATCTCTCTCTCTTCTACATTTCTCCTTTTAATGTAATTCCAAAATTTTTTACTCCCATCTCTTCCATTTTTATTAATATCCTCCAACAATTTACTATTCAATTTCATTCTCTCTCTCTCTCTCTCTCTCTCTCTCTCTCTCTCTCTCTCTCTCTCTCTCTCTCTCTCTCTCTCTCTCTCTCTCTAATTATCTATTTTATCCAACTTCTTCTTTTCTAAATATTTTTCCCATTTAGCATTAATATCTTTTTCACTTTCCTTGTCCTTAATAGCACATTTATATTCTCTGCATGCTTCTTTCCTCTCTTTTACACTTTTACTAATTCTTATTTTTTTATTTCTTTTATTCTTCTGAATATTCTCATCTAAAACCTATTTGCCACTTTTTCTACTTCTTTACACCAGTCCTTATACTCATCCCCAACCAACTCTTCCATGATTTCTTCAACTTGTATTTTATACTCTTTCAATTTATTTTTATTATTCACTCTCCATCCACATCTTTCACTATTATTTCTACTTTTACTTCTATTCTCCATTACATTACTAACCATTTCAATTACAATGAAGTTATGATCACTAGTGCATATTTTTTCTTCATTATCAAACAACTTAATTTTCCATATTTTATTCATTCCCTCTTTCTCTACCAATACATAATCTATTGTGTGAAATATATTATTTCTAGACCATGTATATTGTCCCTCATAAATATTTAATAAATTATTTCTGACAAAATTTCTTCAAAAGCTGTTTATTTTTATTATCGACATTATCAATTTCTTCAATATGTCATTCATATCCCCTATAACCATTATTCTCTTCCCCTTTTCTTTAAAACTTTGTATATCCTTAACTAAACATTCATATATGTTACTGTTCCACTCCATTATACTTTGACTATCTCCAGTGGCTATATAAACCATAGCCACCATCTATACTTGTCCACCCAACCTTATTTCAAACCACAAATGTTCTTGACATTTAACAATATTTAAATATTTTTTTGATATAACACCCATACCACCACCTCTTTTTTCTTTATACCCTGCCATACCAACTGTTCCAAAATAGGTTCTTCTTCTTCTCTTAGATGTGTTTCCACTACTGCTAATACCTCAATCTCTTCATTTTCAATTGTTTTATTTAATTCCATCCACTTTTCTGATTTCCTACCACCTTGCATATTCAAAAACCCAATTTTAACAATTTCTTCTTTCCTGACTACTCTTTTATAAATTCTTTTAATTCTTTCTTCTCCATTACATTTATAAATAACTTTCTTACCATTAATTTTACAAACCCATTCCTTCTCCATATCTATATTTATATCTAAATCAAATTCCTTTTGCTTATTTTTTACATTCCATCCATTCTTTTTCTTTTTGATAATATTGCAATTTAAAATCCCACCCCCCTTTATAAGTTTCCCAACAAATATTCTTTATAAATCAGACTCCCTAAAACTTCACTTCCTTGTTTTCCTAAATGCAACCCATCTTTACTATATAACTCCCTCTTTCCAATAAAACAATCCCACACATCCACAAACATAACATTATTTCTCTCACACAACTTTTTCAATCTCTCATTTATAGAACACATCCTATCTAATAAATGCCTCTCATTAAATCTTGGTAATAATCCAATTACTCCTACTCTTCCTTTAATCATAGTCAAATTCCTAATCAATTCTATGTACTCATCCATTATTCTCTCTGATGATTCTAACAAATTATTAGTCCCCATCATAACATACACATTTCTATTACCTTGCTTTTTTACTTTATCTGCTACATCACTAATTCTAGCTCCAGGCAAATATACTCTAGCATACCTGCTTCTATTTTCCCTTGCAATTATATCCCCACATTCTCTAATTAGTGAATTTCCTATCAATACTATCACATAATCTACTTTCTCTACTCCATCAATAACATTTTCTAACACCTTTTGCTCCTTCTTATCTATTTCTGCCTTACCATTCTTACTCAATAATTTCTTTATCTCCTCACATTTTATCTCTGATTTTAATTTTACTTCTACATCCTTCACTTCTTCCTCTATCTTATTTATTCTTTTGCTAATCATCTCCATTGCACTACAATTTTCTCCATCCATAAACCATACTCTATCCTATCTTCCTTAACTACATTTTTCTCCCTTTCCACTGTCTTCCTCTTTAAACTATTTACACTTAGAAATCACTTTGTCACCTCTTTTATCACATTTACACACTGACTACATAACCATAAACCTATTACATCCTTTCTAGTCTTATTTAAACATGTCAAGCGATAAACCTCATATTATGAATATTATCATATTATAAATATTATATTATTAATATTATAATATTATGAATATTATCATATGATATTATGAATGAATACTTAAGCACCCTCTATTAGTTTAATGTAAAAATAAGATAACCATATATCACCTGACTCCATTTTTAAGCTTGTAAATAAAAAATAAAGAGCTCTGCTAATTTTCTCTAACAAGCTTATTTGATAAATACCAGCTAAACAAAGCATTTAAAAATCTATTCTAGTGAATCACTGAGGTGTGTCAAAGCATGAAACCATTAGTCGAAATTAGGAAATGATTTCAAGATAGAGATTTTTAAAAGCTTTGTTTAGCTGACATTTATCAATAAAGCTTGTTAAAGCAAATTAGCAGAGCTCTTTATTTATTAATAAGATAACCAATTTATAAATTAGTAATGAATTTTTTCTTTTTCTTTTTATAGTATCTGGATTATGTTGGAAAGTTATATCCTTTGCAACGTGTTGCAACCGAAGATGACATTGCCCAAACTTTTGCTTTTTTGGCATCACATAATGCTTCCTTCATTAATGGAACAGATATTGTTGTGGATGGGGGCTGCTTAGGTACCCAGCCTTCAGCTCTACCAAGAGTTCATCAAATATTTAAATAATTTTGAACATTGCTTTTAAATTTGTATATAATAATAAAAAAAAAGCATGGTGTAAAAACTATATTTTCAATTAGAAGTTTTAATTTTATATAGCTTCTATCAGTGTTTTGTGCATTATTTTTTAAGATGTTAGACATTTTGATACACTTACACAAGAACATCTGAGAATAATTTTGAAATAAAACAATCAGTTTAAAATCACTAACTGTTTATTTTATTGTGGTAAAATAAGTATTTAGCATAAAACATTATTGATATTAATTCTATAAGTAATGTTAACATGCTTCCCAAGAAAAGTTTAAACAGTGCTTTTGACCGGTGATCTCACAATCACAATGTTCTAACTTGTGCCTAAATTAGTTCTATTAGGAGAAAACATGACATTAATACTCGATGGTTAATAAGTAAATTTATAATTTATATATTCTAGTTTCTGGAACAAGGCTTTTTTGTTTATTAGCAATAAATTATGCCTCTCTAAAAAAAAAAAATTCTGATTATTGCACTCTGCGCATACTATTTTAAAATTCTATGGATTAAAACTATGACCAGATTCCATTTGATGCTCCAGAAACCCTATCTTTAATAAACAATGAGGATTGCCAATTCCTCTACAAGCTTTATGATAAATGCTTAGCCAGATCCAGCACTTAAAATATCTCTGTCAGGAACCCCTCTCCAAACCTCTGACCATGGTTTCATGCTTTGGCACTCCTCAGAGAGGAGCCAGGGTAGGTTCAGACACTAGATCTAAAAATACCAACCCAAAGCCAAGCACTTATCTAAAAGTTATCTATTGAGTGAAAAATCTGAAATTTTCAGACATCTACATGTCTTCAAACCCAGCTATCCAACTCAAATAGCTATATGGGGATGATAGATCTTCAGCCATACCATATATTAGTAGTCCTAGCAATATAAAATTGCATAAGACTTATTGGCAGAGACTGTAAATAGTCAAAATAAGAGTCATAGATCAATTCATAGATCACCTGACCCTATCTCTTAAGCTTGTAAGTTATAAACAGTGAGAATTGCCAATTCCTCTACAAGCTTTATGATAAATGCTTAGCCAGAACCAGCACTAAAAATATCTCTGTCAGGAACCCCTCCCCAAACCCCTGACCATGGTTTCGTGCTTTGGCACTCCTCAGAGAGGTATCAGGGTAGGTTCAGACACTAGATCTAAAAATACCAACCCAAAGCCAAGCACTTATCTAAAAGTTATCTATTGAGTGAAAAATCTGAAATTTTCAGACATCTACATGTCTTCAAACCCAGCTATCCAACTCAAATAGCTATATGGGGCTGATAGATCTTTATAATTAAAAAGAATTCATTAGATGTCACTAGGAGGAAATGCTATTAATTATTGTTGAAATATCTTCACAAATTTTAAATGAAATTGTATTCAACACCTTTAAACAGAATAGAGTTTTGTATGATTTGGCTTTATGGTAAAATAGCAGATTCAAAAATTAAAACTTCTTTGATTGATTCTCCGGTGGGGGGGGGGGCGTTAATTTGATGAAATGGGATGAAGATCTTGTGTTAACCTGCACAAAGGTACTCAAACTTTGCATGATTTCCTGACTAACTAGGTATTTTGTTTATGCTGCAAACCCCAGTGATATTTTAAAATACTAGCTGGGTTGCATTTATAATAAACAAAACAATAAGACCAATTAAAACGTAAAGTAAGTTACTCATAATATATGTGATGGGATAAAGCTAAAACATTAATTTTCTGAGAAGGTTATCGCTATATATAAAATCATCTTCATCTAGTGTGTGTGTGTGTAATAATTCTACACATGCACATTTATAATAGTTTCTTCCTCTGTGTCATTTTACAGAGCTCCGTGAACATACACACAATTCTGTAGATAATCTTGCTATTTTATATTAGTGAGACTTCTGAATAATCAAAATAAATTAGCATATATTAAGAAAGTCGAGCACACTAGCAATCTGCAAATTTTCTGAGAAGCTAAGTGAAGGATAATTTATTTATGTGTGTGTGGTGGTAAATAACAAATAAAATATCTTTATTTACAACCATCTGAATATACATGTACACATATATCCACACATGCTGCATTATATTATTGCAAACAGTTCACTTTAAATGATACTTTTTTCACATTGTTTTTTATGTAGATAATGGTTTCTTTAATATATCTATTTATGATTTTGCAAACTTAAAATTATATTCAAGAAAACATTTCATAAAATTTGATGCTCATTCTTTAGAAACAAACCGCTATAATATGACCACTATGCTTACACAATCTGTTAATGCAATAGCAATTTTCTCCATACAATATTGCCACCTAGTGCAAGCCATAGTAATTAATGGATGCTAGAATGTTGGTGCTTCAAAATTCCTAGAATGTTGGTGCTTCAAAATTCCAACATAGTGATTATTCATTCAATATCTCCAGACTAGTTTCTAGCATTTATTGATTACTGTGCTTATACTAGGTGATAATATTGCATGGAGAAAGTTGTTACTGTCTTAACAGATTGTGTGAGCATAAGAAATCATGTTCATTGGAGGTTATAGTGATTGAATAGCAATTCTAGCCAAAGGATGTTATGGACTATGGTTATTAATAAACCAAAGGCACCAAAATATTTTGATATGGAACTAGATTTAGATCTGTATGACTATATTAGTAAATTAGCTTGGTTTGAAAGCACTATTACATCTTCAGATTGCACTCATAGCTTTATAGTTAACTAATATGGTAAAAAGTCATGGCTGGATGGATACATTAGATGCCAAGATCTAGGTTCAGTGCTCTCAGGTCCAAGATTCTTCACTGATGAAATCCATAAAATAGAAACTAAACTGGAAATATTGGTTGAGTAGGCACTAGATAGGGATTTTGATGCACTAACCATCTAGCATGCATTAATTTCTATGGCTTGCACTAGGTGGCAGTATTGTATGGAGAAAATTGCTATTGTGTCTTTAGAAACAACTGCTACCTATGTTAAATCTTAAAAACTATCAAATACTCAGATCATTAATTTAAATTTTTATGCTTACTATATTAATGAAGCTTTAAAATATATTTAAAAAGGTGTTATGGGTATGTATCTCTTCTTATATACAGTAAATAAAATCTTGATTTATTCTCTAAAATATGATTGTATTATTAGTAAGATTAAAAGAAAATTTGGTATTCTTTGCTTTTAAGACTGATAAAATGAATGTGGAACTTGATAAATAATATAGATATATAAAAATAGAATTTCAAGACAGATAAGAAATCTTCAGAATAATTAATAGTCCAAATCCACAAAAGAGATTGACATTTAGTAGATTGTGGTCACTTTTTAAAATTATTGAAATTAATACTTGGATTTTAAAAGTAGTATAATCCCATTAATTCTAGTGGATGATAATTTTTTGATTTTGAACATAAAGAATAATATGATTACTTTTTGAATAGCAATACAGAATTTTTCATGATTTTCTGTAATGGAATATTGACCTTATTGACTCATCTAGATTTGATCTTTTTTAAACTTAGAAGTAAAATACAGTGAAATATATAGATTAGTTTTAAGATATAATAGTGACACCTAAAATACAAAATTAGATTTAAGATCTAATAGTGATATGATGGCCTCAAAACTATTGGAATTTCTTAGAATATTTACTCATAAAATTATGTCACTTGATTTTAAAGATGCTTACAGTGTTATAATTTTAGAAAACAAAACAAAGAGAATAGAAAATATTGTGGAATATCAAAGTTTCTCAAGATTTTATTTAATAAGTTAGCTACCACGTATAGATGATACAAAAAAACTGTAGTTTTAGAAAACCAAGAAATGAATAGAGTGTATGTCATTGTCAGATAAGTGCTAAAAGTATTTATATATTGCTTTAATTGATTTGTTCAAGATATTTGAATCATTTGATCATAAAAAAATTTGTGAGAATGCTTGAAATTATCACATTGTCTACCATGGTAGTATATAGCTTCTAGATGATGATGTGAAAAAAGCATTGTTAACAGTTATAAATAAATCTGAGGCATTTGAAGTAAAAAGTAGTGTTATGTAGAGTTGCATAATAGTTTTTCCGATTTTTAAGACTGGCCATTCAAATAGTTTCTAGTTGGTTTTATAAATAAGGCATTCAAATGCAATGTTAAGTTCGATAGTGGAATTTATAATTTGACCTGGTTAAAAGTCAAAAGAATAAAATAAACAGTATGCTAATGAATATAATATTCTTGCTAAAGATTTTATTTAAAATAAGAAATGCACAAATCATTATACAATAAAAGATGGATAATCTAAATCACACTCTTCCTTTCAACATAGCAGTGAAGGGAACAATGTTCACAAATATATATGAAATTGTGACGACATATAAGCTAAACATATGTAGAGAGTGAAAGAATGAATCAAAGCAGATAGTTTTAGTTACAAGACAATTTAATCCTATTGTTTCATTTTTACTCTACTTTACATTGCTAGTTTATTTTGTAAAATTCCATAAGATTTTCTCTACTAGTTAATTTTTATATGAAAATAAAACTTGAATTTATTTACATAAGCTGGGATGTATCTAAATATGTATATATTAATTCTAATATTCTCACAAATATTAATTCATAGTATTATTTCCGAGAGCTTCCATGTCATAAAATTTAATAGTTAAATAGCTGACATTTTAGTATAATAGCAAGTACTTTCCTCGGAGCTTCTTCTTTCTCAAATCGTAAGAGCGTGTGTGGTGAGATTTAAATTTATTTTTTTCATTTGTTATTTCCTCATTCTTAAATTCTATTGATTGAGAAGTTTTAAAAAATATTTTATCCAGCAATAGCTTTTTCCAAACATTGTTAATTTTCTTTAATCCACACTTTTCATATATGCTCTTAAGCTTTTTAAAAATATCTATAGCTTCCCTTAGAAGTCTCTGGTCATATTGTCCAATTTTTGCCAGAAAGTGTGTTTTATTAAATTTGATGTCATGGTTTGTTAATTTAATGTGTGAATAAATAGATGATGAATTAGATTTTTCTCTAACTACCAAAAGGTGTTTTTCCTTTCTTATGTTTATTCTATGATTGGTCTGTCCAATGTGTGAATGTAAACAAACTCCACATGGAATTTTATATATACCATGGCACTCCAAAGGAATTTTATCTTTAGTGTTATTTAACAATTTATTTTTATTACATGGAAGTTCCCAGAAAAATAATACTATATATATTTTTAGCTGGCTGTATTTATTTTATTCTGATTTATCAACAATGTTGACAATGGTCTGCTTATGAACATCAGAGCTCTAAGAATGGGTGGATTTATTCAATTCTTGATCCTTTGTTCAAAATTTAGAATGCTTTTTATTCATAGTCTAAGGAAAATTAATTTACTACCTTTATATACACATTACATATATATTGAACTATATTAATTTAATGTTATATATATATATATGTAACTAGAGGGATTTGAACTTAGGATTTTTCAATAATATATGCATTCTCATTTCATCTCAAACAAACAACACACATGACCACATACATGCAAAAAAGATAGATGATCCCCCAATATAGGTATTTTGTGCAGAACCAGTACTCTTCAGGTGAGCTAGATAATAATCTCCCACACATATACAGTTAGTATTTGTCATATATTAAAATAACAATTCCTTAAATTTTAATGGACAGGCTTCAATCTTTTTACCCTTCCAACTATTCAACCATGCATTTCATTGAAAAACCAATAATGGAATGTTCAAAGCTCTTGATGGATTTGATATTATAGTCATACCCATGTAGACATTATGTCAATATAACCTATCATATTATTAGAACATTATGTATCTATAGCCTATTTTCAAGGTAATATGTAATTAGCCTATTCATTCAGTGTACTGAATGTTTTTTTATATATCATAGCATCTGCTGGGAGGCGAACCCGCAACAACCGTCTGCAATCAACTGCTTGCTTGCAAGGTGACTGCGCTGACCTCTCAGCTAACAATGCTGGATTTGAACTTATATAAGAAACATTCAGTACACTGCCTGAATAGGATAATTACACACACATATATATATATAAAACAAAATAACATTTATTAGCGGACATTCTGCTAATATTAATAATACAATAACAAAACTTAAATATATTTCAAACAACGGTAAACAATTTTGAAAGTTGAGTTGAAAATGATTATGAATATAATCGAAAATATTTCTTTATAAGTTTTTATTTATATAATATTATAAATTATTTACTGTTGTTTGGAATATATTTAAGTTTGGTTATATATATATATTGTACCCTTATGGTTGGATTCTATGTTTGTCAAGCCCTATTTAGATCATCAATTATCTAAAATTTTAATTAATAATAATTATTCAATATTATATATATATATATATATAATATCAGTGGTTTGTTCTCATGATTGCTAGATTATAGAGTAAAAATAAGTAAATTTCATTAATAAATCTGAAAATGATAAAGAATTGGACTGTTCAAGATGTGTGTTAGCCCTCTACCAGATTGTGTGTGAGACTTCTTACATGCTGTCTGTCAGATGGATTAATTTCTATAGTATCAAAGTAATAATTTATCAGCATTATGATTAGATTAAAACTATAGAAATATTTAACATTTATTGGTAAATGAAAGTTGTCAAAAAGACTTAAAATTATAGTTATTTTAAATCAATCCTTATAGCATATTTTATTGCAATCTAAAATAGTTTTGAACAGCTTAATTAGTTATCATTTATGTTTATAGATTGAGAATTATTAATTGTATGTAAATTTATTCACATACAACAATTTAATTGGTCTGTTAATTTTTATAATCAGCCCCTTTGGTAAAAGCTAATAAATAGGCCAACAGAGATTTTTATAGAGAAAACTGGAGAAGAACTGGAAGAGAAAGGAAAAAACTGAAAATTATTAGAAAGTGGAAGGAGAATTGAATTTGAATTGAATTGGTTTAAGTAAAGCTGAGTAAAGTTACCTTTCTCTCTAGCTATTTCCCAGCATATAAATAAAGTATTTGTTATTGTTAACCTGTAATTAATGGAGTAGAAACTCTCTTTGACATGCATGCATTGAAAACCAAACCACAAACATTAGCCCATAGTTATAACATGTTCACTGTAAAACTGTTAGACATATTAAAGAAAAAGCTCATCAAAATGGACTTCAAGTTTAAACCAACTCAGAAGAGCTTGAAATTTTGTTATTTATTTTATAAATGTTTTAACTATACAAGATGCATTATAGATACAGTTATAGTAAATTTGGAATAATAAGAGAAAGGAGAATAAGAAAACTATTTTATACTTTCAATTGGAAGATAAATTTAAAAGAAGTAGGACTATGATAAGAGATATTTATTTCTTTTATTGCTATTTAAATTTATAAGTCACTTGTGACATGTTTTTACTAAGGGAAATATTATTTAAAGTTAACTCTAAATACCATGACTTTCATACATTATAAATATTGCAAAATACATGGAGAAATTAAGAAAAATTAAAAATTATTTTGTTGTATAGCAATGGTCTATACCTGTCTAATTTAACAATTATAAATAAATATAATGCATTACTAAAGTTTCCAAAATATTTTGTTAAATTTTTTGTCATTAAAAGTTTTCTTGTGTTACCTTGAATTTTCAGACTCCTTTCCCATGTATGCCTACCTGGCATACCGAAGAAATATAAAGAAGATAGACCACCCTATATGCCAGATGTGCGGCAGAGAAGAGGAGTCCATCAATCACATATTTATAAGATGCAATAAATTAAATTACCATAAAACACTTCTCACAAGATGGACAAAAAACTCATTTGGGCAATTTATAACCATTAAATGGTGCCTCAAACACGCATTATGGTGCATACGATGAAAAATCACTATTGGGAAAGTGGGAGATCCACAGGGAGTGGAATTAAAGAAAATCGTAGAAAAAATCAAACAAAGAGATAATTTAATGGCCCCCAGATTACTTGGTAAATGTCACTTGGAGAAACTTCAAATAAAAAAGACGATCGCTAAATCTACAAAATTGAACTGCTGGAGAAGCAACTACATAGATAGAAATAAATATGTTAAAGCTGAATGATTTACATCTGAAACTGTAGTGTAACAAAATAAACAATTTATAATATACTGTAATAGCATGTAATGACAAAATGTAGGTTTGTACCACATAATAAATTTCCTTAATAAAAAAAAAACTGGATATAACACTAAAATTCTGCCTGATAAGTAGAATTAACACGTTCATTAAAATAATTTATAGTATTTTATCAATATCAAATTAAATGTTAACTTAATTTTTAGTATAACAATTACTGTGCTAATCACATGATAATTATCAAATTTATTATGTATTATTTATTAAATAGTTCTATCACACAATATAATATAAGAAATTTATATACATAATCATAAGAACCAATGTTCATTTCCAACTTCTTAATTTTCTCTATATAATGTTAATGGAAAAAACTGAAATCATTTAAGGATCCAACAATGTACCAGGATTACTAGTTAAATTAATGAATAAGTATGGAATATACTCATGTCATAGAGGATCAGTAAATACATGTTAAAGGAGCTCTCACAAATTTCTGTAAAGAAAATAAACGCTGTAATGATATCAGTAGAGAATAAATGTTGCAATTACTGTCTGGTAAAATTTTCAAAGTAAACCCTAATGTCTTCAGGTAATCTACTTATAGTATGTAAATGAAGAAAATAAATATTTGCAATGCTGGTAAAGGAAGAAATGAAATGATAGAAAATAAATAGGGTAATTTTAAATGGTAAAGAATAATGCGTTTGTGTTATAGATCTAAAACCGGTTTATGGTAAAAAATGAAACCATTAATATGAATATAAACTTGTTCAAAATAAAAAATAAAGGTAATCTTATTTAGTATAAATTTTGATCATATTTTAAATATGATCACAGGTAAACGGGTAAAATTTCTCACAATAAATTATTACAATTTTATCTTAATTTTTTTTTTTTCGTTGGCAAAAGCTGCAATTGTTGAATGATAATAAAAGCGTCACATTCAACTCTAGTTAATTTAAAATGTATTCGATATTGTGTTTTATATATAATACATAACTAATTTATGGTTAACGACAGTTATAGTCGTGGATCGCTCTCGAATTGATAAATATAATTTCCATGTGTTAAATAGTAATATATCCCGTTTTGCTTAATGTGTTGTGTATTTGTGCTAAGTGGTATTAATATGAGAATTGGTTATTATATTGAATGATTATAATGATGCATGTATAATATTTGGAGTATGTGGTATATCCATGGTGCATCATATCAGGTGTATTTGTTTCTTTATCCTGCGTGAGGATAAAAATGATCATCATGGGCGGATTGCGAATGACATCCATAAAGCTTTGAGGGGATTAAGGCCATAATGTCATAGTATATTTGTATAATTATTTAAAAAAGGGATTGATCACCTCTTTCTTTTTCATGTCCCTAAAGATGCTCCAAAGGTGACACCAGGATTTTGGACCATTTGTAGTTATGAAATGACCACGGTCTAGGTTGTTTGTTCATTCTCTTTTTGCCTTAGCTCAATCCCATTATATCTCAGGGTATATCATATGTTTCACTATATTCCAGATTCTTCAGTTTTAACAATTGTTCCTGAAAGGTATATTTAAAAATGTGAACTGCATTTAGCATTGAGCAAAATGGTGATAAATAATATTTGTCAAAAGTTATTTTATATTAGTAGATTGTTATCTAGTGCTCATCTAATTAGGGTGATTCAATATATACCATTAATCTTTGTTGTTTATTATTTTACTCAAGTTGTTTAGAATGCTGATGTTTTCATTAGTGTTGGGGGAGTTCTATAATATGAAATTAATGATTGAAATGTAGGACAATAGTAGTATTGACTCTCAAAGTAGTGTTGACTGTTTAATATCATAAATAGATTAATAAAATAGCAAGTCAATAGTTTCATTAACATATTGTAGCATAAATTATTATACTTTAAGAATATCCATTATGTTATCTTGTGTAATATAATATTAATAGCTTGTTAACCATTGGATAGGAATTTTGGAATTATATTATCTGTGTCTGTTTTAAACGAATAAGTTTCGTAAAATCATGCTTAATAAATAAATGAAATATAAAATGTGTATTAAGTTAAAATAAATTCAATTTAAGGATTCTAGTTGTAAATAATAATTAATTAAAAGATGGTAATATATTAAAATTGTAAACAGATCCAAAGAGATCTACCCTTAATAATATAATTATGTAACTAAATCTTGTTCTGTGTAATTTCTGTTCATAATTGACCAAGAATATATGTTTTCTTTTTGTTATTTTATAAATTTGTAAATAATATAAATAAATTTTGTTTTGAAAATGTATCCAGTTGTCCGTGGCCTTATTTCTAAATACTATCCATATTGTTATTGCTATTGCTATGAAAACATTATTATTATTAGGGTTATAAATATCATCATCAGTTAATATGATTGATTTTATTATGCATTAATATAGCAGAAATAAGTTTTGTCCAGCTCTTATATTTAGAGTATTTAAAATCTTATCACTTGTTGATCAAAACACTGTTAATCTTAAGCACATATACTATTTTCAAATAATGTTTTAAGGGATAAATATTTAGTTTTTGGAATAACCTTTTTTTATAAATTATTAGATACCATCATTCACTAATCTTGATCATATTGTCCATGGTTGTTAAATAAAAAATTATTATTATTATTATTATTATTATTATTATTATTATTATTATTATTATTATTATTATTATTATTATTATTATTATTATTATTATTATTATTATTATTATTATTATTATTATTATTATTATTATTATTATTATTATTATTATTATTATTATTATTATTATTATTATTATTATTATTATTATTATTATTATTATTATTATTATTATTATTATTATTATTATTATTATTATTATTATTATTATTATTAATAATAATAATAATACATCATAAAATTTAAAGTTTATTTTCACTGTTGCTATTGGAATAGTTAAATATTCTTTACTAATTCCATTTTTGTGTTACAAGCTATATTTATTTGCTATATTTGGATAGTAGCAAAATTCTTCTTACTGATCCAGATATACCTTTTAAAATAGAAACATTTCAAATTATTCGAACCCTGAGAAAATTAAGTTATCGATTAATAGTATCAACTTTGATGTTATTATTAGTTTTTTATTTTTTAAATTATTTGTCATGCTTCATCTTGATCTTTTATGTTCATTCTTATTGTTTAATTGATACAGTATAATTTTAAAGTGTAAGCTTCTCTCTCTAGTTTAAAATTTATAAACCATTTTAAGTTAATAGTTAAATTTTTTTATTAGTCAAGCTTAGAATCCCTTGCCTTTATTTCATTATTATCTTGCTTTTGTTTGAAATTATATCAGTTTAATAGTTCAGGATCTCATTCTTTATCATCAACATTGTTGTCATAGTTCATCGCCTTTTTAAAAAAAATGTTTCATTCTCATTTCATCTTATGTCACTATCATAATTGATTCATCCTTCATTGATTCCTATTCTATCACAACCATAACTATTCATCATCCTAATGCATTTTCATTTCTCTTCTTTCACTCTTAAATCCATTCATTTTCATTAATTATTATTTGTTCTTCATCACCCATTTAATCTTCTACATCTTTATTCATTTATCATCCAACTCATAATTCTAATTCCGTACTTATCTCATAGATAGATGCCATCCTGATTATTAACTATTTAATAGAATAACAAACTAAATTTATCTTTTAATATTTTATTTTAGATCTTGGAAATTAGTTTAATTGATGAACTTTATTTAATATTAGATATAGGAAATGTAAGATTAATGTGATGTAAAATCAGTAATACCATATAGCCTCTACTTATGTCTACTCATGATCATGCTAGCCAAGTCTGTTCTAATAGTTTATTTTATATTTACTTATATGTCATTATTCTCATGTGCATATGATGGTTACAAGAAAGATAGATAGATAGATAGATAGATAGGTAGGTAGGTAGGTAGGTAGGTAGGTAGGTAGGTAAGTAGGTAGGTAGGTAGGTAGGTAGGTAGGTAGGTAGGTAGGTAGGTAGGTAGGTAGGTAGGTAGGTAGGTAGGTAGGTAGGTGGGTAGGTAGGTAGGTGGGTAGGTAGGTAGGTGGGTAGGTAGGTAGGTGGGTAGGTAGGTGGGTAGGTAGGTGGGTAGGTAGGTGGGTGGGTGGGTGGGTGGGTGGATGGATGGATGGATGGATGGATAGATAGATAGATAGATAGATAGATAGATAGATAGATAGATAGATAGATAGATAGATAGATAGATAGATGGATGGATAGATAGATAGATATAATCCCACTTATATTTACAAAGATGAAGCTCATTAAACTTTTTAGAGTCCTATTAAAGTATATAAAATACCAAAGTGAAATATAGTTTGATTTCTACATTAATGTGAAAAACAATAGAAACACTGAGTGATAATTTTAATATATCTCCAATAAAGAAAAAATATTTAAAGATCAAAAAAATATAAATCCCTTTTGCCTATGAGAGATTCTAAATGTTTTACATTTAATTTAATTATAATTTTTATTTAATGAAATATTTACTGATATATTTGAATTTTTTTTATGCTTTCATCATACACATATAAAAAGCAATAGTTGGATTGAAATATTATTTATGCCTGTGGAGTAATTATTTACTTAAATAATCAAAATTACAATCAAAGCTATATTTGAAGTCAAGTGTTTGGTGGCCTAGTGGTTAGCATAGCTGCCTTCCAAGCAGCTAGCCCGGATTCACTTCCCGGTCAATGCTTTGACATATATATAAAGCTATATTTGAAACATATATTTATATCATTAGATACTTTTTTTAAATTTAAAATCAAATAAAATAAATAAAATAAGAACCTTTTGCATTTAGTTTCTACAGGTAAATCTATTTTGATAAACATATACAGAGTAAAAAAAATAAGTGTACTACAAGGCAAAAAAAAAATGTCTTCATCTTTCACAAATAAAAGTTTAGGCAAAAAATTATTTAAATAAACTGGCAAACAATGCATACTTTCTTACATCAATGCCAATGTATTCCTCATAAAAAAAAATGTTAGCGTTAATTTAAAAAGTAAGCTTTATTTGCAATTTTTATCTTCATCCCATGCTTTTGTTTGCAAAAGGAGACTTTTTCTTTGCTTTTTAATGTATTTATGGCAATGAAAAAAAATTTTATATTTTTTACTTTTTAGTTTATTTAATACTAAGTTACATTCAGTTTTAAATTACAAGCAGTGTTCTTAGACACATTTTGTTTCAGCCATTCATATAACATTAAAAAATTAAATTTATTATTGTTTTGATAAAATTGTTTGCAAACTCTAAAAATATGTACAATCATTGGGAGTATATATATTCATGCAAAATTTCAACTAGGTGGAAAATTAGGAAGTGGATGAAAATTGAGTTTTAATATCCAACCCCAAACTAAGAATTAAATGAAAGTATATAAAATGTTATGCTGATTTTATTAAAAATCATTTTAAAATTTAAAAAAAGTTGTAATTATGTAAAACCAACATAACTGATAATTATTCTAACATTAGATTTTTGTGATTAAATATAATTATTGATGAATGGTGACAATTTGCCTCTCTTTATGACTAGCATGTATAATGATAGTAAATGATGAAACAAAGTGCACAAAAATCTTATATTAATCAATGTAAATGAATATTTAGGAATCTGTATATATTAGAATAGTCAAAAGGCTTGGTTTGGATAGGCAAATGAAAGGCATGTTTTCCAGATGAGGAAGAAGTAAAGAGTGCATGTTTATGGAGAATGGAATCATCTCTTTGGCATGAAGACAAAGGGTATTTTTTATTACAACCACAAAGAGTACATTTTATTATATCCAAACCACATTTACTCTCTTAAATATTACTAGATTCATAATGTTTGAATTTGAATTTAGCCTTAATAATAATAGTATATGTTTCTTACCAAATATATATTTATATCTTATATGAATAAATAATTCATAGGTGCAAAAACTCTACTATGTAATTATTTAAATGTATATTAAATCTTTTATATAAATATTAAATATATCTTCTTAAATATGTACGTTTATATTATGAAGTATGAGTGGATGCCTTGGCTAAATTAAATACCCTATTAATATCAGTGATCAAACAATATCTTGGGGTTTAAATGTGCATGAGGATGTCAATAAATCAATCATTACTTATTAAATAAATTCCTTAAGACTAATTGAATAAATGAAAAAAAAAACCAAATCAGTTTTAAATAAAAAATAATTTTTATTTACAAACAAAAAAGAAATACAATAAAGTAAAAAGATATATGCTTTCAAATTTATTTAATTTTCTTATACAATTGTCATAGAAAAACATGCATGTGTGTATCAAAGATAATATAAAGATATAGCATGTACATGTTGCGAATTAATGTTAAATCTGATTATTCTGGTCAGCATTGAATTTATCTCTAAATATGGCCCAAAAGTATTATTCTATTTTTATTAATAAGCATGCTTGATAAATTCTGGTTGGATTAACTAACTAACTATTAATCTTTGAAATAAAGTATATAATAAATAATTATGCATAAATAAACAAACTAATACATCTCTAGACATTAAGAAGGCTAATGAGTGGCATCTTCTAGCTCTTTCCCATTTACCACACTCCTTCATAGCGTGAAATTATAAATATATATATCTAATACTAACTAGTGTTCTCTATGATCGGAAAATGGAGGGAGCTCTTTCCTTTGTTCTTTTGCTGCATTCCCGTTTTTAGGTTCAGTTAAAGAAAAGCCATGTACTTATAAGACTAGTTATTTCCATATCTTTAATTTTTCAATCCAAAAGAACTTAAGGAGTATGCTATCATAAATACTATTTATAAATTTTAACAATATATTAATACTAATATTAAACACAAATATGCATTCATTATTAAAAATAATAATCAGATTTTTAAATTCCACTTTTATGCAGTAATATCACATAAGCATACAGGAATATTCTAAAAAAAAGTTATGTAAGCATACAGGAATATTCTAAAAAAAAGTTATGTAAGCATTATATAAAAGTTTGTAAAAAAAAAAATGATTTCATCTTACTAACTTTATCATATTCTTTGGTGACTTCATTTTCTTAACTTAAGAGCTAAAGAGAAAAATCTTTTTTAAAAAAAAATAAAAAATAACAATAAAGAAAATTATGAAGCATACAAATAAGTTTTTTTTTTAACTATATATATACTCAACTTGTTTCTTCTCATTGGTTATTGTCCATATTAATGACGAGAACGATGTTGCATGTAATATATAGTGCTAGGATAATATATATATCCTATGGTGGTTTAACTTTATTTTAAGGAGATTTCCTAATAAAAATAAATAAGTTAGTTGAGATAAAATAAATTAATTTTAGCAATTCACAAGTTCTTAATTATTTAAGCAAATAGAGCTCTATTTTTTAACAAAGTTTAAGTTGAAGATTTATGGAAAAACAAATAATGGATGTCACAAATCATCAGGAATATTATTAGGTTGTTAATTACTGTTATTTTTTGAATCGCATTGAGTATAACTATCTCTAGATCAGTGGTCTTCAACCTTTTCACACCTGCAGCCCGGCAAAAATAAAAATAAGATTTCGTGGACCGGCAGAAGTTTACAGATAAATTTTTGTAAAGATGTAACCTGCTTAGCCTTAGATAAACATAATTGTTATAACTGACCAAAACACATGCTGAACACAAAAAACAGTACAATATCAATCGTTTTCATTAATGTGTTTGCATTTCTATGTTTATTATTTCATTGTTAAAACATTCAAGAATAAAATGTTATTCACTTGAATGTTGGGAAATATCATAGCTAGTGTAATTATTACATGGCAATGATTATAATAAATGTAATATCTGTATTTAATGTTAAATATACAACATGGTTAATATATATGGAGGTTGTCTTTTGATAGTAGTAAGGGCAAAATAGAAATCGCATAATTAATCGCTGTACAGTCAAAAAAAAATTCGCCGTATTTTAAATCTGAAAAAATAAAACGAAACGTGTAAAAGTCTGAAGTTTTGATGTTATTGTAATTTGTGTGTGTGTGTGTGTTCTGGTGTGTTGAAAGGATCAAAAAATGTAATTAATAGGAAAAGTTTTTTTAAATAAAATGGTAAAATAGATATCGCGTAATAGAAATAAAGCCAAAAAAAAAAAAATCGCAAAGTTATTTTTTGTTTGTTTTTATTTTTAAAAAAAGGTGGTTTTAAAAATAAAAGTTTCAGTATATTAGCAGTATACAAATAAAACCAAAAAATATCGCCTTATAGGCCAAAAAAAAAGTGGGCGTATTTTTAAACAAAAAAAAAAAAGAAAACGAAACTTGAAAAAGTCAAAAGTTTTGATCTTATTTTAACACATAAACAATGCAGACAAGCGACCGTGATTGGCTATCAAAAGACAACTGGAGTTTGTTTAATAAAAAACCTTTTTTTTTTAATTTTGAATTTTTTTAGAAAAATAATAAATTTAATTCTATCTCTCCATAAACATCTGTGATAAATAGAAAAACAAATTAATTTATGTATGATTGATTAGATTTCGTTTTTGTTCTGTTTCTTATTTTTTAACAGGGTAAAAATGCGATGAAAAAACAAAAACTGTTTATATTAATTAAAAGTTTAAAATCTTATTATTTTGTTATTACTAACTTTCTTGCCAGTCTAGTGCGACCCGGCAAAAAACTTCCGCAGCCCGGTGGTTGAAGACCACTGATTACACCATTTTAATATTTGTATAACTGCTATGTCTTAATTTTAACTTTCTCTTGAATAAGAATAGCAATATGATTTCTAAATTCTTTTCCTTCAAGTAAAGTAACTAACTTCATTGCGGATCAATTTCTAAACTAATTTTAATAACAAAACACTATAATTCTGATAATATAAATACACATCATTGTATGTTATACATAAATATAATATTAAAACCCAGTCAACACATAGATAATCCCAATATCAATAACAATCAGATCTGTTGTCAAGGCAACCCGCTTGAATACCTTCACGAGCCGAGATCCTGTGTCTGGAAATAAATGCCCGCTAGTTTCTTCGGCTGCTTCACGTCGGTATACAAACTAGTTGCGCGAACTCATGAGGGAGGGAAAAAGATATTGTTTTCTTTTTTCCCCCTGCTCATTATCCGGGTGAAATTTTTTTTTATTTTCTATTAAGGTTTTTTAAAACATTAGATCCTTCTAGTATTCAATTGTTAATTAGTTATTGCCAATTGAATTCCTACGAAATCAAATTTTACTTTTTAGTTCCTTTTCATTATTTAATTAATGTTTTTTTTTCTCATGTGTCATAGCGTCAGCCGGGAAGCAAACCCGCTAGCCCGGGACAACTGTTTGTAAAGCATCTCTTGACCACCAATGCTTGACAATTAATGTTTTAATTTACTTCACGTTATTATGTAACTAGTTTTACACGCTAGCTTTAATAAATGTACATTTTTGTACTAATTTAAAAGCACATTTTAATGTTACTTAATAAATATTCCAATCCTCCCCTTATTCCAGAAATTCTTTCGTTTATACATAATCCTGTAATTTTTTAGGTTTACATTTATTCCGTTGGGGTCTGGGCGATCTTTGCCTTTCCCATGATATGATACCCCGTTTTGTTTCAGTTTTACATTGAACTTGGGGTTGTAAATTTCTCTTATCTTTTGGCATCTGGATTTATCTTTTCATCTTGTTTTCTATTGGTTTTGCTGATACTTAACTATCTGATATTATTGTTGGATACAGCATCTCTTCTGTAGTTTGGTGATGGAACATGGTTATATGTAACTTGAATTCTTTATCATTTTTGTTTTGAATGGTTACTATTTGTCTGGATGATTTTCCTGTAATTGTACTCCTTATTTTGCAATAAATTGTGTATCCAGATTTTTTCACCAATTGAAATGTTTTTTTTTTTTGCCTTTATGATGAAAATGCTCATCCTTCTTTGGCATTAACATGTCTAGTTTAATGCACAACTTTCTGTGCATCAGCAACTCCACCGGTGATTTGTTTGTAGTTGTTGAAGGCGTTGAGTGTTAATGCAGCATTGCGTCGTATAATACTTCATGCATGGTGCTACTCTGAGATTTTCTTATTGCTTTTTTTAATTGTTTGAATGGCCTTCTCAGTGAGGCTAGGCAGTGCATATATGTGTCTAATTCAGTTGTTTTTAAAATATTCTTCCATCTTTTGCACTGTAAATATAGTGCCATTATCCATAACCATTACTTCCAATAATCTCTGACATGAGAAAATCGCTTTTAGAAATCTTTATTGTTTCATTAGTATTTATATTTTTGACAATGTGGTACTCTACCCATTTTGAATATGAATTTACAAATACCAATAGTATTTTATCATTAATAGGACGATGAGCCATGTAAAGTCTGCAACGGTTTATTTGTTTTAGGCCAAGGTATATATTCCTTCGGTTTCTTATTGCTCTGTGATTGACAAGCTGGATATTTTTTATATAATTATAACTATTGTTATTCATGGCCACCAGATATAGCTATGTGCTAAAGATTTTGCATGCACTACTCCTGGGTTGTCTTCGTTTAGCAACTTTAATACATTATTTCTTCCTTTTGAAGGTCTAACCACCCTGTCCCCATTAATATGCACACTTTACTAAACTATAAATTATTTCTATTAGCCCAGATGGTTCATGCGATGCATTGTGGTTCCTTTGTTGGCCAATCATTCCTAATTCAGCTGTTTAGTAGTTGGTATCCTTTATCTTTTCTTGTCCATTTTTCCACTTTGTTAAGTATCTTGGACTACATAGCATCTATATAATTGATTTCTATATCATTCACCTGGGGATTCTGTCTGGCTTTCTAGACAACACATATTCATGCTATATCTCTTTTCCCTTCTTGTAGACCTACTGATAATCATATGATGCCAGTATATTTCTCCATCTTAGCATCCTAGGACTAAAATTTATCGGGAACTAGACTATTGCTTGCAATATACCTAATAAATGTTATGATTCGTTATTATTTGAAATGATATACCATATATATATATATATTAGTGAAATTTCTTTAGCCACATATGATTGCCAAAACCTTTTTATCTATCTGGTAGTAGTTTTTCTCAGCTTTGGGAGGGTTGTAGACGCATAGGCAATGGGATATTCTCCATTACAACATGGATGGCATAAAACTGCTCCCCTCTCTCATTCTGAGGTGTCTGTGGTTAAAATTAGTTTTTGATTATTGTCAAAATGGACTATAATTTATCTGATGACAGTAGCAGGCTTTTAGTGCATATAAAACAATCATCATGGGTTTTTAACCACTGCCACTTTTGATTCTTTCTCAGTAATTTGAAAAAGGATTTTGCTATTTTTGGTTTATTCTGTAGGAATTGTTCAAAGTAATTGATTAGGCCTAAAAATGCCTGCAATTCTTTAACATTCTTTGGTTTTTCTGTCCTTTCAACAGCTTTTACTTTTTCAGGTGAAGAACATTTACCTTTGCCAGAGATTACATGCCCTAAAAAAACAATTCTAGTGTTCCATACACTTTTTGGGGGATTTATTCTGAAATTATTTAATTTTGTGCATACTTATAATCAGTTTTTGATGTAAGCTCTCTTCTGAGTCTGTAGTTATTAATATATCACCATAATAGGGTATAACACCTCAAATCCTTGCAATAGCATATTAATTTTTGCCTGAAATATATTTCAGGCTGATGATATGCCAAACAGCAACCTACTGCACTTAAATAACCCAAAAGGTGTGGTCAGCCTTAATATTTCAGCAGTTTTCTCGGTACTGTGATCTGATGGAAAGCTGAATTTAGATCAAGTTTTGAAAAATATGATTCTTTTTGAAGACTCACCAGTACCTCTTGCATAAGACTTAGGGTATACCCCCTTATTTAAATACTTGTTCACGGTTACTCTATAGTTACCATATATATGTATATGCCATTAGGTTTTGTAATTACAACTATAGGTGTAGCCCAGTCAGCCATTTCTTCCAGTGTCAATATGCCTTTATTAACCAATGACTGAATTTTTCCTCTACTTTTGTTCTCTGAGCTAATGATGTCCTTCACACTTTGCAAATTTGTGGGGCATGCATTGTCAATTAGCTCAACCTCTACCAGGCTTGTAGCCATCATACTTAACTCCTCAGTAAATAAATCTTGGATATTTATTTATAACTTCTCTTTCAAGGGAATTTTTTTTATTATGATGATAACTTAAATTCCAATTGCTTTAAATGGATCCCTGCTTATTGTATAGCTGAATCTCCCTTGTACTATGTATAGTGGCAATCTAATTATTTTATCGCAGGATCTAACTGATGTCTGTACTTGCCTTCATAAGTTTAGTGCATTGTTGCTTACATCACAAGCTTTTACATTAGTTTTCTCCAAGTTTTAATCTAGCATCAGCTGTTGATAGTGCTCTCCAGTCTACATCTGATATATCGCCAAGCTGCTATCTATTTCTAATTTCATATTTACTCCACAAACTTCCAATTTATTCATGAATTGGTGCTGCCCCTCGTCCGTATTTTTACCTCCCCTATTGTTTTGGCCCCACATTTTCTCTTAGTTTAACTCACTACCAAGTTTTCTGCACATGCATGTGTTACACCCCTTAAAACTCCATTTAAAACATTTCTCTCTACCTACACTTTTGTTTTATGATCATTTTTACCATAGCAGTAACATGCTATTTTGATTTCTTTTTTTGTGAGGGTTACGACATTTTTTCTCAGTTTTAAGAATCTGCATATTTAGACTATCTTCAGTTTTATTTTTAAAAGCTTGAGCTTGCTCACTTATCAGCTCATAAACTACGCCTTTTTGAATAGCACTCTGGCATTTTAAATCAGTTTCATTTAATAGTTATTCTTGCATCTATTATTGTACATACCCCAGAGTAATTGATCAAGGAGTATTTCTTCTACATAATTTCCATACCCACAATCCTTAGCTAGCTCTCTAAGAAACCGAATTATAATCTTTTATTGATTCCTCTTTAAAGTGTTTCCTATTTCTCAGCTTTAAACAAGCTATGTGATGGGAGGGCGAGGAGCTCCTCATATTCTATACCATCTGGTGGTGGGGGGGTCATGAGTCTTATTAACAATTTTTATAACTTTCCCCAAAAAAATATAGAAATGATGCAACTTTTCTTTTATTGTCTTGAATACTGTTCAAGGTAAAATAGTTTTCTATCTGCGTTACATATAATGTCTGTTCAGAGACATTCCCCACATCAAACTCGCCTATGGCTGTTTGTCCAAACAACATCGTAGAATGATTACTATTACTAACCTTCCTAAACTAAATATTTCTCTAGCTAGGTTCAAACTAACAACTGTGCCAGGTTTTGCTGTCTTAATCTTAATTTTCTCTTAAGACTAGCAATATGATTTCTAAATTTTTACCCATCTAAGTAAATATAGCTTTACTTCTCACTATATGTAAAATATATAATTGTTAATTAGAGAAGATATTAATTAGTATTAAAGTTTATTGGCTTAACGTTTTCGAGGATCCATGCCTCATATTCATAGCCTTCATAAAATGTATAATAAAATATGCAAATACAAATATTCAAATAAGCTAGTATTACGTAGCCCATTTCTATATATTATGGTGAAACGAAAGCTACAATCAATACTAGACTGGGTCAACATATTTACACATTTAACAGAGCTCAGAAAAACAGCAACATGTCCTCTGTATTCTTGGAGCATGCTAAACAATCTGGACACAACTTCACATCCGCCAATCCCATAATATTATGCTCAGAATCAAATGATCACAAAAGAAAAATAAAGGAGGCATTTTACATCAATGGAAACATCCATGCCATTAATAGAAAGGATACTTGCTTCGAGATCTCGAAGAAATGGGCTACGTAATACTAGCTTATTTGAATATTTGTATTTGCATATTTTATTATACATTTTATGAAGGCTATGAATATGAGGCATGGATCCTCGAAAACGTTAAGCCGATAAACTTTCCATCTAAGTAAAGTAACTAATCCCATTGCGGATCAATTTTAAATTAATTTTAATAACAGAACATTATAATTCTGATAATATAGAAACACATTATTGTACATTATACATAATATAATATAAATGCATATAAGTTTAATTACTCTATACACACTTCCTTAGACACTTTCTGAGAAGTATAGTTCCTTGCTTAATGACAACTAATACTTAATTAAAGTTACTATTTACCCAATTGCAAATGTCTTCTGTAGATCTTTCAGGTGCATATAAAGCATAATGTGATCGGGGTGATCTGTTTGAACCCTAGTTGGCTTGAGTTCCTTTAGGAGCTGAGATCCTGGGTCTGGAAACAAATCCCTGCTGGTTTCTTCTGCTGCTTTACATTGTTTTGCAAACCAGCTGCACAAACTCACAAGAGAGGGGAAAAAAGACATTGCTTTTTTGCCTACTTAAATAGTTTTTCTTTACTCCTTTGTTTTTTAGAGTAATCTATCTTTTATTTTTATCCAGGTGGAAGGTTTTTATTTTCTATTAAAATTTTTTAAAACATTAGATTCTTCTAGATTGCAATTATTAATTAGTTATTGCCAGTTGAATTTCTACCTAATCAGATTTTTACTTTTTAGTTCATTCTCATTAGTTAATTAATGTTTTAATTTTTTTTTATTATGATGTAAAGAGTTTTACACACTAGTTTTAGTAAATGTAAATTTTAGTATTAATTTAAACGTACATTTTAATGTTACTTAATAGATATTCCAATAATTAATCCATTTTAGAGTTATATCATGAACTCTAGTAATCCTTTTGCATCACAGAAATATATAATTTTGGAATAGTTTTTAAATAATCTTATTTCAGTGAGATAGTAAATAAAAACTATTTAAAAATAATGCATTGATTTCCAAGGCATTCAATACTTTTTCATTCCTTTTGCATTGCTTATACTATTTTAAATCACTAAAAAAATACATTCCTTCATGAACTTTTAATAATAATGTAATACTTTAGTATGTTATAGCTATGAGGAAAACTGGTAACTAATTAAAACTGGCATAATATAGTAAAAAATATTGTAAAAAGTATAAAGAGGATGCCAATTCTCTAGAGATTATTATATTGGGTTATGATCTTTTATAAATTCTTAAATAATTTTTGATAGTGAAACTTTTATGGGTGTTTTACAATATGTGCACTCACACATTTTTAATGGAATGTTATATTTATTAAATTTATCAATTGTTATGCATTATCAATAATGGGGAGAGGGGTCTGAATCTGTTACTATTAATATATACTATAACAATATTTACAATATATTTAAGTCATTACAACTTTAATTTGCTAACAACTTAATTAAATTTTCTTTTAGTGTCATGAATTATTAGAAATGAAACATGTTTTTGCACAATTTTATTTACTGGTTACTATTATTCATTGACAGCTTAAGAGAGAAATGAATTAATGTGAAAAATTTAAGAGAGCAACTGATAGCATAATTGAAATAATTTCAAAATGCTGTAGTTAACAATGAGTTTATTACTAGTTATGAAAGACCAGTATATTATTAAAACAATAATCAAGTTCTGGATATTTGTTAATAGAATTTAAAGATAATTTAAGTCAGATTGTCTATACTTAGGATTATGTGTTCTTGATTGGTGACAATTTTTTGTTTCTTTTATATTGTTTTTATTTTTAAAAGTGAATTTAAAAAATTTACAGATTATAGTAATATTATTTGCCATGATTGGGCCAAATGACATATTTTTTAAATAATCATAAAAGATTTTAATAATAATGAAGTGATAACCTACTTAAGTCATATACTATAAGATTGAATAATTGATGGACACCAGATGATAGAGTGCTATAAAATTCCTATCTCCAGAATAGTTTTTGGCTTTTGTTTTCATTAGTGTAGATTATGATTCAAAGCTGAATCTAATGCATTTTCCTTTATACTATTCAAGCTAATAATTGAAGTTTAAAAAAACCTCTGATGTTTTAAATGCAGATTAACTTATTTGCATAATTATATAAATTTGACCCCCACTCAGTTTGCATACCTTTTGGAGACCTCAGTTTTACAACAACTGACTCACCATCTATATTTCAACCACAAAGGAAAGCAATATTTTTACCTTAATTTTGAGCCATAAATAATCAATCAATGGATTATAATATTATAACATTTTCTTTTCCAGACTAGTTTCTGACTTTTGCTTTCATCAGTAAAAACTAGGATTCAAAGTTGGATCTAATCCACCTATACATCTTACAGCCACCTTTTACTCCTTTGCCCTATTCATGCTAATAATCTGGGGGAAAATCTAAGGTTTTAATTCCAGGCAAACTCACCTGTATAGTTATATAGTTCTGACACCAGATCAGTTTCTATATATTTTAGAGACCACAGTTCTGTATAACCAGTAGTGTTATGGGCACAAGCATGATTGTATCTGTTTGTAAAATTGTTTAAAAGTTTCTGTATTGCTTGCTTAATATTTTTTCAAATATATCTATTAAACACTTCTATTCCACCATACACATTTCAAATTTACAAATAAATAATTATAATAACTTAATATTTTTATTATGATGTGTTGCAACATGTGATATGCCTCCTTATATATATATTGTACCCATCCATTTTGATACAAAGAATGTTAAATAGATTATAAAAGTGCCATTTTTTAAAAAAAGTTAACTTTAGGGTCTTTGATAAGCCATAGTTATAATTATATAAGTAAAAGGCCTCAAACTTGGTAAAAGAAGTACGCAGATAGATTATAAAATGTTTCAAAATTATTTCAAGTATAAAAGTAAAAGATAAGAGTGATATAATTTATTATTTCACAAGAAGAGTACATTTATATCTGCTATATTTAAAAAATATAGTTGGTATTTTGATTAATAAGTATTGTAGTAAATCCTTAATTAATAAGTCTAGCATAAATATTTAATAAAGTACTTAATATGTTTTTAAATAATTTAAAATGTTTAATAATTATTATTAAAAGTTATAAATTATATTATGTGATATTCTGAGTGGATTCAATTTTATTTATTATGTTGTAATAAACAGAAAATTACATTCTAATTTACTTTATTACATTAAAAATTTTATATAATTCATTTTAATTATTTACTTGAAATATATTACAGACAGTAAGTTAAATTTTGTTACAGTATGCCTGGAAAAGTTATCATGTGACTGATATGTGTGGGTGCTTTCCAGGATTTTAAATAAAGTTTCAAATATTTTTTTAAAATTGAGGGTAAAATTGATATATTCTGAACATTATAAATAAATTTAAAGACAATATTTTAAGTTAACTTTTAAATAATATTTCAATTAGTAAAGTGAATAAAAACTGATACATTAAATTTAATATTTTATTAAAATTTATTGTTTAATATCATTTAAAATGATCTAAATTGCATGAATAAAGTTATGAATATTGTAAATTAAATATTTCTGTTAATAATAATAATAATAATAATAATAATAATAATAATAATAATAATAATAATAATAATAATAATAATAATAATAATAATAATAATAATAATAATAATAATAATAATAATAATAATAATAATAATAATAATAATAATAATAATAATAATAATAATAATAATAATAATAATAATAATAATAATAATAATAATAATAATAATAATAATAATAATAATAATAATAATAATAATAATAATAATAATAATAATAATAATAATAATAATAATAATAATAATAATAATAATAATAATAATAATAATAATAATAATAATAATAATAATAATAATAATAATAATAATAATAATAATAATAATAATAATAATAATAATAATAATAATAATAATAAAATAATAATAATAATAATAATAATAATAATAATAATAATAATAATAATAATAATAATAATAATAATAATAATAATAATAATAATAATAATAATAATAATAATAATAATAATAATAATAATAATAATAATAATAATAATAATAATAATAATAATAATAATAATAATAATAATAATATAATAATAATAATAATAATAATAATAATAATAATAATAATAATAATAATAATAATAATAATAATAATAATAATAATAATAATAATAATAATAATAAAAAAAAAAAAACAAAGCATCTAAATTTCTGATTAATTTAAGTGGGGAGTTATGCCAAGCAATAAATTTATAAGGAGTGGAAAACCTTTAAGAAATGAAGCAGGTGAAAAACGTCTAAAAATTGTTTGCAAAGTTATATATTAAAAGTCTAAATAATAAAAGTATAATAAATATATTGAAAAAATGCAGTATAGTGATAATGATATTTTTAAAAGGTGGAGAAAAGGAGTATATATTATAAATCTATCAGTTTTTTATCTTTAGTAAAATCACTACAACTCTTTTACAAAGAATCTTTGGGCTTAAACTGATCAAAAGTGCAAGCCAGATTTAAAATCTACCCATAAATTATATCCAAGTATTAAGAATAAGTTATAGAAAAGATCAATAAGTATGAGTTACATATTCTGATGAATAATTAGATTACATTGTGAACTAAAAAGATCAACATTGAGTAAGAACCATGACAAGATGATTTTATATTTCCAAAATGTTTTACAGTGGGTTTATAAGAAATGTCTTGTGGATTGAAATAGAGGATAAAGGGAATAAAAACATATAGAGATTATTAAAGTCCTCTACATTTTTCAAATGTTTCATAGTTGTTTTTCAAAAAACACTTCAAAACTTCTTGAAATGTTGCAAGAGTTATCACATAAAAGTAAAAAAAAGGAAGGCTTAAAAGTAAGTATTAGAAAGAGTAGAATAATATTCAATGGATTTTTTCAGAATAAGAAAATAAAGATCCACAATCATTGGTTAGAAAATTTTAATATAAATACTATGGTAAGAATATTAATATAAATGGGAGTTAGATAAATATAATTAATCATAGAATTAATGCTGTTTGTAGAAATAATTTAATATTCAAAAGAAATATATCTATTATTTTGAAAAAAATGATTATTAATAGAACTGTTTACCAATTCTTACATATGGATCTGAAACTCAATTTCAGACTACACATCTAAATATGAAGAGATGTGTGATGGAAATAACAAAAAGAGATCAAAAGCAAAATATGGAACTGAGAAAATAAACAACTATTATTGTTATCATTAAAAAAATTAAGAGACTAAAGTGGATCTGAATTAGATATTTTTGTTAGAAGAGATGACAAATAATGGACAGTTGAACTTCTATAGTCAATTGTTATAGAATATAAAAGAGTAAAAGGGGATCATGTGTGTGATGTATACCTAGGAATAAGAAAGTTTGAGCAGTGATATGGGGAAGCTGTTGATTGGAGAAACTAGAATGAATTTGGAAGAATCTTCTTACAGTGAATTGATATTTATTGAAAAGATTAATGTGAATAAACTCCACATATGCTTTCATTTTTAATTTGCTGTTTTATTTATTTTGTAATTACAACTATGGTGTGACATGTTTAAGCATTGGTAGCCAAGAGGTCAGTGCAGCTGCCTTGCAAACAATTGCTTGCTTGCAGACAGTTGTTGCAGGTTTGCTTCCCGGCCAATGCTTTGATATATGGAAAAAAAACCTATGGTGTGACATATTTTCTAAAAAGAAATACACTAAACTTTTCAGCACAATTATATAATAAAATTATTAGATAAACTCTAATCACTGTTAGTAGCAACAAGTTGTATCATCCTGTTCAAGTTTATAATGTTCAATCATTTTATATAACTAATAACAAATAATTTTTTCATATTCTATTAAAAACAATTATTTTACTTTTATTATAGAATTAACTATTATAAGCTAGGATAATAAATATACACTAGATAATATTACGCAGTAATAGTTTCTTGCTTTTGCCTTTATCAGTGAAGACTAGGAGGTAAAGCTAAAATTAATATACTTATGCATCTAGCATCCAGATTTTACTTTTCTTATACTATTCAAGATAATAGCCTGAAATTAAAAAAAGCACCAAGATTTTGAGTTCAAACTAATTCAGTTGAATAGTTATATAAATTTGACACCAAGTCAGTTCCTATATATTTTGAAACCTCAATTTTATGCCAATAGGTGACCTCTTTCTCCATTTGCTTAGAAAAGTGTCTTTTTTATGAACTGTATCTAATATGGTTAACTTAAATTTTTCAATACTTAAAATAATTATCTGAAAATATTTGTGAATTTTAAATTTGTGCAGAACTAGCTGGGACAATTTTGTTATTGATTTTAGTGATTTCTTCATTAATCTCTTTTAGCAGAAATGAATATAATTCAGAATGTTTTAAAACACCCATCCACTTTTATTAGTCAGTATAAGACTTGGCCATTCAGTCCTTTGAAGTAATCACAGGCAGCCAATCTTTGTGAAAGCAGCATAGAAACTTCTATATACACTCCTGTTGCAAGAAAAATCCAGTATACTTATTGAAAAAATGACTACTTCTCATAAAATCTCCTAGTTTTCTATTAAAGTATCATTGCACTAGCAATTATAAGACACTATTGTTGTAATACATGATGCAAATTATTATTGCTTTAGAGGAGTCCTGTTTGTCCATTAAACTTTCATAAAAATTTCCTGTAAAAGACTACCAGTTCTAGAATGTATAAGCTCTAACATATACTATATTCCAACAAAACTTATTAGTTCTGATATAACTCTAGTCAAAAAGAAACCTACCCTGCCCATGTCTGATTATTCTGAAAGTTTAATACCATCTGAACTCCGAAATTATTCAATCCTTCCTTTATTATCAGTACTATCAAAATCAGCTCATCTGATTGCTATAAACATATAACTTAAATCTATATGTGTCTGTCTAATTCTGGAGACACCTAACACTTCTATATATTGATGTTACAATTTTTCTAAGCATTATAGCAATAATATCTCATTCCATGCTAACCATAGATGCATCAGCTGCAGATCAAAGCTAAGACTAAGCAAGTGTAAGATTATGGTCATTATCTTTATTCATCATTATCAGCAGTTCTAAAAATCATTTGACAATTTTAGAATAAAATATTATTACTACTTTGCTTCAACTTCATGGATATCACATCAACTTTTGTCAGTTAGATGACACAATCAATAAAAGATGTGCTCATTTTTTTCTCTTTTAATGAACTGGAATAAAAACATTAAGTCTCACATGTAAACCTTCATAAAGTAATAATTATTAGATAATACAAAATGCCATAGCTATATTGAGAATAAATCAAGAAATGCCTTTGAGCACCAGAATCTTAAGGCACTTTTATTTATATACATTTTAAAAAAATACTAAGATACATGATATGTTAAAACGTATTTTGTGTGTGTAGGTGCCCAAACATTATAATTATGCATTTGATTTTCATCATTTTAAAACCATCATTAATCCACTGCAGAATAAAGGACTTTCCAAGTTTAATACAATTTGTCCAATAGACAGCCTCTCATCTTAACATCACACCAAAAACTTTGATTATTTTATCTATCTTATCTGTTATCTCTTTCTATGTTTTTTTTTATAATCTCGTGGGATAAACTATCCATCTATTATCATCTCTCCTAGCAATATGGTCAGCCCAGCTCCATTTATGTCCAGCCTAGCTTAATTTCAGTCTTGAAATTATTTAAAGGAGATGTCAATTCACTTATTTGTTCTTTCACACAAGAATTCTGCTTTCAATTCTTTCTTATTATTCCCAACACATATCTCTCCATATTTCATTGAGTGATATAAAGTGTCTGCGTTGCTTTTCTATTAAGAATCCAAGTCCCAAATTCGTAAGTAAAAACTGATATTACAAATATATTTAAAACCTACCTTTTCAAACACATGACTTTTTTTTTTTTTAATATTAAGTTAATTCTACAAAAAAAAAAAAAACATTCCATTAAATTTTAATTCTGTGATTAATTGTTATCAATAATATTACGATTTATTTATTTTCATATGGCTCTTATACATGAAAATAATGATTTCACTCCGATTTGTTTTTTTAAAAAAGCAATATATATTAAATCAAATACCGCACTATCCAGAAATTTCATAAATTAGAAGATCGACATTATTTGGGCAACTATATGATATTAATTAATTTATTGCAATAAATTATCAAATTGGTAAAAAAAAAAAGATTATAATTACGATAACGCAATCTCATCTAAATTCAGAAATATTGGCGTTTTACTTAAATAGAAAAGAAAATAATTATTTAATGAATAGACAATAATAAATTGTCCAAAAGCAAACGTGTAGCGACATCTATTGATTTTAACGTTAAGTATAAATGGAATTTTAAACTATTCTGTACTTTCTTTATTTCAATAAACGGTAAATTAATTTTACTGTCACTGTATTTAAAAATAAATTTTTATTTAATTTTATTCCAATATTATGTTTTAGTTATCTTTCATCAATATTAAAATTTCAGGTAATATTAGAGTGGTGACCATGTGACATTTATTAGAATGGTTAAAAATCTAGTTTTGGAAATCAAATATTAAAATTACTGTCATAAAATCTCATATTTTATAAATATAAAAGCGGGGTGTTTTATTTTATTTTAGATATTAAAACAAATAATTAAATGATTTGTTACTTGGGAAGTCACGTTTTGTTCCAGAACTGGAAATAGAATGAATATTGATCCAGGAATCTTCAGCTCTTGAGATTACAGTCTCCTATTGCACTAAACTCATGTAGAGCAAAAATTAATTGAATGTCTTGTAATTTGAGAAATCAAATGACATTCAAACATCAGTCAGATGAGGCAGTTGAGCTTTGATTCAAGAATTTTAAGCTCATGGGTTTATTACTCTACCACTTCATTAAATTACAAAGACACTAAAATAAAAATAACATGATTTGTCTGGCACAAACATGTTATATCCATTGATCAACCATGTTTACATTCAGAATGCCAATAGCTAATGCTTGGATCTGAAAAAAAGACTACCAGACACTTTAAAGTCCAGAAAAAATAATATTTATTTTATCTTTAATATTTATATAATTTTCCTCACAGTTTTATGCAGATATTGTTAAAAATGTATGCCTGAATCTTACTCCCATTTTTTCTAAGCAGATCATTATATATAAATGATTTTAAGTGATGAGAATCAAATTTCTGTTTTCAAATACAATGCAAATACAAGCAATAATTAAGTGTAATTAACAATAATCAAGTAATATCATATGATTATACTATTTATAACCTCTTAATGTTCATCTTCCTTCATATAGAGATATTAGATTATTATTTATAGTTATCAATTTAATCATATTTGATATGCTCTCTCTATTTTTTATTGGGGGGGGGGGATAAATGCAGAGATAAAATGTGCTTTAGAGACTGACTAAATATTGTCAGAAAAAATTATTAGAATAAGTAACACTACTGATGGGTACATAGTTTTTTGAAGTTATATCCATTAATTCAATTGTTTTAACAGATTTGCAAGCAAATTTTTCACCAATTCATTACTTAAATCCATACTGTAATATAACTGTTTTGTGATACCCAAAAGTGGACTTTGAGTTACAATAATAGCACACTGAGCTGGGTCTGAATCTGGGCTGGGTGATCTTGACAGTTTTTTTTAATAAACTTGGGATTTTTCTTTTAGTAAATCACATGGTAGCTAAACTAAACAATCTCATTATGGTCAGCCAATGAGTATCTAATTTTCCTTTGCTAGAGAGTGCAAGCAATCAAATTTTCACAATTTATCAAATGGAAAGCCTATTGAGTACTATCTTTTCCATCATTGTTTCTCTATTAAATGCTGTTAAAGACATCTTTAATCTGCTGGGAATTGTTTAAAAATTTGTTTTATCTTTTGTTTTTTACTAAAAGAAATAGTATTGTTTTATATAATGCAGTTAAAGGAAGTATTATGTTTTTGTTAATACTGCTGTTTGCAGTTCTATCAATAAATTGCCTTTAATTTTTTGGTTCATACAGATAATCCTGGAACCCAAGGTTGGCTGTCATGTTTTTTTAATTATACATTTTCAGGGGCATCATTATCCTATAATCTTATGAATATGTTTACTTGTTAATATTAAAAAATATCTATAAATCAATTATAAATTCCTTTTAATTTTAAAAAATATCCATAAATGTATTATAAATTTCATTCACAAGATGTAATTAATTTTTTTTTTTAAAATATCATAATGCAAATGAATACTAACAGGTTCATAACATTGTCTTTTAATATTCAGAATAAGATTGTCATCATTTCATCTTCAGAGTGTTTGCTTTTTGTTTGATATCAGATTCCCCAAAATGCAGTGACACATGCATAAGCAAGAAGATACATTTGTATTATTTCTGTGAAAGGAATTTATAATACATTTATTGCTATTTTTAAAAGTTAATAAGAATTTATTATCGATTTATTGATATTTTTTAATATTAACAAGTAAAACATATTTGTTAGGATATAATTAAATATTCCAAAAACTTAAGCCAAGTCAAGCCACTATGAAAAGGTATTTTTAAACCATATATATTCAGTGACTTCTCACCAGAATCATAGTGCAAAATTAATTAATTAACAGGACCAAATGTAATTTTAAAAAACATGGGTGCCAACCTTAGTTTCTGGGATTATCCGTAAGTATCCCTTTTTTTTTTTTTTCAAACATATAAATAAAATCTTTTTTACTAAAAATTCATCTTTTTATATTTAAAAATAAAAATGAAGCTGTGTTCTACTTTCCAGCTATTAAACTATTAAAAAGTTATATTGAATCAATAATCATAATATTCGAATTTAATTTTTAAAAGTCAGGTATAAACTGTACAAAGAAGTAAAAGATTTAGAAAAACTATTGTTCATTCAAAAATTATTTCAAAAGCATGTATTTTTTAAATTAACTTTTGAATGAATATATAATTACTTTCTATTTATTCTTTATTAAAAATTTGTCAGAAGATATCATTATTTTTGTTGTTTGACCATCTAATACAGATCAAGTAGTGTGAATAATTATTTAGTTCAGTTTTGAGTGACAGTCAGATGTTTCAAAGTTCAATGCATTTATGTGAAAGCAACTATGCAATAAATAACTCTGAGAACTATATTACTCATCATTATAGTTTCTGGGTATATCACGGTTCAGGTGGTATTTATATATTGGATTATTTCCATCATCGAATATTAAGTATTGAATGTCTTTAGATAAATTAAATTTTATTTAAGTTTTCCAATTACATTCAACTAGAAATAGTCCAATATAAATATACAACTAAAATCCCATTACAAACCTTCAGGAAAATCGCTATTCATCATTTGTGCAGATCTCAAGCTGAAAAGATATCAATACCTTAAAACATATGTAGATGCATATAGATAAGATTTTTTTTTTTTTTTTGGAAATGACTGCATAATTAAAATTTGCATTACAAATTGCCCAGAGTTGCAGTAATTATGGAAAAGTTTGCCAAAGTTAGTAACATTACATACATTTTATGGGTACAGATAGTATTGAAAATATATGGGTGTTGATTCACTTTTTAAACAAATTTAAACACAATTGTTTTTTTCACTTACTACCTATCACCATACTAGGATTATTAAAACAGGCAAAATTCTTTATATGTATTGTCACTAGTGCAAGCCAGAGTAATCAATGAATGCCAGAAGGCTTGTGCATAAAATCCCAGTCTAGTGCCTACTCATCCAATATTCCCAGACTAATTTTTGACTTGTGGTCATAGTCAGTGGGGAGCCATGGATCTGAGAGCACTGCACCTAGATCTTATAATCTAATGCAAACCTCCAGAAGTCACCTTTTATCTCTACTTAACTACAAAACTATGAGTATTAAATTAAAAACACTGTAATATTTTCCATCCAAGCTCATTAACCTATATAATCATATAGGTCTGAACTCAGTTCAACACCTATACATTTTGGTGACTTTGGTTCTTTATAATGATAGTTACCCCTATCCTATTAAGCAGGATTGGTTTTAAACCAATAAACATCACATGATCACCATATTTGAGGATATTGGATGAGTAAGCACTAGATGGGGATTTTATGCACAAGCCTTCTGGCATCCATTGATTACTCTGCTTTGCACTAAGTAGCAATATGTATAGAGAGTTTTGCCTGTTTTAATAACAGTTATAAGCAAGCATGGAAAATGGTGACGTGATGTTTATTGGCTACTAGGGTTATCATGCTATCTATTGATATATTTCCAACTGCACTGCTATTTGTAAAATAGATTATACAATGGAAGAATATCAGACAGAAAAGATATCCATACCTTCAATGATCATTTTACTGCAATTGGAAAATAAACATTTCTGCTTTTATATCTTTATATCTTAAAAATAACCACGCCCTTAACTGTTTGAGAAGATATGTTATGTTTGAGTAATCATAGACTGAATACATTGGTTATATTTAATTGAATAAAATGGAAGTTTTTAATTTAGGGTTGTGGTATAGTAATGATCATGAAAGTTAAATGTTCGTAAATTGATTCTCAGCTGAAATAAGAAAAAGTCTCAGTTTGTTCAACTAAATAAATCTAGCATGTTCAACATACAATTATGCTGCTTAAGTGTCATGTGACTTCCAAATAACCTCCAAATTAATCTCATTTTGCTGCTTCAATTTCATATCTTCTGATCAACTAAGTATACAGTTGTTATTATTGTGTTTTAGAAATATTTAATCTCATCCTCTCATATTTCTGATTCACCCTGAATCTTCACAAGTGGCAGTTTGAGCTTATAAATAATAAAAAATATTGAATAAAATAAAGCTTATATGTATACTTTGTTTTCTTCCTAGAAATATTAAAGAGACATATATATTATTGTGTGTGTGTGTCTGCGTGCGTATATGCCTTTGTATTATTTATTAAGAGCTGTCAAATTGATGATCTCCTGTAATAATATAAATAGAATTTTTCTAAAATAATATAAATGTTTGATTTTTTAGATTCTTTAATATTGTTGTCAGTATTGTAGTAGTGCATCATTTACTCCACATTCTTTTACATCGCCCTTGCTAATAAATTACAGTAGTTCATCTCATATTATGATCAAATAAGATAATTTTAACCTGATTATTCGATCTTCAAGCTAAATTTCAAATCTAATGTGATCAAGTGTCCGCTTATTTTGGAAGCAGAGACTCATCCAAAATGTTCTTTAATTTCTTTATATTTAATTTATTTACATTGCTATTTTGTTTTATAGCTATTTATATCTATATACACTCTATAAATGTGTGTGATGTAAGTTTTTTAAGTTTTTTATTATTTATTATTTACACTACTATTTCTTTTTACATATATTCAGATATACAGGTATATATACGTATGTATGTTTACATATTTACAATGAAGGTCTTTTAAGTTTTTTTATCATTCATTATCACTACTATTTTGTTTTACACGTATTCGAATATATATATTTTATAAAACTAAATACATATGTGTGTGTGTGTTTGTGTATGTTTACCTATTTATGATGTAGGTCCCTTAAATTTTTTATCATTCATTATTTACCTTCCTTTTTTATTTTACAGGTATTCAAATGTATATACAGTGTATAAAGATATGAGAATATATATATATATTGTAAACTTATATTTAGGCCATAACGGATAAATATAATAGGTTGTAATTTTTTTAAAATAAAATAAAAAACTCAAATAAAGATAACTCTTTGCTAAACCAACTTTACTATTTTTAAACTACATAAAATCTTAATTATGCACTCTATCTCATTAATATATAAAATATTTGTGATGAAATACATTTGAATAATATATTATTAAAAGATATTAATTAACTTATTTAGTAGTTATAAGATATTAGTTAATTATTTTAATAACTGTTTCAGATGAGAATTTAATATGTTAAGTTTAGGTAAAATTAGTTTAAAATGGGTCATATCTTAAATAAATTGCAATAGATAAAATGTAGTTTTTGCTATCTTTTAAAATATTAGTTATTAATCTGTGATAAATCAGATAGTTTTTTTTAATTCTTTTTAGTATACGTGTGTGTGCAAATATATATGTATGTAAAGAGAAAAGTTTAAAATGAATTATTTTAAGTGTTAATTGTTTTTGAAAGAGTAATATATTTCATAAATAGGTATTTTAATATTAAATAATTTAAGGATGATTCTTGAGAAATTTTTAAATATATAAAAAAGTATTGCTTTAGATAAAGCAATTATTTTTTTTAATAATCCAAGATATTTTCTTTATATTAAGCAAATATTTTTTATTTAATAATTAAAATGAAGTTAATTAACTTCACTGTCTAGGTATCATGAGGTTAAACTTATTCTTAGATATCTTAATTAATAAAAGGTCAATCAAAAGGATAAAATTACATTAACTTTTAAAAAGCATGCCTCAATACTAACTGGTGATTGATTGAGTAAAGTCATGTGCCAAACTCTGCAGTGTTTCTTCCAAGCACACACACATTTACAAAGAAAGACTAAAAATACTTTTTATTACTCTTTCTCAACTTACTTTTAACTCCTTTATTATTTTATTAAGTTGATAATTAGCCATTAATCTAATGAATATGCGCTTTGTGGATTTTAACTATAAATGAATACTCTCTTTCCAAACACAAGATAAAGTCTTTTGAGTATTCATTTATAGTTAAAATCCACAAAGCACATGTGCATTAGCTTAATGACTAATTATTAATACTACAGTTTATACAACATAGTGCTATATAAAATAAATATCTTATTTGTTAAGTTAAATAATGTTTTGCTAGAAGCTTTTAAAATCATCTAAGCAAATCTATTCCAGTCTAAACTTAATCTCCTGCCTGTGAACAATATTTTTCATTGGAAAATGCAAAAAGCTGTATTGTTATAAAGAAATTTCCAGTGTCATAAATATGAAAATGTATTGTAGACTGATAAGCTGGAAAATTCATATGTATATTTATTTTTCCATTTTTATAAACCTTTAGCTAATTCTGAACTTTTACTAGAAAACCAGTTTATTAACATTCCATTCTTTAATGCTTTAATTAGATATACAAGTTAAATACAAATATTAATTTTATTGCTTTATATTCTACTAAATACCTTATCTAAAGAGAAGTCATCTGTATGCAGACAGTTTAAATGTTTATTTACAAAACATTAATGACTGAAGTCTAATTATTGTTATTGCAAGAAACTGTTTTGAAAATTATTATATTCACATATTGAAAATAACACAATAATGATTTATCTGAAAACTATTGCAAATCTAAAGAATGAAATAGAATATTATTATTTTAAAATTCTTTATTTAATTAAGATAAAGGAAAATGTTATCCATCCTGGTATTTTGAATATCTTAGAAAAGACATTGTATTTCAACCAATGCAAATAAAATAATATTTTGGAATTCTAGTAATTTATTTATTCATCTACAGAAAATATGCTTTATTATTCTATAGAAGCAAAATAATTTAAATTTGCTTCATGTGTTAATCTTGCCTAATTATGGTCTCAACTTTTATTATTCAACTGTTTATTTCCTGCTCTTTGAAAAGTATACCTGTTTTGTTTGCTTTGATCCTCATTATTTAAAAACATTTTAAATGTAGACTATATCAAGAAACTCCTACTTTAATATATTTTTTTATTTGTCTCCTCTACATTAACAAAACCATGCTACATTTTGCTGTATGAAACAACAGAAGGATTCATAAATTAAAAGAGTTATCAAGTTTATTTAAATGTCGTAAAATAAGTATAGTGTGTATTTATTGATTTATGAAATAGATGTCTTTATTGTTAATGTATTATCATAATTATTTATGCATTCCTAGTTATTATTATTATGTTGTGTATTGTATAAGATATATTTATAATGATATACATGTAACAATGGGAGTTGGTAAGAGTAAATTTCCAGATAAAAAAAATGGTCTCAATTACAAATTGTTAAGAGTTATCAGAGTCCATATGCTGGTATAGGTAAAGTTTATTCATGTGCACAGGATAAAACAGTTTTTATAGGTTAGTATGTGAATGAATGGACTGTTTTAAAGTCAGTGTGTGCGTTGATATAGCTTTTAAAATTCTTAGTGTTTGATATTGCTTTGGAATTATAGTGTATTGGTTTGCATATATTTTTAAGGAAATGTGTGTGTTTTTGTAGATAAGTGTATGAGTGTGAGTTACCTTTCCATATATTATTAATAATTCATGCCATGTTAATTTATTAATTGATATGCTGCTGTTAACAGGTATCAATTTTAGCATTTATGTAAATGGTTTCCATTATTTATTATTATATATTGTAACAGTAAACATAAATGCCATTAGATCACTTTCAAATAAAAATGGAAAAGATCTGTAAATGAAATGACTCTCAAATAGAAATATATACAAAACAAAAAGCAATAAAAATTTTATTTAAATTAATATATATAATGCACAGAAGGCAAACTAATTATATAATTATTCAAAGTTAAAAATCTAAAAACAATATGAATTTTAATATAAAAGAATAAAAAAAAGCTGTTAATTAGTAAAAGTTAAACATTATTTTTAATCTTAGAATGGAAATAATTTTCTAAATAGCAAATAGGCCCTTGGTCATTTAACTGATTGTAAGTCAGATAAGAGATCAATTAAAAAACATTAGTGATAAAATTTTGAGTTCTCGCTCTAAAGCAAGCTGGCCAATAGCGATGGAAATGAACATACGGTCAACATAGAAAAGTCATCATCACCAATAAAAACAGTGCCAAACCAGGCAAGATCAATCGTGGAATTTGATGATAAGAAATTCAAAATGATATAAAAAGAAAACTTTTGCTAGATTTGGATTGCTCTTGCTGATTGTATGTTATTTAAACATATTTATACATGTATTGCGGATCTCCAAAATGTAGGGGTCACACAATAAATTATGTTTCCTGTATTTGCATCAGCTAAGGTGGTATCCAGAGTAATGGTTCCCAGAAAGCGGCAAATGATGGTCTTGTCTTTCCAAGAACATTATTAATATGAAATGGAAAAACATTTAAATGGAGTTGTGTGGTGTATTAAGGACCGCAAAGATGAACTTCAATAAACCTACAGCATTGGAAAGTATGAACTTTTGCTTTAAATGAAATATGAACTTTTTAATTATATAATATAAACTTTTTCAAGTAGTAATTTTAAATGTCACTTAATTTTTAAAAGAAATCTCTTATCTAACTAAGTAAAATTTTAAAAATATTTATTATATTTATATATATATATATATGATTGCTATCATTTCCATTCATGTTAATTTCATTTAAAATAATAACTTTAAAATAGGCATAAATGGCTACATAGATTTATAAGATTATGTTAGCTTAAGTTTGTTAATTTTGGGATAACTGTTTTGTATTTGAATGGGTGCTGGTGGAAAGATGCACGATGTTTTATGTCAATGTATTCTGGGTAGGCACATTGAATACTCATTTCCTTGTGCTGTGTTAGTATACAGGGCATAATACCCACCTGAATTCATGGCCCAAATTGGTAGCAATTGCATTGCCAATGGTCATAGATGTATTTCCTATGCGATTGGTTTTCTTATGCTCTGGTTAGGACAGGAAGCAAGCTGGCCAATAATGATGGAAGTCAAGATCACCAATAAGACAAGTGCCAAGCCAGGCAAGACCAATCCTGAAATTTTATGATAAAAATTCAAAATAATATAAAAAGAAAAAAAAGAAAACGTTTACTAGATTTGGATTGCTATTGCTGATTACATATTATTTAAACATATTTATATATGAATTGTGGATCTCCAAAATGTAGGGGACATGCAATAAATTACATTTTCTCTGTATTTGCACCAGCTGAGGCAGTCTCCAGAGTGTTGGTTCCTGGAAAGTGACAAACAACAGACTTGTCTTTCCACAAACATTATTAACATAAAATGAAAGGACCTTTGAATGGAGTTGTGTGACATATTAAGGATCGCAAAGATGGACATCAATAAACCTGCTGCATTGGAAAGTATGAACTTTTGCTTTAAATGAAATATGAACTTTTTAATTATATAATACAAACTTTTCAAGTAATAATTTTAAACGTCAATTAATTTTTAAAAGAAATATCTTCTCCAGTAAAATTTTTAATTATATATATATGTTTGCTATCATTTCCATTCATGTTAATTTCATTTAAATTAATAACTTTAAAATAGGCATAAATGGCTGCATAGGTTTGTAAGATTAGGTTAGTTTAAGTTTATTAATTTTGGGCTAATTGTTTCATAGTTTAACCGGTGCTGGTGGAGAGATCTACAGATGTTTTATATCAATGTAATCTGGGCAGGTGTATTGATACTATTTTGTTGTGCAGCATTAGCATACAGAGCATAATACCCACCTAAATGCATGGTCCAAAATGGTAGCCATCATGTTGCCAATGGTCATAGACATTTCATATGCCATTGATTTTCTTACACTCTGGTTGGGACGGTAAGACAGCAAAGACCATTGTCCCCATTTACAGAGCATCTCATATATACATTTCAAATGATTTCATCTTGATATCACCAATTGGGCAGTGGATCATTCCTGTCTGATGGTGAACTTTATTAATATTCATCGTGAAGATGCTCATTCCTTCATACCATGATTCATTATTCTCTAATAATATCATGCTACAGATGTAAATTCCTGTCAGCATGATTGTGGTAAGCTAACAATCTCATTTTGCATTGGTCACATTGGTATTCAAACAGGCAAAACTCTCCATACAGTATCATATGATGTTTATTTACATTGGTATATCAGTAAGAGGGCATTAGTTTAAACACAAAGTTTTAGCCTAAAGTTAAAGAGGATTGGGTTAGTTATGTGCATACTCTATGTAGCATATTTACACTTAGCAAATATTAAATTGTATTAAATCTATTGAATGTATCCATCTGTGCATATAATGTAAATTAAATTTATTAGTTGCTAATTTAGTTTTCAGAATTTTGTTTTAATGTGTGTGTGCGTAATAAAAAAAAATATTTTGAATTAATTTTGGCAGTAACTTATTATATATATTTATTAATATTTTAAAAATCAAGAATTAGAAATTTTAAATATACAATGTGGTATTTTAAGCTCAGCTTCTCTATGAGCTAGTAACTGGGGCTTTCGTTAGATAAAGTTGAATCTCATTCATATGTATCTGCTGCCTTTATAAATTTTCTAGCTTCAAATAGCCTAGTTGTGCCCTGGTATGGCAGATAGGTTTGCGAGGTTGCAATGACCATTATAATATGTTAAGTCCCTCCTTCAGAGAGACAATGTGGCTTGGTTGCTTTGGCACTTCCAGGTCATGTAACTGGGTGTACATTTATTTACTATCATCCATTCTGGCCTTTAGCTTTATTTCTTAGTGTGTATTTATTATGTGAAAACATTTAAGACATGCACACCTATGCAATTGTTTTGTTTAGTTCTACTATAAGTTATTTTTAATAATATTAGTGTATTGTTAGTATTGAGCTCTTTTATTATTCCAACCCTTATATGCATTATTAAATTTAAACCTATCTAATTATTTTTGTGGAGTATCCAACTATATTTGCAATATCCTAAGAATTATATTTATGCACTAATTTTTAAATGTCGCTAGAATTGTAATTTAACTTTAGTGACCTGTTTATAGGCATATATTTGATATTCTGTGCACATAATTGCCAGTTGGTTAGTCTATTAAACAAAGTGTGAGAACTTCTTAAATATAAGATAAATTTCATTATTGTGATTTTACAGGGATTTACTCAAGTGATATATTTTATTTTAAGCTAGATAAATGCTTATATCAGCAGTAATTTGTAATATTAGGTTTACTGTTTATTGTGTAAATTCATTCATTGTATTAAAGTAATGTTATATTGCAAATAAATATTTTATTATTCATTAAATTTGTTTATATGTTCATCGTCATCATCACATCCATTTATCCAGAAAATCTAATTAATAAAATTATATTAAACATTGTTGAATACGAGAGTACATTTTATAAGTCACTTTAAAATTATTTATTTATCATTCATTTAATACCTGCATTATTTAAAATAATATTATGCTATTTAGTCTTTATTGTGTATTTAATGATGTAGTGGGTAGCATGAATGTACCTTTCTGCCCACTGCATTATTTATTATTTTATTTGCTTGGTACAAGCTTATACAATGAGATAGTATTATAAGACTTACCTATAGGTTGTATGAAGATAAATATTTATATGAGAAGAACTTGAAATATGAGAAGTATTTTATTGCTAGCTCAAAGGTTGTTTGAAGTATTCAGATATTTGAATTCTTTCTAGTTTGGTTTTCTCATATATTTAAAAAACAAAAGATATAAGAACATAAAAGATAAGAAGATAAAAAATATCTAGTGTTTAAGAACCTGAGTTGTTATTTCATTTAATGCTATTTAAGAGTTGAATAAAATAATTATTTCTTATATCAAGTATGAATAAAAACCTTGAGATATAGATAAAATAAGATCCAATATTTAGAGACCATAAGAACCTAATATTTAGATTTCAATAAGGACCTGAGATTAAATAAGAACATAAGATAATAAGAACCTGAGATTTTATTATTTATGTTTGTAATATAGCTTATTTTGTCTGTAAGAAGAACTATTCTCTGTGGTATAAAATTCATTGTCATTATGATGCTGGCCAGTGTGAGCCAACTAGCTCGAAACCATGGTCTGAAGGTGGAGACAATGAAAGAGATATTGAATTTTAATTCTCTCTCGGCGTTTATGTAAACAAAGCTTGTTAGGAGCTATTAGTAAAGCTCCATCTAGTGATCATATATATAAAAAATTGAATACACTAACAAAATAGTACAACTAGCTAAATATTACTTAATAATACATTAGAATTAAAATTTGCAAGCATATAGATATATAGTTTTATATTTAGAGAATTTTATTTCATTTTCATATAAACTAGTTTTAAAACAGGCAAAACTCTCCAGTCAGTAGCGCCACTCAGTGCAAGCCAGAGTAATCAATGGATGTGAGAAGGCATGTGCATAAAATCCCTATCTAGTGCCTATTCATCCAATACCTCCAGATTAGTTTCTAGCTTGTGACTTTTATCAGTGAGGAGCCTTGGATCTGAGAGCACTGCAATCTAGATCTTAGAATCTAATGCAACCATTCAACAGCTACCTCTAATCTCTACTTAACTACAAAACTATGACAATAAAATTGAAAACACAATAATATTTTCAATCCTAGCTCATTAGCTTATATAATCATATAGGTCTGAACTCAGATCACTACCCATACATTTTGGTGTCTTTGGTTCTTTAATAACCATAGCCACCACTATCCTATTAGGCATGATTGGCATTAAATCATTAAATATCACATGACCATCAGTTCTTATGCTTGCTCATAACTGTTATTAAAACAGGTAAAACTCTAGATACCAAAGTGTATGGTTACTGAACTGAGTTCAGACCTATATGACTATATAAGCTAATGAGCTTGGATAAAAAATATTGTGTTTCAATTTTATTCTCATAGTTTTATAGGTAAGTAGAGATAAAAGATGGCTGCTGGAGGGTTGCGTTAGGTTCTAATCTCTAGGTGCAGTGCTCTCAGATCCAGCTCCTCACTGATAAAAACTGCAAGCTAGAAAATAGTCTGGGGATATTTGATGAGTTGGCACTAGATAGGGATTTTATCCACAAGCTATTACTTTCGTTTGCACTGAGTGGCACTATTGTATGGAGAGTTTTGCCTGTTTTAATATCAATTATGAGCAATCATAAGAAATGGTGATCATGTGATGTTTAGTGGTTTAATGAACTAGTTTTCTATAAGAGATAGAGAGAGAGTGTGGGGGGAGAGAGACAGAGAGAGAAGTTTTTGTTTTTAAAAATCAAAAAAAAAAATCTTTTGGTAAAAGAAAAGATAATCCCTTTTAAGAGTTTAATTAATGTCTAAATATAAACTAAAACTAGACAGGGTATATTCAATTTAATTAATGCTTAACATAATTAAAATTTAGAAAGTCAGAAATAAATCCATTTACTTCTGTTTAAAACCCTCTAATCACCACTCCATCCTTTTATTTCTTTTCAAAATATACATTACATATAAACATATAATTCTATAATTAAAACACTTCAAAACTCTTTTCTTTACAAAAACTTTATTTCTTGTGTATATATATACATTTGTTCCGTTTCAACTATTTTTAATTTATGGTCATTTTCAAGGATTTGCCTCCCTTCTCCTCAAAAAACTTTCCCTTTTTACATTTTCTTTTATTCAAAATCCAATTATTACAATAAAACAGAAGATGACCATAAAGTAAAAATAGTTGAAACATTGGAATAAGTATATATATATATATATATATATATATATATATATATATATATATATATATATATATATATATATATATATATATACAAGAAATAAAGTTTTTTGTAAAGAAAAGAGAAATATGAGACTTTTAATTGTTTGAAGTGCTTTAATTATAGAATTATATGTTCAGAAATAAATCTGTATTGTATACATATATAAACAAAGAGAGTAAATCATTTTTCCTCAGGCTATGAATTAAAAGCACTATAAATCTTGAATAAAAGATCAAAAATAGACTGAATCCATCTATTCTTGGAGCTCTGATGCTTATAAACATACTTTTATCAACATTGTTAATAATTTAGCTGGCTGAAATATGACACTTAAGAATTACTAAACTCCTAATCAATTATACAAGATTGGTGACAGAATCTCTCCTTTAACAATTTCATTGAAATAATTAAATAAAATTTAGCGTTGTTAGCAGCGGCCTTGCAAGCAAGTAGTTGGTTGCAGACGGTTGTGGGTTCACCTCCCGGTCGATGCTATGACATGAAAAAAAAAATTTAATATGTAAACTTTAAATTAAATATTATTCAAGGTATATGTAAACAAAGAGAGTAACCACCTTTTAAAGCACTTTGAATGTTGAATAAAGGATTTAAAATAGAATGATTCCATCTATTCTTGGAGTTTTGATGTTTATAAGCATACTTTTATAAACTTTGTTGGTAATTCAGAGTAAAATTAATTTATCAGCCAGATGGAATATGACACTTAAGAGTTATTAACCTCATTTTGGTTACATATACATTAAGCTATGTTGAATTTAAAGTTTACATATTAAATCTTATTTAATTATTACCATCATGATATTAAAAGAAAGATTATCTCCAACTTTATATAATTGATTATGAGTTTTTAATTTTTATATATATATACAATCAAAACTAATTAAAATTAATATTTTATTCTATTCTGAAATATGTAATTTGTAATTATACTTTGCTGTACATATTATTTATTTTGTTATAAATCTTTCAATAGCTTCCAGAAATCAAAAACTTGTTACAATAACCTTTTCTTTAGCAGTTAAGAGATTAACATTCTCTTAGATAAAAAATAAATATAAATAGTCTGAAAACAAAAATCATTTTGCTTTGTTCTTTGTGTTACAAACTATTGCATGACAAGTATAAATCTTCTTAAAAGCACTAAGAAATTTTTGATATAAATTTCTAGTTTGTTCTTGGATATTCCACCCTAGGACCAACTTTAGTAGAAATGGTTTCTGAAGCAGATAATTAACTATAAATCAATTTACTATAATTTAACTACTACCAATGAAAACATAGAACAAATGCTTCAAAATTTGTGAGAACTTAATTATCATAAAGTTGAAAGCTAAGTACATAAAACCTAGGATCTTGCATTATAAACTTAAACCCATGAATTTCACAACTCTGAAATAAATGTACTTAAAAGAAATGAGCATTTGAACTGTAAAACAAATTGCTGAGTAATGCCACCTTCAATAATTCTAAGTAATCATATAAAAGTCATTTTAAATTTATATATTCTTTCAAATTTTAAACTGAACTTTTTCCTAAATCACTTTACATTATTTATTTTATCATTTGTTATTTGACCAATCTCCTTTTATATTAGGAAATAAATATTGTATACATTCTACATTTTATGATTTTGAATTTTTTAATGGAATAATATATTATAATCATGTCAGATTTAAGATTTAAAAATGAGAGAGCAACTTATGAGAGCTAAACTTCATCTGCCATTATTCATTTTTAAGTTATTTAACAGGAATCATTAGTTTAGCTCATAGAAATCGCTCATCGTTAAGTTCATTTATGTATAATGTATTCTATGTTATTAAATTGTTGATAAAGAATAAATATGCATGTGGGTATATTAATGGAAATTACTATTGAAATTGATAATCACTAATACTATCACATTAATTAAATATTTTAAAAAAGATAAAAAGTTTAGAGATCTGTTAGTACCTAATAGAACTAACGTTTGTTTCAATGTTCACATATCATGTTCATTAGAGTAGACTTGAATTTATTACTTAGAAGTTTTCAAATGGATTTCATTTCCAAAATAATATATGCACCATTTATATTATTGAAACAATTATATGAAATTTGTAATGCATTTTAAGATATTTACATAACACTCATTCTTATATATATATATTGTAATGGTCTAGTTTGTACATTCGCATAACAGAATCCAGGCAAAGAAACCAAAGCTGACCAGAGTGGGATGGTGAAGTCCTGAATCCGACCGTGCTTCAACTCATTTACCAGTACTCCATGACTCAATACCCTACAAATGACATATCTGAGGTTGCACCCAGCTTCCATTTTCCTGACTGGCATATGGTAAGGAGAAACCTGAGACTCAAGGGTTGACTCAACATAAACTGACTAAAATTATAATAGACTAATGGCATGATGATAGAAACAATATTTATAATTTAACATTAATGCATAGATCACTCATACATAATATTATTTAAATTGGATTGAAATTAGACAATGAAAAATACTACGAAACCAATGTAATTTAAATATATATTTATTGATTAGTAAAATAAATGAACAAAACAAAAGAACATAATTCAAAGGTGTGGCAAATGCATGCAGGCATTACAGTAGATGAGAAAATTATCATATCATTCTCATCTTACATTTTAAATTAACATATGTGTGTGTACATATATGATCACTTGGATTATGCCTATAATGGGAATGCCAAATCCCATCTTTAAGGTTGTGGTTGCCATTTCATAATATCTTCACTAACCATATATATATCACTGAGGTGGATTGAATCCAAGAATCAAGATGGTCTCAGACTAAAGTTGAATATTAATTCATAAGGAGGCTCTAGATAACCAACATGTGCTATAGCACTGGCAAAATATTAATAATACAACTGCCCTGTGGATGTATTATGTTTTTCAAGGGTGCTTGTGACCAATGCTGGTACCCTGGGTCTGAGCAGCCTGCTGCTTATGTTGCAAACATTTAGATTCGAGAGTGGGGTAGCTTACTTGCTTGCCTGGCATTAAACTTCAAGACATACTGATGCATAGTCAAAATAAAAGTCATAGATCAATTCATAGATCACATGACCCTATCTCTTAAGCTTGTAAGTTATAAACAGTGAGGATTGCCAATTCCTCTACAAGCTTTATGATAAATGCTTAGCCCGAGCCAGCACTTAAAATATCACTGTCAGGAACCACTCCCTAAACCCCTGACCATGGTTTCGTGCTTTGGCACTCCTCAGAAAGGTGTCAGGGTAGGTTCAGACACTAGATCTAAAAATACCAACCCAAACCTAAGCACTTAGCTAAAAGTTATCTATTGAGTGGAAAATCTGAAATTTTCAGACATCTACATGTCTTCAAACCCTGCTATCCAACTCAAATAGCTTATTTTGACTATTTGTAGTCTCTGCCAAAAGTCTTATGCAATTTTTTATATTGCTAAGACTACTAATATATGGTATGGCTGAAGATCTATCAGCCCCATATAGCTAGTTGAGTTGGTTGTCTGAAAATTTCAGATTTTCCACTCAATCGATAACTTTTAGCTAAGTGCTTAGCCTTGGGTTGGTATTTTTAGATCTAGTGTCTGAACCTACCCTGACACCTCTCTGAGAAGTGCCAAAGCACGAAACCATGGTCAGGGGTTTGGGGAGGGGTTCCTGACAGGGATATATTAAGTGCTGGCTCTGGCTAAGCATTTATCATAAAGCTTGTAGAGGAATTGGCAATCCTCACTGTTTATAACTTACAAGCTTAAGAGATAGGGTCATGTGATCTATGAATTGATCTATGACTCTTATTTTGACTATTTATAGTCTCTGCCAAAAGTCTAACTTACAAGCTTAACAGATAGGGTCATGTGATCTATGAATTGATCTATGACTCTTATTTTGACTATTTATAGTCTCTGCCAAAAGTCTTATGCAATTTTTTATATTGCTATGACTACTAATATATGGTGTGGCTGAAGATCTATCAGCCCCATATAGCTATTTGAGTTGGATAGCTGGGTTTGAAGACTTGTAGATGTCTGAAAATTTCAGATTTTCCACTCAATAGATAACTTTTAGCTAAGTGCTTAGCTTTGGGTTGGTATTTTTAGATCTAGTGTCTGAACTTACCCTGACACCTCTCTGAGGAGTGCCAAAGCATGAAACCATGGTCAGGGGTTTGGGGAGGGGTTCCTGACAGGGATATTTTAAGTGCTGGCTCTGGCTAAGCATTTATCATAAAGCTTGTAGAGGAATTGGCAATCCTCACTGTTTATAACTTACAAGCTTAAGAGATAGGGTCATGTGATCTATGAACTGATCTATGACTCTTATTTTGACTATTTATAGTCTCTGCCAAAAGTCTTATGCAATTTTTTATATTGCTATGACTACTAATATATGGTATGGCTGAAGATCTATCAGCCCCATATAGCTATTTGAGTTGGATAGCTGGGTTTGAAGACATGTAGATGTCTGAAAATTTCAGATTTTCCATTCAATAGATAACTTTTAGCTAAGTGCTTAGCTTTGGGTTGGTATTTTTAGATCTAGTGTCTGAACTTACCCTGACACCTCTCTGAGCAGTGACAAAGCACGAAACCATGGTCAGGGGTTTGGGGAGGTGTTCCTGACAGGGATATTTTAAGTGCTGGCTCTGGCTAAGCATTTATCATAAAGCTTGTAGAGGAATTGGCAATCCTCACTGTTTATAACTTACAAGCTTAAGAGATAGGGTCATGTGATCTATGAATTGATCTATGACTCCTATTTTGACTATTTATCTATGACTTTTATTTTGACTATTTATAGTCTCTGCCAAAAGTCTTATGCAATTTTTTATATTGCTATGACTACTAATATATGGTATGGCTGAAGATCTATCAGCCTCATATAGCTATTTGAGTTGGATAGCTGGGTTTGAAGACATGTAGATGTCTGAAAATTTCAGATTTTCCACTCAATAGATAACTTTTAGCTAAGTGCTTAGCTTTGGGTTGGATTTTTAGATCTAGTGTCTGAACCTACCCTGACACCTCTCTGAGGAGTGCCAAAGCACAAAACCATGGTCAGGGGTTTGGGGCAGGGTTCCTGATGGGGATATTTTAAGTGCTGGCTCTTGGCTAAGCATTTATCATAAAGCTTGTAGAGGAATTGGCAATCCTCACTGTTTATACTGATGCATGTACCTAAAATAAGAGAATGGAATAGCCTTACTGAGATTCCATTTTTAAAAGATGCAGCAAAACATTAATTATTTTGTATTTAATAAATCAAATCTGCCAAGCAATCAAGGATATAATATACTTAAAAAAAATATTCCCCAACTATAACTTTTATCCGTTTTGCTAATAGGAGACAATTCTTAATTAGCATTTTATATAAGCTACTTAAAGGAATAATTATATTATCAATCTAGTTAACATGTTTCAATCTACATCTTAATAATCAGTTAAAGGAAGGAAAAATATATTTGAAGGGGTTTACTAAAAGCTTAACAAATAAATATACTTTCTAACTGTCCCTAAAACTAGTCTATTACTTATTATATCATTAATTAAAATCATAAATCAAATTTAGAAGCAAACCACATTATGCATTTATATAATGAACAAATAATTAATAATAATGAGCACAGGGTGATTTGTTATTATTACGAATATAGGATTTTGAAACAGCACACATAATCGGCAATGTTAAGAAAAAATAATTATGTAAAGATATTTTTAATTATATCTTCTCTAAGATTTACTAAATTTAAAGCTCACTGTTTCAAAGCATTGGCATATAATAAATATATAAAACACATTTTAAAATAAATTTCAAGAAAAGTATAGACACATCAGCAGTCATAGATAATAAGAATTATGCAAAACATTAATTTGGTTTAAATAGAATCAATTACAAGGATAGGTAGGCAAGTTACAGAATTGAAGGTCAATTAATTTAGACATAGTTAAAATTAGTTTGAACATTCAAACGTTTTTTTAAGTTACATTTAGCTAACTTTTAAATTAATAAATTGAATATTAAATAATTGATCCAGAGCTCTGCAGATCTGGGTTCATATTACTGGTTTTTCATTTCATCTGGATATGTAGGCACTTGAACTTCAGGCATTGTGATAATCTTTCTTAGCATAGTTCATGGTGTCTTCTTCTGGCAGTAGGATATTGCTGGAAATTTTTATCTCTGTAGTACTCTGGTTGTTAGGTACATTGGGTGGCAGTAAAACTCACCATTCTCCTATGGAGAAATAGCAAAATCTGCCTTCCTTAGCCAGACCTCAAAATTTCAAGTCGCATGGAGTATAGTTGCAATCACTCTTACAAATGTTGGTGTGTGTCTTTACAAGCTCAATATATGGCCTATTTATACATATTAATCTAAGCACTTACTTGTTGAGAATTTATTTTGCCTGAAAATCCATTGGTGTTAGGAATTATATTAAAATTTCAGATTTTAAAAAGTTGATAAACTTTTGTTTAATTTTTCAAGGCATTCAAAAATCCCTGCCTCCCCCCCCCCTCCCCAAGAAATCTCAATAGTATCAGTCCAATGACTTTACTGTATAACAGTTTTGTTGTAAACAAATTAGTGTACAGAATTTGCTAAATTTAAAACTGATTTCCCAGAAGGTGTGGTGGCTTAGTGCAATGCAAACTTATTTACAACTATTTCACTTTTAATTTATAAAAACTAAAACTTTTAACAAAACTAAATGATGCCATCCTATATATGTATTGCTATAAAGGGTGGATTATGCATCTACATTCGAATTTATAATGAAACAAATTAATAAATTGACTTTATACAATTAAATCTATAATATAAACATTTTCTAAAATAACAAAATGAAATTTATCCTCTGTAATATTTAATCTAATTGGTATTAGCAGCATCTGTTGATATGTACATATGTAATGTGTTGCACATATCCATGATAGTACTCTTATATGTTTATTTTAATTGGGTTTAAACCCAACACAGATAGGGTCGGTAATCAAAACTTGAGTGAAATGGCAAGAGATCAAAACCTACCGTTTCAACATATTTATTTCCTGTCTAATTACACTACTTTCTGTATAGACAATATACATGTATTTAAATATTAAATATTCAGCCTGTATTCTGTCCATTCCTCTTCTGTATATTTAAATTGACATATTAAGGTTCTATGGGTGAGGAGTCAGAGTGACTTAGGGTCAACATGGGTATGACAATAATATTGGCATCAACAAGGGCTTTGAAAGTTCCATCCTCATATTTTCAATGATATGAATGGCTGAAAATTTGGAGGTTAGAGAAGATTAAAGCTTGACCATTAATGTTTGAAGATTTGCTATCTTAATGTAAATCAAACACTGATTGTATATGTGTGTGGAGAATGGTGATCTGGACCAACTGATAAGTGCTGGATCAGTATGAAATGTGTATATTAGAATCATTTATCTTTTTCACATGTATGTGGTCATATGTATTGGTTGTATAAGATAGATATGATAGCTGTAGGGAGTTTGAAAGTCTGAGTTCAAGTCCCATCTAATTACATTAGATTCAGTATTGTAACCAGTTGGATTACATAGACACACTAATATAGTGTGTGTGCATAAATATATATGTAAAGTTGAAAGGAAAACTAGAAATAAACACAGACAAAAATATAGTAGACATTTTTCTACATTTACTAAAATAAAATAATAACAAAGTAAAGGGTTAAATAACTCTGGGTTTAAAATAAAATTTCATTATGAAATCAATGTTTTAAAAAAGGTCTTAATAAATATAAATATTGTATTGTTATTATTATTATTTTGATTGTGAAATGTAAAAACAGAATACTTGTTTTTGAAATTTTTTTAATTAATTAAAACACATATGTTTTTAAAGGGATTAGAGAGCTAAAAATAAAAACTGTTTTTTAATCAAGTGTTGTTAACACCTCAGATGAGTCTACAAAAGGGCTGATAACAGGATTAGCTCTAGTCTGATTAATAGTTTTTTGTAAGAAGAGCCAGCTGAAGAGTTGGTGGCAATATTTTGTTGCAACTTGATGAAGTTTGCAGCAGTTGGTTTTAGCTGACCGGAGAGTTGGCAAAATAGCTACTATGAAGTTATGTGGCTGAAGGCAGAACAGTAAATTCAGGAACCGCTACTATTTTCCTGGTAGGAGTTTGAATTCACATCAAGAAAATGACCTACTTCTTTGTGCTGTAATTCATAGCCTTAAACATGGAAAGAACAGCTGCTTACCTGGAACAGTTATACACAGACGGGAGGCCAACTATGGGTCAACATTATACATGGATTATACTTTTACCTGATGATGACAATCACTAAAACCAAACTCACCAAGAAAAAAAAAATATTCTAGCTTGCTGAAGAGTTAATTACGCGTATGCTGCGTCAGATATATGCAGAAAATCATGGATAAACGTATATATAGCTGGTGAGTTGTTTTTAAATAAGTCATATAAAAATAGACATATATAGAACAATATTATTTTTAAGTCGGTTAAAAATCTATATATTTAAAAGAATATAAAGTAATTTTGCTTGAATTATAATTAAGAGTCAAGAATAATTCATTGACCATCTCGTTTTAAAGGCAAAATAGACATTTTTGAACAATAATTATCTGGACACTATTTTGAAAAAAATTATTTATAAAAAAAAAAAAGTCAAGAATCGATTATTCAATAATTTAATTTAAAAACGTTGATGATTAATCAACAAATACCTGTCAAAAATTGACTATACTTTTTTTAAGGAAAAAAAAAGAGAATTTATAAATTGAAACTAATTTTAAATTATGTCTATAGTTTGTTTGTACACACACGTATACGTATAAAATTTGTGCATATTTTCCAAAGAATTTAATAATGAAAATATAATATTATTGCTGTTAAGTTAAAATATGATGTAAACGTCAGCGTGTGCACACACGCACACACATATGTAAAATTACATTTTGAAAATGATGCGTGAATTTGTACTTTTTATGCTTATGGTGAATATATAGTAAGACAGGACTGTTTGGATGCAGAGTATTCATGATGCTCCGAAGTATATGCTCGGCACTGTCTAGACCTAGATATTGAGCTCCCAAGGTAGTCCAGTGGTGAATATATACAGGTCTCATGAATAGGCTTTGGTCTCATGAATAGACCACATTTATACCCCTAAGTCTCACAGAGATCGAGCAGGGTTGGCACAATGCCTTTTTTTTTTCTGGATACTACTCTTTGAGGATGATCTGTTTAGGCACTTAGAAGAGCAGTGCTTAAAAATGAGGTATTTTCTCGCGACGTCATGGAGCTTTGTGTACTGATAGTCCAGCTTGGCTCTCTGCTTATCATTTTTACTATCTCACTCAAGCAAAAAGACATTTCAAAATTTATATATTTTTTTGGATGCTATAAAAGGATATTATCTTTCATTTATTAAAAAGAGAAAAAGAGACATTTTTAAAGTAAAGCAAACAAGCAAATAACTTCATGTATTAAAAGAAAAAAAAAGTTGATAGAAACTAATCGATAAATAGTCGAACTTACTATAAAATAAGAAAAGCAATTTATACATTTTCAACAACAAGTAATTGTGAAAATAACTTTTATTGTCATAACAAGTGAGTAAATTTTATGAAATTATTAATTATAAAAGTATTGTGTGACAAAATTAAATTTGTTAATAATCTGTGCAATTCTATATACGTGTTGTAGTAAACCTAGCATAAGTATTTGTATTACTTAAAACATAATTTAAAAGCTTAATCATGTATTATTTGATGTAAAAATTAAATATGTTCAGAAATCACACGCATGTATGTATGCGTATATCTGTCAATTGTATTGCAGATACCAATGCTTATTAATTGTAACACATATGTAAAATTAATCATTTTTTTTTATAATTATTTTATGTCGATTGTATTGCAAATAACAATGCATGTCAGATAGACACTTATGTATAAATTTTTTGATCATTTTTCTAAATTAAATGTTAATTCAAACATGTTTATTTTGTATCAAGCCACATGCCTATGTGCTGAATGGGTATACCATTCAAAATCAGAACCCTTATAAGACCTTATTCATTTTTTTTGTTATTAATAAACTTATATTTAATTGTTAAAAATTGTATTCCATCATCTCTTGTTCTCATACAGTAATAGAGCCCATGTTCTCTGAGCTAGATTTCGGACATGGGTAAATGGGGATGTGTTAAGTGCTTTGTGCATCCGGAGATGATCATCATCATCCTGGTTGGCGCAAAAGAGGATACTCTTTAAAGCCCATGCACTATCTTTTATTTTACTTTAGTCTTATTAAAAGTTAAGTTTATAGTTGGCCAGTACATTACTAGTACTTTAGTGGCCAGAGCATTGATGATGATCAGCATGCTTTAAATGTCCCAGCATTATTGTTCTATTTCTGATTATTGTGTATTTTAATGGATGGGCACTAAACTGGTGCATCCAAGTTATGTTTATATAATTGCCCAAGCTGGCAAAGGCTCAGTAGTTAGCCTGGTCTACAGAAGACCCATTTTCAATCCAGTCACAAGGTTGACTGTTGATTTATATATTTTATTGTACTAATTTGTTTATTCCCATCAATGATGATGATGGATGGTTATTTCTCTCTAGTATTTACTTATACTGATATTTACTTTATAATGCTGGTTGATAATAATTATGCTTTAGTTGCTCTTTTGAGTTAGCTTTTGATCTCTCAATGTTCAAAGAGATTTTGATCTCATACTCTTATAATTTAATTTTACTGGTGTTGAGGTTTTGCCATCACCCATTTTTATTTATTCCACTTCCTGAACACCCCATCCTGTTACAGTATAGATAATATATATATATATTGAAACAGATATACTGTTCCTCATATAAATATTCAATAAACCCCCCCCCATTCAAAAATGTCTAGCGTGACTCAGTCTAATTGGGAACACAATAAAGCTGTGATTTGTTTAAAAAAATCATATTTTTAATTTTGTGACTGATGGATTTGAATAAAATGTTATGTCATCTTATTTTTTTTTATCTGTCTCAATAAAAAAAAAAAAATTAATTATCCAATCATTAAAAAGAAAGAAAAAAGATACTTGAGTTAAACTGAGGCAGTATTCAAATTAGGTACGTCGTCGGAAGAAAAGAACTTTTTTTTTCTCTCGTCTTACACAGAGAGGCAGAACATATTAAATTTTTTTTTTTAAAAAAATTGTATTACTTAATTCTTTTGACACATTAAAATATAGCTTCAACAGAACGTGAAAATGGAAAAAGAAACCTTTGCTAGAGGAATTATAATAACAATAGGGTAATTTAGCGGTTACACTCTCTCCACGCTGTGCCATGACTTTCCATAGATGAAATAACCTGCCTTCTTTAGAGTAAACTAGACTGCAAAACTGGAAGGTAATTATGTTATAGGAATGTTTAGACATCTTTACCATAAATTATAAATTGACATCATGAAATATCTACATAAAAATTATTTTTATAAAATATTAAAACATTTTTATCGTATGTTATGAAGTGAAGTTATGAAACGGTTGCATACGTTTTGTTTAATACAATATTAAGACATCTTTATCATACATTATAAAGTGAAGTTATGAAATAATTACATAGAATTTGTTTTATAAAATATTAAAACATCTTTATCATACGTTATAAAGTGAAGTTATGAAATAATTACGTAGAATTTATTTTGTAAAATATTAGAACATGTTTATCATACGTTATAAAATGAAATTATGAAATAGTTATACGCAAGTTTATTTATAAAAATATTTGAACGTATTTACTATATGGATTAGAAATGCTTTAATTGCATATTACTTCTATCTGGGTAATGTAACAGAGCTTATGTGTATGAATATGCTTTTATATTTGACTAAATTAGAAAGGCTGCAATTACTAAATGATAAATGCTCCACAAGCCAAACAGAGTTTATGTGTATGAATATACTCTTACATTTGACTAAATCATAAATGCTTCAATTACTAAATGATAAATGCTCCACAAGCCAAACAGAGTTTATGTGTATGAATATACTCTTATATTTGACTAAATTATAAATGCTGCAATTACTAAATGATAAATGCTCCACAAGCCAAACAGAGTTTATGTGTATGAATATACTCTTATATTTGACTAAATTATAAATGCTGCAATTACTAAATGATAAATGCTCCACAAGCCAAACAGAGTTTATGTGTATGAATATACTCTTATATTTGACTAAATTATAAATGCTGCAATTACTAAATGATAAATGCTCCACAAGCCAAATAGAGTTTATGTGTATGAATATACTCTTATATTTGACTAAATTATAAATGCTCCACAAGCCAAACGGAATTTATGTATATGAATATACTTTTATATTTGACTAAATTATAAATGCTCCACAAGCCAAACAGAATTTATGTATATGAATATACTTTTATATTTGACTAAATTATAAATGCTCTACAAGCCAAACAGAGTTTATGTGTATGAATATACCCTTATATTTGACTAAATTAGAAATGCTTTAATTACTAAATGATAAATGCTCCATAAGCCAAACAGAATTTATGTATATGAATATAATTTTATATTTGACTAAATTATAAATGCTCCACAAGCCAAACAGAATTTATGTGTGTGAATATACTTTTGTATTTGACTAAATTAGAAATACTTTAATTACTAAATGATAAATGCTCCACAAGCCAAGAATTGCTGAGTTTAAATGTTTACCAATCAATAATGATTCATAGAACAATGAAATGCTGTATAAATCATAAATGCTTGACTGCTCCCAAGCTTCTTCTCATAAATGAATCCAAATGAACTATTGTTGAATTAGAATATTTCCAAGCTTCTTCTCATAAATGAATTCAAAATGAACTATTGTTGAATCAGAATATTCCCAAGCTTCTTCTCATAAATGAATTCCAAAATGGACTATTATTGAATTAGAATGTTTCCAAGCTTCTTCTCATAAATGAATTCAAAATGAACTATTGTTGAATTAGAATATTTCCAAGCTTCTTCTCATAAAGGAATTCAAAAATGAACTATTGTTGAATTAGACTGTTTCCAAACATCTTCTCATAAATGAACTTGTAAATGAACTATTGATAAAAAAAAAACTGCTTCTAATTCTTTCATAAGTAAAAATGAAGATGAGTTATCATGTGGATAGAAATGAACTTCGTTAGAAATTGTAAATTAATTGTTATTTAATAATTTTTTTTTCTTTGTTGTTACTAAAAATTAAATTGGTTATCCAGTTGTCCAATTCTGTTTTGTTTTATTGCATCACTCATCAGTTACAGCACTGGTTCATGAGAATCTCATGCCTTCTGAGCTACATCTGGCATAACTAGACCTAGGCAAGTCAGGTTGTAGTGAGACGGAACTCTAATGGCACTTTTTGAGAAACCAAACATATAAATATTTAGATGTTCCCAGTCTCTATGGTACTACATCATCTGATGAGCATGAAATATTGTTGTAGGAGGCATTAACATCTGCATTAGGAATGTCAATTGATAGTTCCTTCCTACAGCATGCTCATCAGAAAATTGTTACAACTAACGTAATAAAATGGTTGTATGCGGGTCCGGTTACAATATATATATATATTGTAACATTCAGAATCGTATGATCAGCCAACAAGATTCAGAGACCTAGCAAAAATACTTCAAACCCAGTATATTCAGGATATGGTAATTGTGGAACAGTACTAAGCTTTAACCTATTTGCCAGTGCTCCAAAATCTCCACTATCCAACCAACGCTCCTGATGCTACTAATGGTTATCATTTTTCTTCGGTCCTGGTGGTCAGGGTAGAAACAAAGACTCTCAATTCAAACTTAGCCTATCCTGCACTAGACTTTATTAATTTAATCCAAGATACTCACTAAATACTTTAATATAGCTCAAAATATTATTTTTAACATTTCATAGGTTTTGGATACATACATATATGACTTAATCAAGTGTGGATGTGGTTGAGTGGATATGATGAACCAGGGAATGACATGACAATGGTATAGATATATACAATTTATTAACACAATTCATTAGAAAATATAAATAATAATAACCATGTTTGAATCTTATTGTGATCATGTATGGGTTTACATTTTTAAATCAAAAATAATAATTACAATGTTTGATTATTAGTTATTGATAATGGTAGAGAATTTAGATATCACTAGGATAAATATATGATTTTTACAAAGAATTACAATATTCAACCATAAGTTATTTATAAAGGTACAGTATTTAGATACCACTAGGATAAATATATGATTTTACCAAGAATTTACAATATTCAAACATAAGTTATTTACAAAAGTACAGTACTTTAGATATCACTAGGATAAATGTATAATTTTTACAAAGAAGTCACCTGTCAATAATGACAACCAAGATTATGAACTATTAAATCTAATGATTACAATAATGAACATCAGCATTAGATAGGTGTGTGCATCATAATGAAGTCATACTGGAGTTCATGACGACAACAATTGTGAATCAAAACATAATTATAAATTAACCAGAAATGATAGCTACACACATAGTAAATAATCAGTATTATACATGTGTCTGTGTCATCATAGAACAAATTTTTATATTAAGAATAATATTTTATCAAGAGATATACCACCATAACAATTAATATGCCAATTATGGAGAGCAAACACAATACCTGGTTATATTACATCAGAGGCCAAATGAATATATATAATAAATTTATGCATGTGTTTACATACATAGGGGAAGTTAAGTATATATATATATTTATTTATTATTATTATTATATTTTATTGTTAGTATTCCCAGCAGGAGTTATGGACAAAAGCATAATTTTAGCTCCCTTCATTATTAATAGTTATATGAAAAATATGGCTTATCTATTTCACACATAATTAACAACATGATTAAGAAATCTAATTACAGCATTCAGTGGCATCTGGGTTTGAATCCTGTGCTGGCTATATTATTAGCATTGGCAAACATGGGCCAATCTCCTTTGTTGAGCAGTAATATATATATGTTCCTATGATAACACATCCGCATTCAGCTTGGCTTGTGTAGGAAATAATAGAGCATGGGCTTTGAATATCTATTGTTATAGAGTCTACCCATTCATCAGCTCAAAGAAAACCTTGGCTATCTCGTATCGCCAGGACCGATAAAATATCCGTGTGGCAGTCCGCTTAGCATACTCGATATCTATTCTTTATTAAAAGCCATATAGGCACAGATCAATCTATTAAGCCACTGATATATTTGCCCATTAAAAGCATTAACTTATATCTGCATAGATATTTTCCTAAACCTGTATTTAATAAGTAATAATGGGGAAATTTGACAACCATATCTTATAGGCTATAAAACGCCCAAGTGTTTCAAATATAAATCTTAACCATAAAATGCTAAAGAGGCAAAAAATATACTACTGCTGGGATATTTCTTTCCCCAAATGCATGCATCACTAAATATACATATAGAGTGAGATGAACACATATCTTTGCAATAAGTAATATTGCCCATTTTAGATTTTAAAAAGAAGCACTATCATTATTATTATTTTTATTTCTACATTTAAATAAATGCATATATACATATATTTCATTTTTTTAATTGTCACAAAGAATCTTAATCTAAATCAAATAAAATAATTTTAACATTCATTTATATTTTAAATTTCTTTACCCGGGTACTGTGATTATGCGTATACAGTAAGAGGGCGGATTTTTTTATACAGATATTTGATTTCTTTTCTCTCTCTCTCTTTTTTTATTAAATAAATGACATTTTAACTAAGCTAGAATTAGACACAATTTAAGAAATTTAACTTTGACTGTTTCGTATTTTACTATTAAAAAATCGTTATCCCCTTCTTACTTTAGATTCGGGATAAAGCAAACAAATTCACACATAAATTGGTTTAATAGTACAATATCATTTATCCCCATACTTGACTAGATTGGCATATATCGGCATATCTCAAAATAAAACATATAAACGCTGTATTTATAGACTCTATAATAATCTTTTGTTCCACTTAGAATTATACATTACACTTTTTTTTTAACCATTAATAAGTAATCTAGTTATAATTCAAATTGACTTGTTAAAACAATAATAAAAAAAAAAAACTAAACACTCATATATATAACTGTCCCCTTGAAACACATCTTTTTAAGATAGTCTTTTACGAATTTTATAAATCTAAGGAAATTAAATGTTCGAATTTTTATAGAAGGCATTCTTAAGATATAAATATATATTTTTTTTTTTTAAAGATAGAAAGTTTATACTTGCGATAGATTACGGTGTCACTTTGCTTGATGCAGATTTTTTTCCCACTGGTTCACTCATTGTCAGGATCGACCTTGGGCTTTACTGGACTCAGGATAGACTGGCTTCGAATTGTTTCTCCATCTTCTTTCATAGCAGCAGCATGGGATCAATTGTCTTTCTTCCTCTTCTTTAGATGCATTTTTCTGGAGATTTTGCAGAGAAGGGAAAAGTAAATTTGTCCTACTCACAAATCATAGCGTGGATCTCTTCTCAGCTTAAATATAGTCAATTGCTCTAGTAGTTGAGAATCACTTTTCTCTTAAAACTTTTGCTTTAAAAAGCACAAACTTTTTTTTTTACTGCCAACAACTTTATTTTTATTCTCTGACTGCTTGAGTTTTACGTCTTGGTTCTTTTTCTTTGACTGACCCTCTCGAAAATTTAGCCCAGTATTTATAAAAACTTTTGCTAAGCAACTCTTTGTTTTCTATATTTTTTTAACACCTATACTATAACTGCCTTGGTTAGAAATGAAAACAGACTGCTGGATTGATCTTTGATTTAAATCAGTTTAAAGATGAGAAAATAATTTAACACTTCCATGTAACTAGCTGGGTTGATCTTTGATCTAAAACAGTTGACACAGAAACAGTTGACACAATCCTGTTAAGATTACACCAAGATATGAAAATCTTAATTGCCTTTTAATGGCCTCAAAGATGAGAAAATAAATTCACACTTACATGCAACTACATTTTTCGGGATGTTTAAGAAAAAAAACAGAATCATCAAAATGTTATTCGCAAGGAAAGAATCGCCTTTAGTACAAATACATAAGACAATGAAAATATATTTTTCTTTCTAAATATATATAAAAAAATGCATTTCAATAAAACAATATATATATATACATGAGCCCTCTCATTCATCAAGACACCCATGCACCTGTATATTATCCCCTTTAACAAACAAATAAAAATGAAAAATTAGATATTTGAGCTTTAAAAATCTATAGACGTATACTATTTCCAACAACTAACATGAAGCTCTGTGTGTGCAAACACACTAAATGCTTCATATCCCTCAAGTTATGAAAAAAAAAACAAAGAAATGATCAAACCTACTCTGGTAAAATCCTTTTTTTTCCTACAGTAGAGACCCTTGAAGTTTATATGAAAAAGTAAACAAACTGCCGCATAACAAAAATATATTAATATACTCTATAGTTAGTAATTGACTAAAATTCCCCTACACTCAACATGCATGCCCCGAAAAAAATTTATATAGCTATATACTTAAGAAATATTTTGAAAATTCATGGGCCCTATCATTTAAAAAATCAGTACCCATCATTACCTTTTTTTCTAAGACCCTCTATGTTTTTCCAGGATCTGGAGGTACCTGGTGGTAGGGCTTTAAACTCTGGGCATTATACGTCCCCCTTATGTCTTTATGGTCCTGAAGGAGAAATGCTTTTTCTTCCACAAACCTTCGTTATCTTGAAAGGCCGACAATATAATGGAAAGAATTTTTTACACTGATTCTGCCATGCAGGTCCCTAACATCTTGCATGTGCACCCACACATGGTCACCTACTTGGAAATCAAATGGTTGTATGCCCCTCTTTCTTTGTCTTTTCTGCAGTTCTCTTTAAGTGTTCCAAGGCTTCCTTCTGATTTCCTTTATCAATTCTCTTTTCCTCTGTTGATAGTGGGGTTTTCATCATATTCTGGAAGCCATGACCAACATGAAAGTAGATTTGTGTAAAGTTAGTGGCCTGATTAACTTTACAGTTGATCAGCTCTATCCAACTCTCATGCTTATTTTTCACATGCTCACTTATTTCACCAACACTCTTTCCAGAATCCTCAATGTCATTGTAGCTTTTATACAAGTCATCAAGCACTTACTCCTGGGTACATGTCCCTTTCCATCCATACACCACATGACAGTAGGCAAAAGATCAATCCTAAATTTGCACTGAAGAGTAACATCTTTATGAATATAACCATTAACATCATTTAACCTTTTTATCATGGTTAGGGGTTTAGCAACAAATAATGCCTTGGCTTTGATGGATTTAGATGGAAGTGAGGGCTTTTCTATACCTGCAGCATTTTGGACAATCACTCTGAACTCATACTCTAAACCTTCAGTTAAACCTGTTACAGTGTAGTAATTTTCATTTATTTCAAAACCAGCATTGAATATAACCCATCTTAAACTAATATTATCACGTCTTTCAATTACATAATTAAACATGGAACTGTCATCATCCTCCTCAGGTTTATCCCATTTGATTGTAACTGCAGTTTTATCACAATTGACTATCTGTGGAGTCATTGAAGCTTTTGGTTTGACTAAGTCTTTTGAGTTCTGCTGTTATGCTGTTATCATCCATGGAATAACTATATTTTACTACATCATCCATAGTAACCTTATTAGTGATTGATATTCTTTTTTGATCATCAGCAATGAGGTTGTATTTCTCTTCCTCTGGAAGAGTCTGTGTTTCTTTCTGCCATTCTACCATATCTTTTTCACTGGAAGTTTCACACACTAATTTAGCACTTTGTTCTTCCCTAACTTCCACCTCTGGTAATACCTGAACAAATTCAACCAGTGGTTTTTGAATTGTTACTTGGGATACTGTCTCAATATTTTCCAGTTGATCAGGTTGCAAGTCCCTTATTTCCTCCTGCTGTCCTTGTACATTCTGCATTTCTTTTTGGATGGTCTTGGAGTTCCCCTGTGGAGTATCATCTACTCTTTTATTTTCTCAGACCCCTTTCTGCATTCCTCTTTAAACTCCTCCCTCTCTGTTCGACCTTTTTCCCACCAGTCATCCATCTTTCTCTGAGTTTCCTCTGCTTTCTTATTGTATTCACTTATTTTCTCTGCTATCTTAGAAAATTCACTCTTCATCTATTCTGCTCTCTTACTGTCTTCCTCTGCTTTTTTGTTACTCTGTATGTTCATGACTAACATCAGCTGGTATAGGTCTCGAATTGACACCTCCATTTTTTGCTTGTACTATAATAGTCTATTGCTTTTTATAACTATCTCTTCATCTAAACAACTCTTTTTTGTACTATTTCTTTAGTTTTCATAAAGTGTTATACCTTCCCCCTCTCTGATCTCCTATGCATCTTCATCCTTTCCCCCATCTATCCCACATGCTGCCTGCTCCTTTCCTTATATTCATCCTAAGTCCATGCCTGCCTATCTACTATTCAACTGACATAAATATCATATGTACCATAAAAATAAATCAAAACAAATTTGTATATATATATATATATATATATACCCTATTGAGACCAGTCACTGCCCCCCTTGCTTACAGGTTGCTTGTTCTGCTGTACCTAGAAAACTGCTAAGATCTAAAAATGACAACTTTCACACAATCATCACACTCTATTACCCCAATGTCACCCCCTTTTGTTTATATCCACATCAGTCTGTGTCTCCCATCATCATCAATCCACACACCAAAGTAATATCCACAATGATTATTGGAATCCTGGCTGATGACAAAATTTATTTAGAGTAACCCGAAAAAAAAATTCCTTTTCAAAGATTATCTCTGGGTGCCATGTCACCAACCACAATCCAATACAACATCAAAACCCATGTAACAGGCTTGAGAAACAATCTCTACGTTTTATGGAAGTGAGTGAATAAATCCAATTGCCTCATATTGGCATTAAACCTGAAAAATATCTCTACATATTTTACATAAAAAAATTTTAAATCAAAATTATCGCTCAGGTGTTCAGGGTGTGTGGGTTTATATAATCGAAGCCTCATGTTGGGAAGCCAAGCCCGGAAAAAAAATATACATAACCCTGTAACGTTCAGAATTGTATGATCAGCCAACAAGATTCAGAGACCTAGCAAAAGTACTTCAAACCCAGTATGTTCGGGATATGGTAGTCGTGGAACAGTACTAAGCTTTAACCTATTTGCCAGTGCTCCAAAATCTCCACTATCCAACCAACGCTCCTGATGCTACTAATGGTTATCATTTTTCTTCGGTCCCGGTGGTCAGGGTAGAAACAAAGACTCTCAATTCAAACTTAGCCTATCCTGCACTAGACTTTATTAATTTAATCCAAGATACTCACTAAATACTTTAATATAGCTCAAAATATTATTTTTAATATTTCATAGGTTTTGGATACATACATATATGACTTAATCAAGTGTGGATGTGGTTGAGTGGATATGATGAACCAGGGAATGACATGACAACAGTGTAGATATATACAATTTATTAACACAATTCATTAGAAAATATAAATAATAATAACCATGTTTGAATCTTATTATGATCATGTATGGGTTTACATATTAAACCAAAAAAATAATAATTACTATGTTTGACTATTAGTTATTGATAATGGTACAGAATTTAGATATCACTAGGATAAATATATGATTTTTACAAAGAATTACAATATTCAACCATAAGTTATTTATAAAGGTACAGTATTTAGATATCACTAGGATAAATATATGATTTTACCAAGAGTTGACAATATTCAAACATAAGTTATTTACAAAAGTACAGTACTTTAGATATCACTAGGATAAATGCATGATTTTTTTACAAAGAAGTCACCTGTCAATATTGACAACCAAGATTATGAACTATTAAATATAAAGATTACAATAATGAACATCAGCATTAGATGGGTGTGTGTGTGTGCATCATAATGAAGTCATACTGGAGTTCATGACAACAACAATTGTGAATCAAAACAATAATTATAAATTAACCAGAAATGATAGTTACACACATAGTAAATAATCAGTATTATACATGTGTGTGTCAGCATAGAACAAATTTTATATTAAGAATGATAATATTTTATCAAGAAATATGCCACCATAAAATTAATATGCCAATTATGGAGAGCAAACACAATACCTGGTTATATTAAGTTAGAGGCCAAATGAATATATATAATAAATTTATGCATGTGTTTACATACATAGGGGAAGTTAAGTATATATATATTTATTATTATTATTATATTTTATTGTTAGTATTCCCAGCAGGAGTTATGGACAAAAGCATAATTTTAGCTCCCTTCATTATTAATAGTTATATGAAAAATATGGCTTATCTATTTCACACAGAATTAACAACAGGTATGATTAAGAAATCTAATTACAGCATTCAGTGGCATCTGGGTTTGAATCCTGTGCTGGCTATATTATTAGCATTGGCAAACATGGGCCAATCTCCTTTGTTGAGCAGTAATATATATATATATGTTCCTATGATAACACATCCGCATTCAGCTTGGCTTGTGTAGGAAATAATAGAGCATGGGCTTTGAATCTCTATTGTTATAGAGTCTACCCATTCATCAGCTCAAAGAAAACCTTGGCTATCTCGTATTGCCAGGACTGGTAAAATATCCATGTGGCAGTCCGCATAGCATACTCGACATCTATTCTTTATTAAAAGCCATATAGGCACAGATCAATTTATTAAGCCACTGATATATTTGCCCATTAAAAGCATTAACTTATATCTGCATAGATATTTTCCTAAACCTGTATTTAATAAGTAATAATGGGGAAATTTGACAACCATATCTTATAGGCTATAAAACGCCCAAGTGTTTCAAATATAAATCTTAACCATAAAATGCTAAAGAGGCAAAAAAAATACTACTGCTGGGATATTTCTTTCCCCAAATGCATGCATCACTAAATATATATATAGAGTGAGATGAACACATATCTTTGCAATAAGTAATATTGCCCATTTTAGATTTTAAAAAGAAGCACTATCATTATTATTATTTTTATTTCTACATTTAAATAAATGCATATATACATTATTTCATTTTTTTAATTGTCACAAAGAATCTTAATCTAAATCAAATAAAATAATTTTAACATTCATTTATATTTTAAATTTCTTTACCCGGGTACTGTGATTATGCGTATACAGTAAGAGGGCGGATTTTTTTATACAGATATTTGATTTCTTTTCTCTCTCTCTCTTTTTTTATTAAATAAATGACATTTTAACTAAGCTAGAATTAGACACAATTTAAGAAATTTAACTTTGACTGTTTCGTATTTTACTATTAAAAAATCGTTATCCCCTTCTTACTTTAGATTCGGGATAAAGCAAACAAATTCACACATAAATTGGTTTAATAGTACAATATCATTTATCCCCATACTTGACTAGATTGGCATATCTCAAAATAAAACATATAAACGCTGTATTTATAGTCTCTATAATAATCTTTTGTTCCATTTAGAATTATACATTACACTTTTTTTTTAACCATTAATAAGTAATCTAGTTATAATTCAAATTGACTTGTTAAAACAATAATAAAAAAAAAAACTAAACCCTCATATATATATAACTGTCCCCTTGAAACACATCTTTTTAAGATAGTCTTTTACGAATTTTATAAATCTAAGGAAATTAAATGTTCGAATTTTTATAGAAGGCATTCTTAAGATATAAATATATATTTTTTTTTTTTAAAGATAGAAAGTTTATACTTGCGATAGATTACGGTGTCACTTTGCTTGATGCAGATTTTTTTCCCACTGGTTCACTCATTGTCAGGATCGACCTTGGGCTTTACTGGACTCAGGATAGACTGGCTTCGAATTGTTTCTCCATCTTCTTTCATAGCAGCAGCATGGGATCAATTGTCTTTCTTCCTCTTCTTTAGATGCATTTTTCTGGAGATTTTGCAGAGAAGGGAAAAGTAAATTTGTCCTACTCACAAATCATAGCGTGGATCTCTTCTTAGCTTAAATATAGTCAATTGCTCTAGTAGTTGAGAATCACTTTTCTCTTAAAACTTTTGCTTTAAAAAGCACAAACTTTTTTTTTTACTGCCAACAACTTTATTTTTATTCTCTGACTGCTTGAGTTTTACGTCTTGGTTCTTTGACTTTGACTGACCCTCTCGAAAATTTAGCCCAGTATTTATAAAAACTTTTGCTAAGCCACTCATTGTTTTCTGTATTTTTTTTTAACACCCATACTATAACTGCCTTGGTTAGAAATGAAAACAGACTGCATGATTGATCTTTGATTTAAATCAGTTTAAAGATAAAATTTAACACTTCCATGTAACTAGCTGGGTTGATCTTTTATCTAAAACAGGTGACACAATCCTGTTAAGATTACATCAAGGTATGAAAATTTTACTTGCTTTTTAATGGCCTCAAGAATGAGAAAATAAATTCACACTTACATGCACCTACATTTTTCGGAATGTTTAAGAAAAAAAACAGAATCATCAAAATGTTATTCGCAAGGAAAGAATCGCCTTTAGTACAAATACATAAGACAATGGAAATATATTTTTCTTTCTAAATATATATAAAAAAATGCATTTCAATAAAACAATATATATACATGAGCCCTCTCATTCATCAAGACACGCACCTATACAAACAAATAAAAATGAAAAATTAGATATTTGAGCTTTAAAAATCTATAGATGTATGCTATTTCCAACAACTAACATGAAGCTCTGTGTGTGCAAACACACTGAACGCTTCAATATATATATATATATATTGAGTATTCAGATAGTATATTAATAATTCATGCATCCCTGCTTTTAAATTTTGAAGTAAAATTTTAATATAATCAGTAATAATTTGTGTGCAATGTATTTAATTACATAAGTATATGATGATGATTGATTACTGTTTTCTTGAATATATATTATGATGATGATTAAAAGATAGTAAAATTTGCATAAATGATTATTATAAGCTTGTCTGATTAGAATCTGGGTTAACTTTGCCAGCAATACTAAGTTCTGAGCCATTATTTATGTGCTTATACCTAACTTGGTTTTCATATTTACAGACAATTGATTAATATAAATCAAACTAAATATATTATTGATAGATTATTAACATTTGGTTTATGATGAGATGTGGAAATAGATATAGAACATATTATGCACATGTGGATATATTTTGTCTACTGTAACTTTTTTTAATCTATGCCACAGATTTCCATGAATTTCCAATTAGAAAAATTGATTGAAAAAATTTTACACAAAGAATATTTTGTGTAATGTTAGATTAAAATAGTGAGTAGCTTATAATAAATATTTTATTATTTATTTATTTTGGTCTAAAGTTTATTTTATTACCAATCATTCTACCAATTGTACAATCTTATGCTACGATAAAATAATCAAAAATTCATTCACCAAACCAGAGGAAATTCAAAGAAGTTTTGAGATCCTTACAGAACTAGGGGATATATATGTTTATTTCATGTTTATAGAGGTTTATTTAAACTTCAATGTATCAATATTTCATACTCTGTAGTCAAGTTGCAAGCTTTAAGTGTCCATATATATTCAATGGACCATTAGTAAGAATGGATTTCCATTCTTGCTATTAAAAGGTGTGAAGGTTGCCTTGACAGCAGTGAGAAATATTGATTACTATATTTTATTGTGAATGTTTAGGTGGTTACTGGTTGGAACTTAATTATATATATATATAAAAGTACTAATACTGATTGAAAAAACTCTTGTGTTGGAGGTGGTTTGATATCGTCACTAGTAAATTTTAAATTTTCTATATATATATCAGTACATAAAATGTCCAATGAAGACTGATGTTACATTAGCAATAGAATTCTACCCATTTATAAACAGAGTTAGCACCCTCTGGTGGTTGATATCAATAATACCTGCATATAATCAGCTGACCTTTATGGTATAGTTGTTTTGTTTAGATATTTTTATGGAGATCTTTTAAGTTCTTTATCATTCATTAAAACTGCTATTATATTTTAAAAGTACTCAAATGTATTTACATTTTATATAGATATATGTGTTTAAATTTTATATAGATATATGTGTTTACTTATTTATGATATAGGTTGTCTTTTTCTTTTTTGTAAATCATCTTATTTACATCTTTTTGGTATTATATATGCTTGTAGAGAATTATTGCACAGTTTTATCGTAATGACATTATTTTAGCTGTGTTTTTATAGTCCTGGTGTACATGTTTTCCTTATAATATTTCAGAGGTACTTGAAAGTATGGACATATATAGTGAATAATACTTTGTTGTCTTTTTTAAGCACATTGATTTTTTTATTGTCAAAGACTAAGGAACATAAATGTACACACTATAACTGATGCATTATAGAGTTCAAAGTTTTTAATGTGCTTAGGAAACATCTGCTTGAGTGGATTGTCCTACTGTGAAAAAAAACCATTCTTAGAATTGCAAAGTAAAAACAGAAATGAAAAATATGAGTTAATATTACATACATTACATAATAGAATCAAAACTGGACTTAAATCTGAAGTATTGTTTAGTTAAAACAATGTCTTGAAATAAATTGAATATGAATTTTAGTCAAGATTGGGAAGTCTACAGCTTTTAAAATCTGAATAGAATCTTAACAATGGGCAGTGTTTTTCAAAAAGGTTTGCAAAATATACAACTTTTTTGAGATCTTTATAGAAAATACTGTCAAATGGCTCTATATTTATTTCTATTACTTCCGCATGGTGGCAGACATAACCATTAAGGACTTTTTTTCCATAATATGATAATGCATTTAAAAAAATAATTGTAGCAATTGCTTTGATTAAGGAGTTTTTTTAGAGGTGCTATATATGCTCTTGGTTTTATGTAGCAAGAAAATATTTTGGGATAGATTAAATTTAGATATGGAATAACAGATTTTAATTGATAGCTGGTGTGAAGATATGCACCAAACACATTATTTAATTAATCATTGATTTTATTTTTTATATCATTTAGTAATTATAGTAAAACCTGTATTATGCAAAAATGCCTCCTAAAGAAAACATTAATTATTCATACTTTCACTATTTGTGCTCACTTTAACCTTAGGTAAATTGAGTGAAATATCAGAAATGCCGATGGGCGGTATAGTGGAATGAGTCTATCTATATAGATTTCTATAAGAATGATGATTTATTTGACAGTAATGTGGAACCTGTCATTATTTGGAAATTATATACTATTTTGAGAACATTATTAATACCTCCTCGTTGGATTATTACAATATCATCTACAAATAAGACGAGTTTGCTAATATTGTTAAATGAAAATATATGTATTTAAGCCCTATACAAGGCAAATAGTCTAACTAGACAATAGAATACCTTGAGCTAGGACATTTGATCAATATTAATGGTAGTTATCAGTTGCTCAACACCGTTCAATATAATCATTCTAATATTTGGAGCTTTAGTAATGAACTATTTAAAGCATGGGATTCATATATATATATTATTACAAAATATCTCAATTTTTTAAATGAATTTATTCGCCTTTATATGAGATCCCCACTCCCACCCCGCCCTATAATTTCCCTTCGCAATTCGGCTACTTTTCCCCCAATTATTATTGATTTGCAACTCTATTACCATTGGTTATAGTTATTTGTTTTCAACTATTATACTATCATTCCTGAACAATCAAAAACAGATCAATTGGATTTTTTTTTATTAATTTGGATTGCGCTGACATCTCTCGGTCAGTACTAAAAACATATTTAATATTTTTTATTTGTCTATTTTTTCATTAAAATTTGTAATTTAAGTATACTATCTTTGTAATCGCTGCTGTTAAAAATTCCAACTTGTTGTGACCCCTTATTTGCTAATTACAAATTAATATAATTTTTAATACGGTATATTTAAATGCTCCTTTCGTTTTAGAAAATGACTTCCGATTGCTTTGCAAAACCAGCAATTTATTATTTTTATTTTATTTTTTTTTTAAGACAAAAGCAGTTCTTTGTTTTACTGCCATCTAGTGTAAGCTAGAATAATTAAATTTATTTATTTTGCATTAAATGTAATATAAATATTAAAACAATTTATTTAAACCAAATTACATATATAGCAATCACAAATTAAATATTATAATTTTAACAAGTGTATGACTTAATTAATAATCAAAATCATTAGTAATTTTCTCAGAGATTATATGATATTGGAGTACTTAGTTCTTTAACCTGCCACTGTATTAAAAACACAGGGCACTGAATCAACTAACGTTATGACAGTGATTTCTAGAAGTCATTCTCAATAACGTAGTGCTTATGATCATGCTACATTGAATACACTAATTCTTGTCCAATTACCAAGGTTAAGCAATGTTAGCTAACCTCAATTGGATGTTGCCTGGAAACTCCGAATGCTGTAGGCTGCTTTTTTGCTCTGAGTTATTTAGTGGTGGCAGAGTGTCATATTCTAGAGCATAAGGTCTTCAGAGTAACTCCAGTTCTGTCACTTCCACTTAACTCTCAAACAATAAAGCTATTCAATTAATTATTTTTTTGTTTCAGTGATTGATTGGGGAAAGAGAAAATTTTACAACTGACATTTGAGCTAAAACTATTTTGTGATGGAAATAGGAGTAGAAAAATTGTGAAGTCATGCATGATAACAAAAAAAGGGAAAAACTCTTAAGCATAGTAATATAGCAATGTTATAATTTATTTGACAGAGTTGGCCTTAAATAATATAGCTATTAGGATGATCTTCCTCACTAAGCAAATAGATTTCAAAACCATAATTTATCATTCAAAAATAGAAAACTTACATTCAACATTATTATTATTTGCTTTCAGTAGCTTACCTCCGCTCTAGAAGCACCTTTTGTAAACTGGAATAATCTCAATGGATTTTAAATTCTAGTGCTATTATATTTACACACCCAATTATTTTATGATTTATGAACTTCATCAATAAAGACGTTCGATTTAAAGCTGCAATTACTGAAATGCATTTAGCAGTAACTTTTAACTTCTTTATAGTATTAGTAGCCTGAAATTTAAAAAAAACTAAGATTTTTGATTTCATGCTAACTCACTTCTACCATGTAGATCTGATATTTGCAGTAATTAAATATTTTGGAGTTCTCAATTTTATGATAATTATAGGCCCTCTTTGTTCTTTGATTAGGACTGTTTTTACCATTAAATATCATATGACTACCTATTTATATTTAACACATTCTTTTCAGTTTTATATTCAAAATTCTCATTGATAGATTCTGCAAGCAAGAAATTAATCTGGTGTTATGGTTATTACAGCATTTTCATCTATTATCCATTATCAGCTTATGCATAAAATAGATGGCTTTAGATTAGAATGAGAAAGAATTGCTTTCAAAAACAATTTAGATTGTGATTTATAGCAATTACTATTTATGACACTCTCATAGATATCATTTCTCAATGCAACTGATAAAAATTTCAAGTGAGTAGAGTTTTCCAAAATCACAATAAGTTACTTTAGAAAAAACTCAATGAGTAATTTATTAATAAACTTTATTCTGTTAATAAATGACATTGACAAATCCTTATTAATGGCCTTTTCAAATGTATAAAATATCAAAAATTTAATTACAGTTTTATGAATGGAAAACTTTTGTTAACAAAGAAATTCATACCAATTATGTAACTTCAAATTTAAGGCCTGAAAGTAGATGTTTGCAGTCTTTTATATATAAATAATAATACTAGAAAGTCAGATCTCACATGACATATATAGCTTGCATTTACAAATATGTAAAATTAAGAGCATGCTAATAAGCTCTAAACTAGCTTTTATATATATATATATATTTATGATAAATGCTACTACAAGAGAAGACATTCAAATCATCTTTATCTAGGATTGTCCCCATTCTCAGACTGGTTTTGAGCTATGGCTCTCTTCAGTGAGGAAGAGAGCCATAGCTCAAAACTAGTCTAAGGATGTAGTAGCATTTATCATTAAAAAAAATTTAAAAAAGCTTGTTTAGAGTTTATTATCATGCTCTTAATTTTATATATTTTAGCAAGGATATGAATTATTGAAGATATATATAAAGCAAGAAAATACTATGTTTTTTATATTGAATGAAAGCATGATCAATCAATACAAATAATACATATAGCACAGTATCATCTATCATCACAGTGATTCTAAAATATTGGATTTAAAATATATATGTATATTATGAATTTTCAGGCTAATCATCATTGAGTCAATTCCAATCATGGGACATAATATTATTTTAAAAAAGCAATACTTGATAATCCTTACTACAAAACTAATTATTTATCAGAAGTGCTTGAATTATTATATCAATGTTAATCATTATCAATGCTAAACTGATAGTCATCATAAAACATAAATAAAGTGAGTGAACTGGAAATGTGACTTTTATTATCATCGCACCATCTAAATAATTCTAAAAAAAATATTCATAGACAACTTTTTGTCATTACTCTGAAGTTAGTTTGGGATTGCAAGTAACCTTATGATTGTATTTAAACTATGTTAGCATTAAATATTTTCATTGGAATACCTTAAAATAACAATTAATAAATTTATCAATCAAATGAAATTATTAAAAACTGAAATGTTTAATAAATACTCTATTAATTCTGATTTTATCTTACAAAATATCAGATATTATTTCTATAGACTAAAATAAAAGAGTAATAAATGTCAACATTGTTTAAATTATAGTCTACAGATCAGATCTTGTCTGATAATACAAATTATTCCAATTATTATTATTATTTTCACTAACTATATAGGGTCATATTTTTCTATTTTAATGCAATTTGAATGTGTATGCATGCAGATATACTTGCACTCTTTATGTGTTACCCTATATAAGATTTTTAATAATACATTTCTATAGGGTAATATTTTATTTTATCCATATGTAAAAGCAGTGAAAGATCTTTAATATAATAACTACATATATTATTGTATTCAATTTGCAGTTTATTGATCAATTCATGATTAGGACTTATGCCAGAAATATTCTGTAATGTCTTATGAATCTCATGGATTTTATTTTTTATTTGGTTCTGAGATAATTTATTATCCTCACTTTTATAGCACAAGTCTGATATATATTTCTTTATTTTATAGCATGCAATGCATGGGGATAGTTTTGTAAGTTTTGTGTAATAGTTTGTAGCAATTATAATGTTTGATAATTGATCAACTGTAAATGTGATTTGGCTCCTAATATTTTTTTTTACTATGTATGAATATATTTTTTTGTTACTTACATAATTATTAATTTACAGTTGTACTTTTAGGTGGATGGAAAATGCAATAAGTGACATGTTAATAATAGAATCATTAACTTTACTTGCCAAAATAAAGAATAAATCTATTAGCGAAGTGTATCTACTGCTGAAAAATGTTTAAACATGATTTCCATATTTCATTTGTAGTGGATATAGGGACACATTCCTCAACTTGTGTTCTAAGGCTTCAGGAATGTTTTGGTATGAACAATTAAAATCACCACCCATTATCACAATACCTGGCTTTTGCATCAGTTTGTTCTGTACGCTATGAATAATCTTTGAAATGACATTACCCCTTGCTACAGAATATACCTCAATCAAGTAATGTAGCTCATTATAAATGGGGAATGACAGAACTATGTGATTTATTTGTAAATCTATTATTTATATTCTTCATATTCCCAAGTGCATATTTATTAATACTGCTACTCTCAGTGAGAATCTAACATTGGGTTTGAACAGAAATATATTATTTTTTGATAGTTTTTCTATAATCCATATAGGAATATTATCACTTATCTTTGTCTCTGATAAAATTATCTTTTCATATTTTTGAGTTGCTATATAGTCTAATATTTTCTCTGCTTTATCTTGACCATTCATTCCTCTTATATTAATTGATAGTATATTAAGTAACATTTTCATAATTTAATATAATTGGAGTCTCTTTTTTTAAAAATTATCAATTGTGTCATCTTTTCCTTTTTCATTTGAATCATTATTTAATTTTGATCGATTAAGATCACTAAAAATTTAATAATATTTCAATCATTGATTTTTAATTTTCTTTAATTTATAAACCAAATTATTTTTGCAATTTAGTTATAGAAAATACTTATATATTAGAACTCAATCACAAAATTTAAATAAAACATTGGGCAAAACTCTAAAATTAATTATGAATGACATAACAAAATTTAAAAATATATATTTAGAGTTTCTGTTCCCTGGAAACTCTTAAAGTTGTCTGGAACTTTCATTAGACAGCCATCTTTTTTTTTTTTTGCTGAGTATGTTTTTATTGGTAGGTAATTTATTCAATTCACACAAAAGTTGTTTACTTTAAAAACAAATTAGTACAGTACAGATTAAATAGTATTCCTTTTGGTTGATTAATAAAAATACATTTTCATTAACATGTTCTTTCTTCTGTGTTTATACATATGCAACAATATCAATATCAGCATAAAAATAGCTGTTCTTTGTTATGTCTAAATCAACTACTCTAAAAATCTTTCATAATTAGTATGACTTTTCATATAAATTTTTTAGTTGATGTATTTTATTAATAGATAGACACAATAATGCTGGAAGTCCTCATTTCAATTCAGTTCTCATAATCTGCAAAATTCAGATAAAACAAGTGGTGTCTACTGCACACATACTGGGTTAGATGATATTATCAATGTCTTCATAATATTTTTCTATAGCAGCTAAAACTTAATCAAAGAGGAAATCAGAAAGCAATTGCCATTCTTTTAAAGTTATTTATTTTTTAGTTAAACTGAACCATATTTAAAGTAAATACAATGAAGTTTATAAATGGGATTAATTTAAGTCCTTTTTTTTATTAATAAAAACAAGATTATAACTAAATTACAATTGACCTGTTTCTGATTTGCAATTGCTAAAAGCAAAAATAGATATTAATTATTTTTTAAGTATAACATATTAATAATTAACTCTGTAAGTATAAATATCTTTAAACAACATCTTTGTTTAGACAAAAAATAGTCCTTGAATATTTTATATATCCTTGTTAAAATCAGAAATATTTGTATCCAATAGAATTTTTTTTTATATTTAATTTCAAATAATTTACAGCAATTCAAAAATATCAAAAAATATTATTACTTAATTAATCAATATTTCAGTCATTTCTGATTTTATTTCAAATAATTATATGAATAAATTTTGTTTATGTTCATTTCTATTTTTTTTTAAGATTCATATATATATATATGTGTGTGTGTGCACTTACATGCAATGTTTTACATACACTATTTGTTGTCTGCATTGAGACCAGTCCATATCAATATATATGTATGTTATATGTATGAAGCAACTTACAATGCTTATAATGTAGTTTTAAATCCATGATGAGTAAATTTGAATTTTTTTTCATTAGGATTGGCTTTTTTTTATGCAGTAATCAATATTGAGCTAACACAACTAAACATACAATATTGGTTGGTTAATAGATATTCTTAACTACATGATGAGCAAGGGTAGAAAACAGCTTACCCTTCACTTCCTGGTAGTTGGCGTACCTATGAGTGCTGCTTTATTTTTCACTGTTTCTCTAGGAAGGGCTGCTAAGGTAGTCTTTTGCCTTTAATGCCCTATTTAAGATTGTATTATCTATCTAGATATCTTATATATATATATATAAATAACAGTATGGAATAGGACATGGTGAGGGTTATGCAAATCATCATCATCAATATCACTATTTTTACCGAGCATAGAGACTGTTCAAAAATTACCATCTGAAGCCATTATAATTAGTAATTGGCATCACTAACTATTATTATCAAGAGTCAATAGCTATCTTTTGTGACTGGAATTAAAAGAGTTGCATTATAAGATATGTGACTAATCATCATCTAACAATGACAAACTTGTGCATAATGTAAAATCAATTTTCAATATTTCATTTGCTTGCACATACTTAAATGCTAAAAGGATATCAAAAACTTGAATCATTAAATCAATAATAATTATCATCGATGCTCTGGGCCATTATGTACCCAACCATGAATATACTAGCTATTATCTATAAAATTGAGGGGAATTTAAAGATACATTCTTTATCTTAGTACCAATGTAAATAATTCTAAAGAGAATTATCATAGAACAAAACATACACAACATACATATGCCTTGCATATACCATTATGTCCAAACTAACTTTGGGATTTCAAGGGCCCCTGAAGAATGTAAATGAAAGAAAATACACATATATAAAACTTGATCTACTCTATTATTAAATAATTTTACTGGAATACATTATAATATTGATTAATAAATTTATTGATTAGAAATAATAATGAAAATAAATGATCTGATAAGTATTCTATAATATAAATAAATACTGATTTTGAATGTTTATAAATATCTAAAAACATTTCAATAAAAAATAATATATATATAAGTAGTTTATATAACAAACACAGACACACATATATCTAATGTTCAAATCACTCTCCTAAATACACTTTTTATAATAAATATAAAGTCTGAATTTCAAACAGCATGGCCCAAAATTGTATGTTATACAGTTTTACAGGCTTTATATTTATTCACAGAGGCACTGCTGAAAAAACATTTGAAAGGATGAATATACCTTTTCAGTCATGCTGTCTGAAGTTTAGACTTTATATTTATTCAAGAGGACGTTTCTGAAATAACATAATGCATGGAAGAATGATTTGAACATTTTGTATTTGAATTTTTAACTAGTGATATTCACTAGGATATTTTCTTATATATATATAAAGGACTTGAACTCAGACTTTCAAGCTCCCTACAGCTATGCACTCCATCTTATACTACTAGTACACATTACTACATACATGTGGAAAAGATAAATGATCTCCAATATATGTATTTTATGCTGAACCAGCATTTATCAGTTGGTTCAGATCACAATCTCCCACACATATCTATGTGTATCAGTTATATAAGATGAAGTGCATAGCTACAGGGAGCTTGAAAATCTGAATTCAAGTATAGACAATATACTTGTATTTGGATATATACTTATATAAGCATACAGACAAGCATGTAAATACAAAACATTCCAATCAGTAATAAAACAATAAATATTCTATTCTAACAAAATATAAATAATTAAATGATAATGTCTATGTAACATATACACACACATATGTATATATTTAATATAAAATTTTTGAGTTATAAATTTTAATTATCATTACCCTATAAAGTTATTACAACTTTTAAATTGTTGACAAACATTTTCCAATAAGGAAATACTCTTTCTTTGAAGGTTGTTTTGTCTTCAATTTTTATTCTTTCTTTCACCAAACTTTAAGAGAATTGTCCCGATTATTGATTTATTTATTTTTTGCTTTTATATATTTATAAAATAGATCTGATGCATGATATTACATATACTAGAGACAGAAAAATTCTTTTAGTGAAGTTTCTAAAGACAAGTAGGTTGGTTTTTGATATAAACTGCTGTGATTTGTCATGGTTTAATACGATAAACATTAATAGTTGGCCAATTTCATTCAGGTTCTTCTAAACTTCTCTGATAGCAAGCAAAGGTGTTGGATACACATGTTAGCTTTGAACAGCCACAGAAAACGTGGCCCATTATGTGTCTGGAAGTTCAAACTATAACAACATGGACAGCAGCATGAATATGAATGACTTTCTGTACTCTCTCCAATCCAATAATCTAAATCCACTATTTATTATATGTAATGGGAGTTTAAAAATAAGGGAATTACAATTACTTATTTTTATCTTGATTAATAAAAACAAGATAAGCACTATTGTTTTGTTTTTCTTTAATTTAGATTAAACCTTTAATTTTATAAAGAATTTGAACACAGACTTTCAACCTACCTTCAACTATTCAATCTATCTCATACGACTAATGCACATAACTCCAGGCATATAAATTATTCTTGTATTCAATCAAGCATTAATCTTTTAAGCAAAAAATTAATTTTTGAATTAACTCTAATTGAAATGTATTACAAAGAAAAAGCAAAAATATTTTTTTATTACATTAAAATTCTGATTTTTGTCAAAATCAGAAATAGGTTTAATAAAATATTTATATTAAAATAGACACCTTTTTTATATTTGATTTTAAATACTTTACAGCAATTTAAAAATATCAAGTACAATTATTTAATCAATATTTAAATCATTCCGGATTTTATTTTAAATAATTATATAGAAATTTTATATGTGTTCATTCCATTTTTTTTCAATCTTTAAATATATTAGGTCTACAAACACACACACACACACACCACATTGTGTGCCATGAGACCAATATGTCTTAAAATATATACCATATGCTTCAGCTTGCATTGCTAGCTTTAATTGGTTGTTACCTGGTTATATTATAGCTGAAAATTTATCTAGATTAAATTCACATTATATTTCAATGTTAACATATATATATATTCAATAAAATATTTCCAAGAATTGTTATTATAGTAAAAAATAGAAATGAGGAGACAATATCTATGTAAATAGAAATAAACTTTAATCTTTGATGTTACTAAGAAATTATCAGTTCCTATTAATTGACAATTCCAGAGGGATTTAACATGTACAAGTCCTCTGGAGAAGTTTAAAATATTATTTGTAGAAAGTCAAAAAAGATGCCATTATTTTACATTCTCACAACTATAAAAATAGCTTTATGAGTTAAAGTCCATATACTATGTTTCTCTGAAAAAAGACCAAACCAGAAAATAAGCCCTAGCATGATTTTTGAGGTTGTTTATAATATAATCCCTGCCCCCAAAAATAAGCCCTAGTTAGAAAGAGAAAGAAAATACTGCATGAATGTTATTTCTCTGTCTCACATTCGATAAAATTACAGCAGTGCTACTCTGGCAATGTAATGAAGCTCTAAGATCATCTGATCATAAGCCTGCCAAATAACCAATCAAAATGCAGACATAATGCAGATGTGAACCTCTGGTGATTGGAAAATATTTACTATATTGTCAAATGCATTATATATTTTTTCTTTTAAAATGAATAGTAACCAGAAGGGCTTAAGTTATGGATTTACTAATTTTATTACTACATACATTGTATTTTATAACAGACTTATTTATAATTATACACTCATTTAAAATAAAGAAACAATTTTAGAATGTTATTTCCTGCAATTTTTTGTGGCATATCTTATAATTTTTTAATTACCGATCATAAGCCTGCCAAATAACCAATCAAATTGTAGACTCAACACATGTGTGTACCTCTGGTGATATGAAAATGTTTACTATATTGTCAAATTAGATTTGTTTTTCTTTTAAAATGAAAATTAACAAGAAGGGCTTCCATTTTGGAATTACTAACTTTATTATTACATACAGTGTGTTATAACAGATGTGCTTACAATTATACATTCATGTGAAATGAAGAAATGATTTCAAAATTTTATTTCCACAATTTTTTGTGGCATATCTCATAATTCTTCAATTATCATTTTGAATAAATTTAGATTCTTATACATAAATAAATGTAGACTTGTCCATATAAAAAATAAGACATACCCTGAAAATAAGCCTAGAGGGTGTTTTGAAACAAAAATTAATATATGGTAGTGTTTTATTTTTGGGGAAAGTTGATAATAGTTTGGATTTGAAGTAAAAGTGGATGGATTCCTTTTACTTCAACAAATAACTCAAACAAAAGAGCTATTATAGGTTTAATGGAAAAATTAGTTTGGCTTCACAGATTGTCAATTAATAATAATTGATAAATTATTGGTAATATCAAAGGTTAAAGATTAATTCTATATACATGGATATTATCTCTTCAGTTCTATGTTTTATTATATATATACACACACATGAATGATTACAAACATTCTTATCTTTATTCTCATGAAAATCTCCAACTTAATATATATATATACACACAACTCATACTATCAGCATCAAATAATGTTATTAAAAATTAATTAAGACTGCCTTCAATAATATAAAGATAATTCCACATTAATTAACTTTGAATAAACTATTTAAAAATTAACAAAATTGATTAACAGAAACTAAGTGCAGATTTTCCATATCAATTCTGGGATACCCATAGCCATATGTAACTTTTGTCATCTATTGATTAACCTCGTTATTTCTTATTTAAGTCTAAGCTGAGTTTCATATTTTTTTCCTAATAATTTTATTTTGTATTTTACTTTCACTTGCTTTTTTTCTGCTTGTTTATTTATATTTTCTTAATGATAATGTTATATAACAATAAAAATAACAAATATAATGGTAATTAACTATTATATACAGTCTTCTAATCCGCAGAAGTACTTTCAGTTAATTCCTTAACCCTTATCAGCTGCTATTAAATTTAAAAAAAAAAACATTATAGAAACAAATGATAATGGTCATTTTATTTGTATATATATATTAAAGCATGGAAGATATTCTATTACATATTTTCATTTGATTGAATTGTTTTGGCAATGCTTAAATTGAGAAAATTCTTCGACATGTCAACTGTTATAAGAAATCAATTTGTAATATATTTAGATACATTGTCTATTGATTTAAATATTTATTCTTTCTAACCAAAGTGTTTTAAGCAAGCCTCTCAATAAATAACACACACAAATACTTTAGTGCTCTATTCTTGTTAATTATTGTCTTATGCCAGATTAGAGAATATTTTAAAATATTTAATGTACAGTGTTTTAAGTTTCAATTGTTAATGTTATATATATATATATATATATAGGAAAACTAAGATTGGCTTTCCGGCTAACTATAATATAACTATACTATACTACAGTCAAGTTATGTAAACAATGACTATTAAGACAATTAAGGTTAAGATTATCTCAAGATACACTACTAACATACAGTATCTAATAAAATTAATATTTTCTATTAATTAACTGTAAGAAACTTATTAAATTAAAATATAATAACATTTATGTTTACAATAAATAATTATAATTCCAACTAGAATATTCAACTCAATTATTTTGCTAATACATTTCATTTATGACTAGCTCATTATTATAGTAAAATATGGTTCAATTAAAATAACAAATACGATTATGAAACTCTTTACATGAAATGTTCAGTAAGGTACAATGGCCTAATCATTGAGGATATAACCCTACAGATACATTCCCAATGGCATAAGAATATTACCCCACCAAATTCACATTAAAAAAACTACCTTGTAATATTCTCATGTCTTTAAACACACATATAATAATCCTAACATATGATTTACAAATTTATTATAGAAATAACAATAAATTAATTACTACTCCTTTAATAAAAATACTAACTGAACATTTAACATCAATTGATAATTCTTATTCATCATCTTTTAATACAAATTTTACAGTTATTTTAAAAATAATCTCAGGTTCATTTCTAAGACTAATAATAAAATAAATTAATTAATTAAGATCCTGTAGTTAAATATGGTGAGGGATTTTACATAATATCTGACTATCCTTACAAAAATAACAACAATAAGCAACTAGGATACCCTAATGACTCTTAACATTTAATCTATTTAAAAATTAATATTTAGCAATAAAACATAAATAAAATAATAAGATTCTTAACAAAAACATTGTACAACCTTTATTTATTCATGTGGCAGATATAAAATATAATATATTTTAATATAGTGGCAATGTTAATATCACAAATTGATGTTGGATCATTTTTAAATAATCACCAATGATTATACCTTCTACAATGATAATAATAATAATAATAATGATTATATACTTTATTACTCAATCATGTAATAGTAATAATAATATTCGATGTAAACTTTACAAATAATGTGCAAACAAGTAATGTTTAAAACCATTAATGTCTATGCATTATGTACGTAGAATGAAGAATCAATGAATGTCACTCAGACAAATTAAACTCTCAACAATGAAGTAATTTAAAAAACATTAACAATTTTATTATAGTTGAACAACATTATGTCTTTTATACAATAAGATTATAAAAATTAAAAAAATATAGTTACAAATAATAATATAAAAATCAACATTATTTAAAATTAAAATATTTATACAACAAATATTACAAGTAAATAAAAAATAAGATAGCCTTCATTCCGATTACCTAAAATGAAATAAAATCTTACAGTAATAATGATAATATACTATTTTTATTTAATAAAAACAATAACATTCTATTGTTTTGTGGTGGGGAAATAATAACAATAAATATTCTAATTTTTAAACTTAATACTACATTTATAATATCATTAAAATGTATTTATTATTAAGTAATTTTTAAGTATACGTTTAGATTTAAAATATACCTATCTAAATTCAACACAAAATAAAATATTTTAAAATTATTAAAATACTTTCATTGCAGTTCAGCAAAGCATTATTTTAACATTTTAATATACTCTGATATTCGAATACCAGAACATTTAAATAGAGAAAAATATATTAATACCTCTCTTTGCAAATTAACTAACTATGAAAAAAAAAATACTTAAAATATAACTTCATGAGTTTTCTCTATTTTAAATAGGTTTATATTCTTTATAGCAAATTTTTTTTTAAAAAAAACTTAATATTTTATATTTATTTTATTTTTTTATATTTTACATTCATCTTAGCATTTGAATCCTTCTTTCATTATTCTTTCCTTTATTCCAATTCAAATATGCATTTATTTAAGTTTAATAATCTTTAATACATAAAATATTTGTGAGAATATTAATCATTCCTCTCCTATTTTTATAATATGACAAGCATTAAACATTTCAATATCATTTGTAACAGGTTATTTTTATATCTCATCTTGTCTTTGCATAAACTACCAACTTCTAACAGTTTAGCTATTAATTTACTGTCTTTAAAAAATATTCTCTATGATGTGATTCCAATGGTAATAGATGATGATGATAATGTAGGATATGGAATAATAACAATAATAACTCCAATGAGTAAGAAAACATCATCATAGCTACAGTGCTAAAAGAAAGATCCATATTTAACAGGCAGCTAAAAATTTATGTTATGCTTTATTTCAGCTCTTATCAACTATAACAGAATGCAACTGTCCATAGAAAAATACTATATAGTTCTTAGTTACATGTATATTTAATAAATTCAAACTGTGTCAATATAGCTCATACATAACATCCTCTCAAACATATCCCTAAACACCTAGGATTTCATATAACAATTACTCTTCTGACCACTATCCCCTATATCTTCCATGTACTGAATAACTCTATTAATATTGTAAAAATATACAAATCACAATATAAAATAATTTGCAAACCTCTTTACTAAAAAACAACAAAGATCTAAATTCATTTCAAAACAGTTTTAAAAGTTTTTTTCCAAGCACAAATGATCTTTATAAGACATATATTGATATTGTACACCTGTTCATTTATTGTTACAGTTATAATTTAGAGATCCATACTTTTATATTTCTCTGGATCTGAATAGCTACTATTCATAATAATAATAATAATAATAATAATAATAATAATAATAATAATAATAATAATAATAATAATAATAATAATAATAATAATAATAATAATAATAATAATAATAATAATAATAATAATAATAATAATAATAATACATTAATAACTCAACTATGTTCTAAAATGTATGCATATTCAAGCATTTATAATAATCAAATATTTTAAAATACAGTTAGATATTTTAAGGCATTCACTTGCATTCATTTCTTTTTATAATACATCTGACAATAATTATACAAATGGTTCATTCAGCTTTTAAATTTTCAAGCAATGTGATGCATAATAATAATAAAGTACTAATTTTTAAAATATAGCATTTAAAAATATTATCAAACAATGCAATATAAATAAATAAGATTACCCATGATTCCAACAATTATTAGAACCATGAACAGCAATCTGCTTCTTCTCATCTGTCCATCCAAACAAATAATAATTATCACTTACCTGTCAGAAAATTAATTTCTAAAAAAAACATTTTTTTGTATTTAATGTAAAAAAACTAATCTATCTTAAGATTAAGTTTTTAAAATATACATTATAATAAACAGTTTAAAACATCATTTTAAAATACTAACATTAAACTAAAATAATGAAAAAAACTTAAAAGTTATGGAAAAGTCTTTCTTCCTTCTTGTGAATTCAACACTTTTCAAATTTTTCCCCACTGCCTAGTTATTGGAAGACAGTTCTGAACAAAAGTTATTCTTCTCTCCCAGAACCACTCAATAAAATGCACAACTAATGAAATTAAATCCTGCAGAATCTGGGGGAAATATTGGTCATCCTGGGAAGATAAATATTTATTTGTTCTTTTTCTGAATATCTATCCAGGCATGCAATATTTCAATAAAACAATAATTAAGGATTTATTTCCATGAAAAATAAGATATGTTTACATATGTATTTCATATTAATTCCAGCTGTTATATATGTCAAAACCTATCATGATCATTATAACTCACTATAATATTTTACATTTCCATTGGTAAAAAAAACATTGGTAGAATATTATATGATATAATATTTATTCATTTATTATCCTTTCAACAAAACATCCACATTTCATTAACTAAAGGTAGATATTTCTTTTTTTAAAAAATATTCAAAACTTTATAGTTATTTTTTTTAGGTAACATGACAGTTTTACTATCCAAGCATTAATTAAATGATACAATGTAAATCTTCAAAAAAAACATATAGTTACTTTATTTTAAATAAAAAATCATTACAGAGCATATACTTTGTTTTTTGGTTTTATCGTAAATAAATCTTTTTTAAAAGCATAAAACATAATATTTTTCTTTCAAACACATCATTCTCAGGTATAACTTCATTTAAATTAAGCTTTGAAAATAAATATATCATGTTCGATTTGCATTCATGTAACAAAACAATTATTCTTGCACATCATAAAAATATGTCTAATTTAGTTTTTAATTTAAATGCAAAATATTAATTTACCTTTTCCTTTTCTTGAACTTAATTCACTATGAGAATTTTTGATATTCTTTTCTGATTTGTTAACTTAAATTTCCTTGAAAAATTAGATATATTACAACAATACAAAGTTATTAAAAATAAATGTTCATTCACTCTGAGTATATTACTTTTTTTTAAATAATTTTAATCTCATTTTACATAATTCAATTATTTATTCGTTTACTAATTTATAAATAACATAATTTTATGTTAATAATAATTTTAATTGCACACATCACATTAAATATAATTCTTCATGTAATAAAATCATAAAATTAACATTATATAACAGATTATAAATTATAAATCAAATAATAACACTCACTAACCTATACCTATCAAAGCCCCACATTGGGCAGCCAATTAAGCTTCACTGTTTTTCTCCCCAAAAATCCTCCAAACTGTATATATCATCAAGCCCCAAAGTTGGGCAGACATCCATATTTTGTATTCATTAAAGTAGATATCATTAAAATAATATTCAATACTTTTATTCTTAAAATGCATATATTTTAACTAGTTATTTTTTAAGTAAAATGAAACTTTACCATCCAAGCATTAATTAAAAGGTATAATATAAATCTTTAAAATAAATGCGTTATAATTATTTTATTGGTTTTATCATAAATAAATGTTTTTCAAAGGTATAAAACAATCATTATTTTATCCATCAATTTTTTAAACACATTGTTCTCAAATGTAACTTCATTTAAATTAAGCTTTGAAGATAAATTAAATATAAGATGTCCCATTCACATAAATGTAATAAAGCAGTTATTGTTGTACATCATAAAAATATCTCTACTTTGCTTTAACTTAAATGCAAATTAATTTTCTTTTTCTCAAATGTAATAACATTATGAGAATAATTTTTCATAAATATTCATTTCCTATTAGTTAACTTAATTTCCTTGAAAAATTAGTTTTATTATAAAAAGACAAAGTTTTTCATTTGCTCTGAGCATATTAGTTATATAAAATACAATGTTCTTATGTAACATGAAGTCTCCTCTGGTCTTATGATTAAATTCTCATCAGCATTTGGTGCACATTGTCTCATCACTTAAATGACTATTATCATCTTCCATAAAAATCATTGTAGTTTTAAATTATGCTTCAAGTAAAATTTTCTGATAGGGTTGGTGTTTATCCAATCATTATTTTAAAATAATTATTAAATTATACTTTTAAAACTTTGAATCAAAAATAATAATAGTTATAAAAAATTACTATTATTACAATTAAACAAAAAAATATGAATTATAAATGTTGTACTAAACTGTACTAATAAATTCTAACACCATACTGCACTGCACTGTCTAGACATGATTGAATCTCTTCTTTTATACTGATTTAATCTAGTGATTTCATTGGTTAATTTTGCTTTTAAAATACTTGCTCATTTACATAAACTAAATTAATTTTATCTTTAAAATTAAGTTTTAAAACTATGAGTCATCATCTGTAAAAATATTATATTAAATTATTTATCACTTATAAAAATTAAATACTTTTATTAAAATATCAAATATCTTTATTAAAACAATTTAAACATTTTAATGACTCTAAAATATTAATTTTAAAACAAAATATTATATTTAAACAACAATAATAATTTTAACTGTTACTTTTATCTAATTTTATTAATAAGACTAGAAATCAATATTTTCATTTCCCTAACATATGAAAGCTCACATACCAACACAACCGCATTTAATCATGTGACACTTTCAGAACATTCCAGACTAATATTAAATTATTTATTATCTAAATAATATTTTTAAAATTTTAAACATATTATATAAAATATTCATTACTAGAATTAAACTATTATATTGTTATAGTTTCTATTTAATATAAAAAATAAAAAATAACCTTATCTTTTAAACAATAGATTATATTATTTTATTACTTACTTTATATTAAAATAACTTTAAACTATTTAATACATCTTTACATGCTTCTATTTACTGAGTTTGAACTCCTACTCCCTATAAAATCACTATTCCATATTAGAAAACAACATAAATTTAACTGTTTTAAAAAATAGTTATATTTCAAACCCTACCTAAACTATCTGCACCAAGTATAAGGGCACAATACATATATATAGAAGATTTTTACAGATATACAGGGATTTCAATATAAATTTTTAGATAAATCTCAAATATGATGTAACTAGGCAAGTGACTAATTAAAAAACTGGCATTGCAAACTGAAAACATACCATCTAATAGTAGTAATGACAAAATAAGAATTATTTTTAGCTTTAAAGTATGCTGATATTTGTGCTATTTTTTCCAGTTCAAAAGATAATTTACAGAATATATTTAAAGTTTGAATGCAATATATAAAGACTGTGCTTTATTATTTAATAATCAAAAAACCAGTGACAGAAAGAATTGTCACAACTTTTAGCTTGGGTTGTTATCAATTTGAGAATGTAAGCCAGTATAAATACTTTGGTAGTTTTATAAGAAGAAAAATGGATTTAGATGTTGAGGGACTCCAATGTGTTGCTCTGCTTTTAACAAGTTAAAAGACAGAATATTTCATTACAGGAAAATAACTACTACAACTAAGTTAGCTGTATATAGAACTTTTATTTTACCTAATTTATTGTATGGAAATGTAACTTGGACATCCTATTGGTGCAATGTAGTGACATTTCAAAAATTTCATTTAAAAATGCTTCATAAAATTTTGCCAATACACTGATAAGATCATAAAATTAATTATGTTCTTTCACTTGATGGAAGTGATACTATTGGACTGTACATAAAACAAATAAATAATGCAAGACTTTTTAAAAGACTGTTTTATGGTAAACTTCAATATGGTTTTTGTGGTAGAGATAATTCCCATCTATGTTATAAGAATTAATTCAAAGACATTTTAGAAAAGTACAATGTCAATAGTTTTCATTGAGAAGATATGGAAGAAGATAGAATATCTTGGAGAGCTACAATTAAAGATGGTATGGAAGTATTTCAGAAAGAAATTTTTTCTGCAGAAGAAATTAAAAGACAACATTGCAAAATATCAGATAAATAGAAAAATGCACCAGCAATTTCTATATGTGGACAGATTTGTTGTTCATAGAGTGGTTTGTATAGTCGTTGCAAAATTCATTTCTAGAATTTTTTTCTTTTTCTCTCTCTCTCTTCTTTCCTTTTCTTTTTTTTTCACTTATGAGTGCATATTTTTTATTTATTTTTTTAATAATAATAATAATTATTATTATTATTATTATTATTATTATTATTATTATTATTATTATTAGTAGTAGTAGTAGTAGTAGTAGTAGTAGTAGTAGTAGTAGTAGTAGTAGTAGTAGTGGTGGTAGTAGTAGTGGTAGTGGTAGTGGTAGTAGTAGTGGTAGTGGTAGTGGTAGTAGTAGTAGTAATAGTAGTGGTAGTAGTAGTAGTAGTAGTGGTAGTGGTAGTAGTAGTAGTAGTAGTAGTGGTAGTGATAATAGTAGTAGTAGTAGGTGGTGGTGGTGTTATTGTTATTATTACTATTATTAATTCAGACATAACTATTTTATTATAGATATGAATCCTGAAAATACACACCTTTTTATTTTTACAAATAAACAAAAAGTAATTAATATACAATAACAATTAGAAAATTTTCATGGATTTACAGGTTAAATATTAAATTATGAGGAATTTCTACCTGAGTTTTCTAGATACATTTCAGCTAGGATATAACTAGATGAACAGCCAATCATGAAACTGGCATTACAAATTGAAACCCCAACAACTATTAATAGTATTTTAAATTTAAAAATGGAAATATTTTATACTTCTTATCTAAACATATTCAAGGGTTATAAGATAGATGTAAATTTATTACTTTTTTATATAACTCTTATATAAGTTAATAAGCCAAAAACTTTCACTTTTGATTTCAGTTTCCACTAGCAGATGTTCAATTGGTTACTTATCTTGTTACATTTTATATAAAATTTATCTACAAAATATATAGAAATTTCATTTAAGATATTGATATATATAAATCAGAGATGTCCTACCTCCATCTAGCCATGAAATAATTAATCCAATTCATTATACCATATTTAGTAAACTAAATAATAATGGTGGTCCCATCGATGCTTTTCGATGTAAATAAAACTAAATTTGTTAAATAATGAAATTTTCAGAATGGAAATAATCTTAATGCCAAAGGTAAATATAGCATGATGGATTAGGCAGAGAATAAATATAGTGTCTTAAATTTCAATCTCTTCAATCATAAGTATTAAATAATAGTTTCACAAAGCATTAAGTATATGTGAAAATAGATAAAAATGACTAAGCACTATCTAGTCATGAAATAATTAAACAAATTCACATCAGTACATTTAGAAAATTAAAAAAGAGAGCCAACCACCTATTTTTATGCTTTTTGATGAAAATAAAGCTAAATTTTGGAGTGGAATTAATATTGACACCAAATTTAAATTATAGCACAATCATTTATAAAATAATTTGCTATATGTAGTATAGACTATAGAGGATCTATTAATTATTTTATGGCTAGGCAGAGCTTAGTCATTTCCATTCTATTTTCATGTACATTTAATACTACATAAAGTTATTATTTAAAATTCATATATATATATATTTCAAAATTCATTTTGTTTTATATCAGTGCATCCTTAAATTACACTATATTGAACCATCCTTCAATGCAGAATCTACGTTCATCTCTTTTATTATCTTTGCTCATAGCTAGATAAGTCTGCTTGCCTGTGTTGACAGGTTGACACCTCTCTATTTCATCATTTTCATATGAGTAATGTTACCTGAAAGAGATTGTAATGTGAAAAAAAAAAAACTTTAACATCTTATACTAGGCTAGGTTTGTGAGTATTTCTTAATGCCCTATTATACTTTCCAATGGCAAACTTAAAAGCTAAAGGATCTTGAAATCATTTTCAGCTGAATATGTTTAAAAAAAAATCTTAGCATGAAACTTCTCTATCCATATTCACCGCCCGCATAACTAATCATCCATTTATATATTACAACTTTTTTATTAAGTGATGTTTGGCAAACCATGGTTCTTAACTTCATTTTGAATTTAAAAACAACGTCTTCTATAACATTATATAGATGGATGAAGAAAGGCATTACTTTTTAAGCATTTTAATTAAATTTGACTGTAATTAATGTTTTCTTTGTTACTTAAAAATATATATATATACGCGCACACGTACACATTTAAATTGAATAAGGGGTCACTATAAATAAATTTATTTATTCAAGACAGATCTTTTTGAAACGTGTGGGATTCATCTTATAAACACTTTAATAATAAGCTAATCTTTTACATATCCCCCTCCCCCAACTTTCTTTTTTTTTTTTTTTTTGTAAGGAGGAATTGCCGCTAGGCGGAGTTTTTGAACTTTTACTTCCCCAAATTACTGTATTGTGGTTTACCACTCATCCTTGTTTGGGAGTTCTAAGAAAATCTACAGTGTTCTAAAAATGTATTCATTCATTCAAGTCAAGTGAAAAATGACTTAAAAAAAGAAAAGTTTATATACATAAAAATGACAAATTTATAATACAAAAGTTGTATTTTTCCATTTTTTTTTTAAAAAATTAAAATATATACTGTATGTAACAAAAGTTCTAAGTGAAATTTTAAAAATAATTATTCCAGTAGCAAAATTATTAATTATAATATTATTATAATAAATTTTTGCCACAGATATATCATAAATCATTTTCAGTCGTGAATAACAACCTCCAATTAATTCTCCCTCTTTTATGGCCGATGTTTATTTTTAACTATCAAACTTTCTCTGCCTATTTTCTAATTTCATCAATCCAAATCTTATCTCAAAAATTTTGACATCATTTGGGTTATATTTATAATCCCATGGTTATTGTTGGGCGATCATGCTACATTTGAGCACCAAAAAGTCAGATTAAGCTTCAATCTAGTCTTAATTACACAGGGCATTGTTTGTGCTTATTTGTTATTACTTGATTAATTAATATTACTTCGCATCACTTTACTATTTTATATGCGTGTGCAAAGAGAACAGACATATCGGTTGTTAGACATATATCAAATAATTAAAAATTCATTATAACTTTTCATTTCATATTTAAAATTAAAATATGTTAAAAAGGAAAATATATCATATAGTAAAATCAAAACATAATAAAAGCATGTGTATTATTTTACTTTTTTACATTTTAAACTAAAATATAAACAAAATTAGGCAATATGAAACATATATGAATCAACTGCAACAGCCGCTTTCATCAAGGTTTCATATTTCCAAAGTCATTTTATATTAGCAATAAAAAACAATGGCATTTCACATTTATCATACAAGAAAACTAGAATTAAAAAGTTATTGAAAAGAATTCAGAAAGAATCATCAACTAATAGTCACTTTCCCTGCTCCCAAGTACGTAGATAAATAGATAGGTGGGTGGATGTGCAAGTAGGTAGATAAATAAGTGTAGGGAGGGAGAGATAGATAGATAGATAGATAGATAGATAGATAGATAGATAGATAGATAGATAGATAGATAGATAGATAGATAGATAGATAGATAGATAGATAGATAGATAGATAGATAGATAGATAGATAGATAGATAGATAGATAGATAGATAGATAGATAGATAGATAGATAGATAGATAGATAGATAGATAGATAGATAGATAGATAGATAGATAGATAGATAGATAGATAGATAGATAGATAGATAGATAGATAGATAGATAGATAGATAGATAGATAGATAGATAGATAGATAGATAGATAGACGGATGGATGGATACTAGATAAATAAGTAGTAAGGTAAATAGTAATATAAATAATGATTAAATAGTTTAAGGTTTTCAGGAATAACATTTTTTTTATGTCATTCAGTGCAAAAACATCACGTTTTGTATTTCGCTTTCCTCAAAATAAGGGAAATGTCTTTGTAATTGGAATTAGCAATCAGCATGCTATGCCCATTACCCATAATTCAAGACTTGCTCAAATAAATTTTTGAAAAAAATTGTTGGCCTCAAGCAGATTTAGAATATTTCTTTCCGATCATGGGATTACACTGAATCTTACTATCCATTCAATATGTCAATTTTTGAGTATGTAATTATTACTAAATAGAAAATTCCAAATTAATCTGCAATGGTTTTATAAAAATCAAAGCATATAAAAAGACTTGTATGATGATGATGTAGCCTTCAAAAATGGAGGAGTCATACTCCTTATAAGGTTATCTCATAAGCAACATTACGTTTCAGTGATAAATGTTATAAATAAGGATTAAACCAACAGCAAAATTATCAACAAAACATTAACATTTTATAGCTGAATTACGCTTTTTTATTTTATAATATATAAGTCAATTAACTGTTTAATAAGTTGAGAAAGTCTTTGGGAATCCATATCAATCCCAGAGCCGTTAGTGGTTGCTTGATTTTTTTCATACACTTAATTCTTGTTTGATATTATAAACAATTAATGTCATTCTTAAAATAAATTTATCACATTTGACAAGATAATCTTGATTATTTACATCAGACAATAAAAAACCGCATTTGCTGTAGTGAAAATAAAAGTGTCACTAGTAGAAATTTTATTTACAGGTGCAATGCTGTTAATCTGGCAATTAATATTCCAATATCATTTTTAATCCAGACAAAATGCATATGGGGGAAGGGGAAGCTGTCAAATTTTCGCAATTGTTAGTCATCATTATTTTAACACAAGTCATAATTTACAGGGAAAAAATATAATTTTGTTCAGTCATGAATATATACTCAATTGAAAAATAATGTTCGACATATTATAATTAAATAAATTTTAAAAATAACACAGTTCAGTGACTATTGTTGATTAACATAAATATATTGTTTCTATTTGTACTGTCTTGGTATGTTCAATTGTAATACATTGTACAGGCTTAACACCTGCATTTATATATGTAATATATGCGGGATTCGAACTCAGATTTTCACACGACCCATAACTCTCAGTGCCATCTTATATTGCTGACCCACCTGATTGCACACATGTTGAAAAGATAAATAATCACCAATATGCATATTTCGTGCTAAACCAGCACTCATCAGTTGGTCCAGATTACCATCTCCATCCATATATACAATCAGTATTCAGCTTTATATTATGATAGTCAATCTTCATACTTTAATGGACATGCTTCAAACTACTCCAACCCCCAACTCTTCAGCCTTCCATTTCTAGCCTGTCCATTAAAATATGAAAATTTGGCTATCTTGATATAAAGCTGAGTACTGATTGTATATACGTGTGGAGATGGTAATCTGGACTAACTGATGAGTGCTGGTTTAGCACAAAATATGTATATTGGTGATTATTTATCTTTTCAACATGTGTGTGATCAGGTGGTCAGCAATATAAGATGGCACTAAGAGTTGTGGGTCATGTGAAAGTCTGAGTTCGAATCCCACATATGTTCAATTGTTTAACTTAATTTGTGTTGTTTTTTTCTAAAAAAAAAAAGTCAATTAAATACTTTAACTATATTTTTTTAAATTATTTAATGTTAATGATGTATGGGAATAGATTTATCTTGGAAATATATAAATAGATTTGAGGCTAAGAATTTTTTCAAAAATAATTTATAAATACTAATTGGACAATACAGAATCGTAGAAGTTGGTTATAAAATTAAGCCGAAACAATGATGTCCATAATGAATTTTATTGCTGGTTTTTTTTTTTTCAAGAATTGAATGCTGAGATATTTGTCAGAAATTCCATAATAAGAATGATGAAAATGTATAATGAGATGAATATCTTTTTTTGTAGATGATGTAGTATTTTTTCAATTAGTGTAAAAGATGTGGAAATGTTATCTGAAAAATGTGCAGAAATAGGATGAAATATGAAAATTAAATTCATAGAAGAAAATCTGAGTTATTGATAATGAATGGAATGGGTAAAATGGAGAAAGAAAAATGGGAAAATTTTTGTCTTCATGAAGTTGAGGAAATATTATTTATACATATTCTAGACATATGGATAAATACATATGAAAAAGCAGATTCTTACCCATATATCCTAGTTTAGTATTGATTTAAATCAAATTACTTTGATTCAATTTTGAAATATGATACTACTTGAAACCACTTATTTTTAATATTGTCTTAGATATTATGTTAAATTAAAAAAAGAGAATTATATAGACATTTGGAAATTAAGAATTGAGTCAGAAAGCAAAAAGTAAAATTGAATTTAAAATTTGGCATGTTTCCACATAATAACAAAAGGTATATAAGTAAATCATTTATTTTATATAGCACAATGTTTTTTTATAAACTGTAATATTTAAACAGCATTAAGCTGTTGCACATGCGCTTTGCAGATTTTAACTATAAATGAATGAATACTAACACTTCAATCACATGAGAAAGTCTTTGGAAAAAATAGAATGGCCATTCTATCTTTTCCAAAGACTTTATCCTGTGGTTGAAGTATTAGTATTCATTCATTTATAGTTAAAATCTGCAAAGCGCATGTGCAACAGCTTAATGCTGTTTAAATATTACAGTTTAACAAAAGGTATGTAAAATAATATTAAAATAGATGAGTGACACCTATTTTAACGTTTGGAAAAAATCACTTTGTATTGGTCAAGAGATTCAGATATTTCTACATAGAATTTATTTAGATAGTTAAATATACCTTATGTGAACAGAATATTTCTTTTTAATGAGAGAAAATTTTAATGTTTATAGAGAGCTACAATTTATGAATGGAATTAATCCAATAAAACAGTATTTGATTGGGTTACACAGACGTCAAATAAAAATAATGGATTAGGAAATTATTATACACAAAGTTAATAGACAGAGAAATTATTTTTATGTATTTGTATAAGAAATGAAATAAGTGTATAGAGAATGTATTACAGAGACTTAATTATGAGGGGTGGGAGGAAATTAGATAAATTGATTAAAGAATATAAGTTGATTATAGAAATGGATATAAAATATAGATCTAATATCAACAGCATGTAAATAAATTTGACTTCTGCTTGAATTATAATCCTAAATATTAAAATATTTATGTAAAAGTTATTTATATGCCATTAAAATTAGTAATATTTAATTTAAAATAATATATAAAACATTAAGCTGGCTTGATTAATTTATGAACTAAGATCACGCTAATAATAAGTTTCAGCCTTTTCGGATATCAATGTTGCTTTATTTACAATATATACAATTGGAGGTCAGATGAAAGAAATGTTCCTTTTGTCAGACAAAATAAATAGCATTGATAGATGAAAAGTAAAAAATGCATTTGCGAGTTTAATTCTGACTAACATATTTGGAAAAAGTGTGTTCTGAGGTATGGTAATATTATTCACATAAGAATAAAGAAATACATATGATATAAAAAAGTCTATGATAACAACTAATACTATTTGATACAAAGATGAAAACCTCAATGCAAAGAATTGGAGCCAAAAATAAGAGTTTGGGCTGAAACTGTAATTTATGGGAAGACTATTGAACATTTAGTATTAAATGCAAGCTGTATAAAGAGGTTTAAAAAAAAATTATGAAGAATTGAAGAAACAGAAAAATTAAAAGAACAAAAAGGATAGGGATACTTCTTTGATGTTAAAAAGATTAAAAATGATGGAGACACTTTTGGTGTTTTGTTTATGTGCTTATGACAGAAAAGAGAAATATGAGAGTAGAATATTGGTGCTAAAAATGGAATAGGAGAAAAAAGTATAAATGTATCAGGATTGAATCAATGGTTTAATGGCTGTTGATTGAAAAAAAGTAATAAAGGATAAAAGTAGATAAAATTTCAGTAATATATAACAATTTCAGAAGTTTCTAATAGGGCTTTGCACCATTGGTCTGAAAATTAAAACTTCTGACATGATATATAAAAAAGGCAATTTTACATCACATCAGAAATTTGAGAAGCCATTTTTCTATGTTAAGAAAAGGTGCACTTCACTGAATCTTCTTAAGTTTTGAACAATGTCATATGACAAGTTTTTTCATCTGTTTTACTTTATAGAATTAAATAAATATAGATATGCTATTTCAATATACTGATTTAATTAATTATTAATGCTATTTAAAAACAAGAGACATATCATTTTGCAAGTATAGGGTTTCATACTGCATTTTCTTTATAAACGTTAACACTCATTTTCACTATACTGGATCAAAATATTTTATAATGCATTTTCTTTATAAACGTTAACACACTTTGTATCTTCTTTCTGCAAGATTTGCTGTATTTGTTATTCTAAAATCTAATTAATCTGAGAATGTGTTTCAACATGGCTATGGCCAACATCAAAAGTAATGCCATAAACTATCTTGATACAGTGATGTGTAACAGATGGCATCAGATGTCATAACAAAAATCTGTGGATTGGCTTCTTTCTGAACTGATTTTATGACTGTGTTCTGAAAAATTATATTAATATTTCATAGTACTTTGTATGTATGTATATAGTAAAAGAAAAAAGGTCATGTATACATTTATAATTATAATTCAGTTCTAAATAATTTAATGAACTGCCCACTGAGTTCAAATGTCACAGTCCGATAAAAGATGAAGACAACAATAATTTAAGAATTCATATTTATCATATTGCCCTTCCTTATAATTATTTTTAATATATATATATCTTAAAATTTAGGTTACTATACTATTTCTCTAGAGGTTAGCTGGAAGAATAATATATGATGATGACTTGAATTTATATTAAATGATATCAAGAAAGCACTACCAATATCTTTAGTTATTGGATCACAACCATCAATTAACTATTTTATTTTATTGCTCAAATAACCTCATCATATGATTATTATTTCTCAAATTGCTAATCTGATTGAATATTGAATAATCGCATACACCTACTAAAACAAAAAACCCAGCTGTCCGAATGAAACGAAGAATAAAGAACTAAGACTATCTTAAACCCTTAATAAAATAGTTTAAAGAATATTTAACTCGGTACAAATAAATATTCCCAAATTAAAAAATATATAAATAATGCAGTAATTAATTAAGTCCTATGATAGCATATTTTAACATTCATATCAGGAAGCAAAATATTAAACTTGAAAATAAACATATTATTGAATGTTTTATTTAACTCCTGTATTTTTATTTTTTTTTATTTAAAAAAAATACATCATTGATATATCAATTTTAAGTTTACTTAAATAATGCATTGTCTAGGAATAGAAGCAAGTTGGGAAAATGAAAGACTTTAAGATGAAAATCTTCTCCCACTTGCTTCTCTCTCATTCTATCATATTGCAATCTCATATTTCCTATAAAGTACAATGTGAAAGTGTAGGGGAAAAAAACAAAATGATTATTTTAAAAAATTATATAAACTAATAAAAAAAATAAAAGATAAAAACAAGTAAATATTTCAGAAATATTACTAAAATCACTTTTTCCTTTATTTTTGCTGTATACAATAAAAAGTTTTTTTTTCTTTCTCATGTGTCATAGCATCATCCGGGAAGCGAACCCGCTATCCCGGGGCAACTGCTTGTAAAGCAGCTGTCGCTGACCTCTCGACCACCAATGCTTAACTACAATAAAAAAATTTGTTAAAAAGTGTTCAAAGTGATTTGGATAAATTGGATTTATGCAAGTAAATATTTAAGTTTTTGAACTTGATTAAAAAATAAATTACAATATGTTTTTACCTACAGTTTCAATCTCAAGTCATATATAAATAGAGGGATTTGAACTCAGGATCTCTTAGTCTATTCATCATCTACTTTATATCAAGCTGATTCATATGCCCATGCATAAGCAAAAATGATCTCCAATATGTATTTCATTCAGAATCAGCACTTATCAATGGGCTGAATCATAATCTCCCACAGATATATACAATCAGTGCTTAGTCTATATTAAGATAGCAATTCCTCAAATTTAATGACAGGCTTCAATTTTCTCACCCTTCTAACTACTCAACCATCCACTTTATTGAAAAACCGATGATGGAAATCTCAAAATCCTTGTATGTATGTGTGGGAGATTATGATATCTTTTTCACATGTGTGTGGTCATATGCTACAGTTGCTTCAGATGGAGGAGAAGATGAATGGACTGAAAAATCCTGAGATCAAATCCCTCTATTTACTTAATTCCATGTAAGCAAATTACATACTATCTTAGAATTATATATTACTTGGGAAATAGATTACATTTTAGTATAAATTTAGATCATTTCTCTCCTATTAATAAATATGGATAGGTAATATTTGAGAATATGATGGGTTTGGTGACATAATGTCTATATAAGTATTATTTTAATATCAAATCCATTAAGAACTTTGAGTATTTCATCATTGGTTTCTCAATGAAATAGATGGTTGAATAGTTGGAAGGATGAGAAACCTATCCATTAAAGTTTGAGGAATTTTATCTTAATATAAACTGAGCACTGATTGTATTAAGGTGTGGGAGATTATGATATTGCCCATCAAATGAGTGCTGGTTCTGCATTATATATATATGAAAAACAAAAAACAAGTTAATCACGTAACCTGCTATCACTTGTTATTTATGTCCAAAAGATGGCGCTATACCAAAACCGCCGAACAAGTGTAAGATTTGTTTTACATAAACGAAAAAAGAGTCAGAAATTAACTACCTCTTTCATTTGCTCACCCCCAGATCAGCTGATTTCAAGCTGGTTTGCTATCCTCAGTGGGGGATAGAGTATAGAAACTAGATCTAAAACACTGACTCTCAAGTGTTTATGCAAAACGTTTCTATCAGATTGCAAGCGTGAATTTTTCAGACCGGTAAAGTCTTCAAACCCAGCCTAGCAAGCTAGATATTTATATGGGTCTGATCTCAGTTCAGAATCTGTATCCTGCCCATTCCTCTTCTGTGTATTTGAATGGACAAAGTCCTATACATGAGGGGTCAGAATGACTTAAGGTCGACATGTGCATGACAATAATATTGGCATCATCAAAGAATGTGGGTGTTTATCATCAGATTTTCAATGACCTGGAAGGCTGGAGAGTTGTATGGTGGAGTAGTTTGAAGATTTGTTTTAATATAAACCAAGCACTGATTATATATATGTGTGTGAGAGAGAGAGAGAGAGATGATGACCTGGACCAAATGAGGAGTGCTAGTTCAGCATGAAATATGTATATTGAAGATCATTTATATTTTTCACATGTGTGTGGTCACGTGTATCAATTGTATAAGATAGATTAGATAGCTGAAGGAATCTTGAAAGTTTGGGTTCAAATCCCCATATTATATATAGATACAATATTTCTCTTGCAATTGCATTGATACAATTTTTTATAGTTATAATGTTCTTCTATAAATTCAAACTTATTCTTTAATTGTAACTGTATATCTAGTTGTGACTTCTACAATTTCCAAATCGCTTATGTTCTAGCAATTCTAAAGTTTCATCTTTCTTCCTTTATTATTGTATTCTTTTCATTAACTTGTAAGTCTGACTTTATTTCTCACAGAAACATTATCTTCGTTCTAAGAAGTTTGTGATCATTATCATACTCAGCCACATGTAGTACTTTAAAACTTATGTTCTGTCGTACCACAATATAATCTATTAGAGATTTAAGGCTTCATGTGTTCTAAATCACATGTATTTATAAATTTCATTATGTTAATAAAAACCATTCTATATTTTTCAAGTTATTTTATTTACATATATTAATCAAATATATTCCATTATTATTTATTGTATCTTCACTATATTGACCTACAATTTAATCTTTTTTTTTTTTTGCTTGTTTTTCTATTAAAATATCTAAGTAATATATTTCAATTTTTAGAATTTCATTATTTAATTGTTCAAAAATAATTATCTTCAAGATTTAGTGAAGCATCTTCACTCACACAATAAATTCCTAACATTGTTGTTTTTCATCCATATTCAGACATATTAATTAATAGACTAATCACTTCCAATGTTGTAATGTATTTTCTTGGGTCTCCATTAATCATGATATTAATACCCTTTGTGGTAATGTTTTATCAAACTGATCTTAGATTTTCTAAGTTTTGTCATTTCTTCTTAGTTTCTTTCAAGACAATCAGATCAACATTCATTTATTCAATTGCACCCATTACTTCATTTAATTTAATATATAAGGGGTCTGAACTCAGAATTTCACATGCCCCTCAACTATCCATGCTATCTCATACTGCTGACATACTTGCTCACACAAATGTTGAAAAGATAAACAATCACCAATATATATATTTCATGCTAAACTAGAACTCATCAGTTGGTCCAGATTATCATCCCCACACATCCATACAATCAATGCTCAGCTTATATTAAGATATCAAATCTTCATACTTTAATGAGCAGGCTTCAATCCACTCCACCCTACAACCCTTCAGCCATCCATTTCATTGAAAATCTGATGATGGAATGCTCAAAGCCCTCATTGGTCCCAACCTTCTCATCCTACCCATGTTTACCATAGGTCACTCTGACCCCTCATTTACAGGAAATAATTCATTTACATACATATATGGAGGATGGGCAGACCTACAGCACTATATTTTAATATATAATTTTTTTATATATATTACATATTGAAGTGCAGGTATGAAAAAGCCTGTACTGTAGAAAAAAAATTATATATTCATTTCATTTAATAAGTAGAAGTTGTACATTCTAGTTCATAAATCATATTTCTATTTTGTTGTTTTTATCATTTTTATATTTTTATTCCATTACAAAGCCTTTTATTAGAAGTATAACATTCAATTATCATATCAAGAAGTTGCCTCCCATCCACTCTTAACTTGGTGAGTCAAGGTTTTATATCAGAGTTCCCTTCGTTTGAATGAATTACTTCAGTACAACTAAGTAAATATAAATTTCAAAAATACAGAACATCTTTTAATTTAAAAAAAAAAATACACAAATAAAAATATGAAGCTATTATTCAAAAGAGAGATGAGATGATGAATTATATAGTAATAAAGAACAAAAAACTAAATTGACTATTGTAACTACTATATCTTTTAAATTGCCATGCATTTTAGAGAAAAAAGTGAAATATAAAATTAAATCTATAGAGAAGGGAGAAATGGTAGGAAATGATGCAATTGTAATATTTTAAAAAAAGCAAGTTGAAAAAAGTAAAAAAAAACCTGTTATCAAACCTATATACCAAATGTGTAAGTGATAAAAATCTATTAGATAATTGGAAGGTAGTAGTAATAGCAGTGGTATTTAAAAAAGATGATTACAAAGATATTATTAGAATTTGTAGACTTATCAGTTTGATACAAAAACATGTCCCAAAATAATTACAATTTGTCTGCACTGAACTTTGGATTAGCTGCTTTAAAATTAGTTTTAACTTAATCAATCACATCCAACTACTTAGAGAAGTTAAAAAAGACCCAATTTGTCATTATGCTTTGGACTTATAGATTATGAAAAAGCATTTGATTCTATAGGCATGTCCACAATGATTAAAGTCTAGAACAATCTAGATATACCTGGGATGTTGTCATATTTAGAAAAATATTTATCAAAATACACTCACAGTCATAAGATTGATTACATGATGTTATTAAGAAGATTAACATTAATAAGAATGTATGCTAAAGTGATTCCATATTTTCAAACTTTTTACAGCAGTTTTACAAAATTAAAAATTATGAGAATAAAAATACATTGAGATTATTTAATTCATCTATTTTTTATATATAATGTAGTGGTTTTTGCTAATAATTAATTCTTCAAAGTTTTGAAAAAAATGTTACAAAAGTTTGTAGGTGAAAGTAAAAATATAGGATTAAACACAAATGCTAGAAATGAAGTAATGTTCAATGGATTGTTTCAGAAAAAAAAAGATTGTTAAATCACTAAACATCACATGATCACTATTTCTTATGCTAGCGCATTACTGTTATTAAAACAGGCAAAACTTTCAGATCCAAAGCTCCTCACTGATGAAGGCCACAAGCCAGAAACTAGTCTGGGGATATTGAATGAGTGGGCACTAGATAGGGATTTTATGCACAAGTCTTCTGGCATCCATTGATTACTCTGGTTGGCACTGAGTGGCACTACTGTATGGAGAGTTTTGCCTGTTTTTAAAAAAAAATTGATAATGAAGTCTTAGAAGAAATTAGCAATTACAAGTACCTTGACATATTATTAATACAGATTGAAAATAATGAATGAAAAGAATTGTAGAATTAAATTTCGGTGGAGTACTTTTGATAAAAATAACTTAATTTTCAAAAATGTATACCCATTTCTTTAAAAAAGATTTTTAATAAATGTTTTTGTTTTTTTTTTTTACTGATGGATCTGAGACTTGGACACTTAAATGAAGAAGGAATCAAAAGCAAAATGCATGGGTGAAAAAATAATCATCATCGAAAGAATTAAGAAATTGGAATGGATTTTGGATAGATATACTTTTAGAAGAGATGATAATAAAAAACTGAGGAAAGTCTTAAACTAAATCCCAAAATATTGTAAAAGATCTAGAAAAAGATCATATGTGAAATGGATAAATATTTAAAGAAGAAAAAAACTTAATTAAACTTGGAAAGACTTTTAATTAAACTGCAGTGCTTTGATAATGGTTAAAAGTGGTTATAATGATAATGATGATTATGATAGCTAAGTCTTTTCTTCTGGTCTATTGTTGATCTATGGATGTTAATTTATTTCCTAACTACCAATAAATCTAATAAGATCAGCTAGGCTCTTCCCTTATCTTTTACTGCATGGGGGGGGGGGTGCTAATAGAAATTGTATATTCCTCAAGAATCTGATCTCCCTGTACTTTTTAAATTAGAAAATAACCTAAAGGGGTTTCCATCTTTAGTTTGTAGGGTCAGACAAATGAAGACCATTGCTAGATGTTGTAATTTCAAAAATATTCTATCTCATTTATTTAAAATTTCAAATGATCATGTATTTTATCATTTGTTCAGTCTATCTCCATTTTAGCCTTTTAATTATGTCCAGAATGTCAGTGATATGTGTTTTTGATCACTGTATTTTACTTTTGATATCTTATTATTACTGGCAATATATATATATCATACTTTGCTTTGCTTTATTGTCTGTAGTTTCATTATTATTTTTCTACAAAACTTATTTATTAAAAACCTTTATACAGAATTAATAGAGTTGAAAAAGAATGATTTTCAATATTAAGTTACTTTTATCAAAAACACTCCATTTGATTTGCATTAATACTTTGACTAATATATTTATAGTTGGTAGCATTTTTTTAAATATTAATCTTTATTTTCTTGGATTTTTTTTTTTTTTGAATAAGTATTGAATATTGCTGTATACAGTATATGTAAATATGCTGGAATATTCAAAAACTCTTTTGTATATCTTCTTAAGCGTATTATAGTAGTTATATTAAATCAGAATTTTTAAGTTGTCAAACATTGCATACAGATTGCTTTCTGAATACAGCATTTGCTCTTTATAGTAGAAAACATCACCAGAATAATGGCTGTATATCGCTCACAATAAATGGTCTTATAATATCTGAGCTAATGATCTAAATTTCTAAACATTTTGAGATTTTGGATCTAAAAGTAGGTCAGAACAATATTATCATCATCATCATTGCAACCAGGATGAAGGACTCTTCAAGTTCAATTCATCTTCTCCAATCTCTAGCCTCTCTTCTCCACATCACTCCTGCACACTTTCTTATTTCATCCATCCATCTCACATGTAGTCTCTTTCTGGATTTTTTACAATCTTTTGAAATCCGGTTTCAATTATCTATCTATTATCATCTCTTCTAGCAATATGTCCAGTCCAACTCAAGTTTTTTAGTTCTTTCAACGATGTTAGTAACGCCTGTTTGTTCAGAATAATATATATTTATATAAATTCAAGTTTTCTATTAATTGTAGAAAACAAAATCATTTAGCAAAAAACTGATGTACAATCAAGCAAGATGGCAACCCTGTCTTAACTAACTTTTTATATTCTATACAGAAGTCAATTTTATTCAAAGTTTTTCTAAGTCTAAACATATTCTGAAGAGATAGTCTGTAATTTTTAAGTAGTTTGCTGCATGCTAAAGATTTTCCAACATTCGACAATGGAAGAACAATAATAAGAAAATATTAATGAGTTATTTAATCGCTGAAAGTTCTTGTGTTCTTTCTCTATTTATTCTCTGGTTGATAGCAGCTAAGTATCTATTTATCGACTAATAATAGATGTCTGACTAATCTGGTTATAGGCTAGCTAAGTGAAAAAACATTCTAGGCTTGGTTGAAAATCTTCAGCCATCTAAAAAAAATGTTAAAAAGTTCTACCTAAATTTGGATCCCAGGTCATTAACTTAGTTGATGATATATATACAGTATTACTTTATATATATATTGATTGTGATTCACTACAAATTTGTTCAGCGAACAGCTTTAGGTGAAATATCAATAATTGTTTTAAGATTGTGTTCTTCTACATTTTAGCTGTAATTATATATCAAATACGAAATCAAGTTTTAAAAATATATATTCGTTGCCATATATGTATATAGAAAGGTAGGAGGAGCACAGGCCGTTGACTCCTCCCTTTGAGACTAATGTCAGGTAAATATGATTAAATGCCAAAGGCTATTCACGATTCTCTTGACATAAACCTATCGACCAGACAGTATTGTGGGAGATGCTTTGATTCACTCAGTTAAATTCTTTGTTAAAATGCCAGGAAATCAAAATGTTTTTATTGAGCGTGGGTCTGAAAATAATTCTTCAAACCAGTAATAGTGAGCAAAAAAGAAGTTTTCCTAGGTAAAGGCGGAGAAGGAAATGACAACTATTCCGATAACTCTACTCGCAATACTTTTTTGTATTTTTAAAAATAAAATAAAAAAGAAATTGTTATGGAAACTATATATAAATGCATATACGTGTAATTTAATGAGTAGTCACATGAGGTATTTACCTTTAAAAATATATTCTAGATATATTTCCTTAATTTAGGAGAGGAAAAGATAACCATATAAAATAAAATAACTAAAGTAAAATCTATTTAATTACAGAAGAAATAAATGTAAATAGAGATGTGACGCTAAGATGGTGTCTGTTTCGCTTAAAACTTATTTTGAGAAAATAAGTAAAACTTTAATAAAAACAAAAAAATGATTTATTATTGAAGGTATGAGACTAAAATAAGTTAACCACCTGCAGAGATATCTTCTTAGCCTTATTGAAAATTATTCACAGTTCAATTAAAATTTGACTATATATTACTGAAGCATATTTACATTCATTATACAGATCCAAATGGATATCACGTGGTTAAAAATAACCAAATATACATTGACCAACCAGACTTTGAAGTTAGCTGTAAAAGCAAATAATCGAATGGTTAATGATTCAGGAAGTTTTGTAATATTAATACAGCAGATTGAATGACAATCTAGAAACCCTTAGATCTTAATTAATTTTGTCATTCTACCATTCACTAAACTGAATATGGCAAAATAAATACAAGGTTAAATATTAGGAAGTTGATTGACATTCAAGGTGAGAAGAAATTAGTTGAGCGTCGTTTAGCTATTATACCTCAATATTAAACCATACAAGGTCTATCTGGCTATCGGAATAACTAGCTATTCAAAAAAAATTCTAAACATGATTAGAAAATATGAAAAAAATCTACATGCTCCACTCCATGGGCAGGGCAGGCAAACTACTGCACCAATAAATCTTTACAGAAAGATGGTTCTAAAAATTTATTAATGATATGGCAGGTTATAGGTACTACTTGCAAATTTAGCAAGATAACAAAAAGACAGTCAAATTTGTAATACTTGAAAATAAAAATAATTGTTTAAGAAACTACTGTTAAGCAAATAGCATCTGTATGTAGTCTTCTTTGCCTGAAGGCATTAATAACAGCAATGGAGTGCAATGATCAAACTATTTTATTCTAATATCTCCATTTTAAAAATAGATCGCCTACTTTTATAAAATCTTGCATGATTTAGTGCAATCTTAGAATATCATATTCTGGAGCCCAAGATCCATTATCTGCAGTTCCAGATTTATTATTTCTGGTGATGGAACTTCTCATGACTTCCAAGTAATTAATCATTCAATTTGCTCTTCAAAGATTAGTGTGCTCACAGCTTCTGGAATTCAAAGTTTATGGACTGTGGTTCATTTCTGTCACTTCTGATTACTGAACTTTTTACAAACTCCTAAGGCAATGATCTACTTGGTTGCTTTGTAATTAGAGGGGATTTGAACCCAGGCTTTCAAATTCCCTTCAGTCATCCATCCCATCTTATATGACTGATACACATGATCTTATACATGTGAAAAATATGAATTATCTCCAGTAAACATTTTGTGCTGATCCAGTGCTCATCAATTGGTCCAGATCATCACCTCCCACACACATATATATATATATAGTCAGCGCTCTTTTTATATTAAAATAGCAAATCATCAAACTTTAATGGACAAGCTTCAGTCTTCTCTACTCTCCAACTCTTCGGCCATTCATGTGTAAATAAATAGACTTTAAAAAATAGCCTTAAATAATGTGAGCTTCTTCACAAGTGTAAAAAAAATATTGTAATAGATACTATTTGACACAATAGCTGTATGATAATTAAAAATTTTATGATTTTTCTTTATTTGTTTAAGAATAGTTACATGTCAATTGACTTAATAGCTAGATATACTGTGAACTGTTGACTAGAAAAATTTTAAGCTCATGTGAAATGTTATCTTAAAAAGGTTGAAGTTTCACTCAGAATTTGAATTTAGGTTATTGTCATGAGTTAAATGTTATTAAGAAGTAATATAGAAAGAGTTACTTGTTTTTAAATATTTAAGAAGTGGTTGAGCAGGTTAATACTTTGATTATTCACAAATCGGTTAAGTGAGTGATAACAGTAAAAGTAACATAGACAAATATTATTTAATATTTAGAAACAGATTGAGTAATTGATTAAAAATAAGAAAATGAACAAAGAATCATAATTGTTTAGAAGATTTTGAATAACATAATAATGGACATTTTACAAAATATGGAAAAGGGTCTATTTTTATGTAAAACTTTAAAAAAAAAACCTGATTGAATGTTTTTTTAAAATGTAGTAAAAAAAAATGTAATGCAGTAGAATAAAAATACAGAAATACTTAAAAGAGTGCTGGTAAAATTATGTAATTGAAAAATTAAAAAAAAAAAAAAGGATCAGATTCTTAAAAATAAGGAAATAATTAGAGACATAAAACCAAAAATTGTAAAATGAAGAATATCAAATTGAATAGCTGTATATAAAAAATAGAACAAAAAATTATCTAAAATATCTATGGAATCTACTTTTTATTAATGTAACAGATGATATATATATTAATCTTTCATACAAATCCTGAACTTAATTCAGATTAAATTTGGATTTTTTTTTTACATATCTAAGAACTTCCAAATAAGTTAGAATTTTCTTCTGGTCGTCAATTTTGGATCAGTAAATAGGTAAAGCCAAAAATTAAAACAATAAAAAATTATCACTAATCGGGAATTGTCCAATCTGATGAATATTTTCTTCACTGTTTCTTTGTGGATGCACATATGAGAGGTCCCAGTGCCATGTAGTAATATATTAAGATTACTTTATCTATACTCTCTCTATATACACAAATATGGATCTCCTTTTCATTCTAGTTAAACTCTGAACATCAGAGTTAATATAGATTACTGGAAAATATTTGAATAATCTCAGAACTGCCAATTATTAATTTATGGTTTTCTAGCAATGTCATAAGTAAAGTCATTTCTGATTGTTTATATAGATATAATCCCTTAATTTTTATTATTTACATTATAATAAAAAACATGAAAATATTTAATATATATATATAATATTAAAAACAAAAATTAATTTGTAAAAGCACATATTCTCTACAATAGTTCATTCAAATTTTCATTAACAATAGTCAGAAATCAGGAGGCTATAATATAATAATAAAGATGACATTTTTCAATCTTGCTTCCTTAGATAGTTAGTTTTTCATAGATTCTGTTAGTATTCATTCATTTTATATTCAAAATCCAAAGCGCATGTGCAACAGTTTAATGCTGTTTATATATTATAGATTCTATAATGAAAAAGGAAGTTTTCCCTCTATTTGCAAAAATACTAATATAAGAATATCTATCAAATTGTTTGAAAAAAGTCATTATTGTCAATCAATGATGTTCCACTTTTATAAATATATGCACTTACACACAATTGTGGATCTTCAACACTGAACAGTGCTTTACAGAAGTTGAGAATTACAAATAAACTGAATAACTGTAGTATTAATAAATTTAAAAAAGATTTGTGCTCACTATTTGAATTTGTAAACATTAAAAAATATTTGAAATGAATAGGTCAAATACTTTTTAATATTTTATTTGATAGATTATTTCTGAAAATGTTTTGTCTATGGTTAAATAGTTGTATTATAAAAAAAAAAAAAAAATTCTGATGTAATAAAACTCAGTTCATACTGCTTCAGCATAAATGTTTTGTTCATTGTTACTAAAAGACATATCAAAATAATAATTTTATAACAAATAATAGACAAATGTTCTATAGTTGATCACTCTTGGTCATTCTGAGAAGGTAAAATTCATGTATATAAATATACTCAATTATCTTGTAAACCTTACTCTATAGCTAAAAATAGTTAGATATCCATTTAATGCTCAATTGAAGTGGATATATATCTCAGTTCACTGTGTGCTAATCACCTTGCTTTGACATTTTTAACTATTGAAAAATCTCCAACTCATTTAAGTTAAAACTTTAAATCAGATATATGGAAAGCTGATATATTATACCAGTCCACACTTTTTAGAGCTATTATAAGTTAATGAGAAAACTTGTTTATCCTCAAATAATTATCATTTAGTAGTAATTGATAGTTTATTAGCAACATCAAAAGCTAAAAAAGTTAGCTCTTTTTGCATAGATATAATCTCACGTGCACACATTCAGTTAATTATTATATGACTCCATTAATCTATTTCTCTGAATTAAATAACTTTGACCTGCTTATTTTTAGAGACTTCATAGCCATACAGTGCAAACAGTTTCACTAAAACTGTATTTTTTTTTGTTAGCTGAGATTTGTTCCGGGAATATTTAGCTTTTGGGCCCACCATACTTTCCATTGTGTTAAGCCTAGAAGGGCAAATATGCATAGCGTGTTTCAGAAGTCAAGATGATCTGTGGTTATTTAATGTAATTATAAATTTGATATTATATACATAGGTAATTATTAATAATTTTAATAGGATTTATCCATGATTTTTTTAATAAATTTCAACTATGATATAGTCAGATAAAGTAGTTATTAAAACTGACATTGCTGACTGAAATCACAACACTTAATAATATTTTTCTGATTCACTTTCCTTATGCCTTTATGTTATATAAGGAAAGTAGATCATTTGTTAAGTGGAAATAGCTCAAATTCCTAAATATTTTCACAAGTAAATAAGGCTCTCCTGAATATATTTAAATATTAATTAGAAGATTTTCATAACAATATTATTAATTTTAAGGGATTTCTTTTTTTTTTTTTTTAGATAAATACACAAAAATGTGTACAACAATTAAATCTATATGAAAATTGAGCAAAGTCAACTAAGTATAATCTAGCCATGAAATAATTAAATCTTCCACACTATGTTTGCAAACTAATGAATTATTTTTAGTTTTCTAAACATAATATAGTCAATTTGTTAATTATTTTATGACTAGATGGAGTTTGGTCATCTCTTCTCTACACATATATATATATATATGTTTCAATTTTTTCTTAATGACAGTATAGAATTCAAACAAAAGCCTACTACAAATGAACCAGCCATAGATTTAATCAGTATGATTTTAATATTTGCATTAATTATTAAAATGATAGCATAAATTTTAATAAAACTCATATTCAGAGTGGCATTATCAAACAATAAAGCCCTTGTATTGCTAAAATGTATAGGTTTGGAAGTAAATGTTAATAAAACCAATGTAATTTTATACAAGTTTGCTAAATCATGAGAGATTATAGTAAAAAAGTAAACAATTCATTATATTGCATTTAAAAAATATATAGGTTTGCACAAATGGTGTAGAAAAAATAAATTAAAAATAGAATGTATTTGCCATGTTTAGTGTTATAATTAAATATTTTACATCATTACATATATATATATATATTAATTTTCCTAAGTAGTTTCCTTGTATTTTATAAAGAATGACAAACCCAAAAGCTAAGGAATAACTCCTGCTAAAACTTAAGCTATCATATCAGGTGTTGAATATCTTTATGATCTCCTATATAAATTAAAAAGAAATGGCAGCCATTTTCAACTTTTGGCAATATTTGTATACTATAAAATTTATCTCATCAAGCATTGGTGGTCGAGAGGTCATCACAGCTGCCTTACAAGCAGTTGTCCCGGGTTAGATGGTTTGCTTCCCGGCCGATCCTATGACACATGGAAAAAAAAATTATCTTATAAAAATTTGTATTGTAACTACTTTTTTTTTTATAAATTACTTATTGATATTTATTAATTTTCAATAAATATTTAATTAAATGATTGTTAATTATTCTTTGCTGTGTTAAAATTATTGTTTTCATTTAAACGTACACAGAGAGTTTAAATTTAATATTGTTCTAATACTCATCTAATATTCTTTACATGAACACATGATTGTCTTCAACTTTCACTCTCTCATTTCTTTCTATTTGTGTGCTATATTTAGAAATTCTACTCAAAGTTTAATTTTTCCTCAGTGCATGTAGATATATGTTTGAAATTTGAAAGTAATTGCAATTTCTAAAATAATAACTTTTTAATTGCTTTAGGCTTAATTATGCTTCTTTACTCAGCTTTAAAAAATTGAATTATTTAATATTTATGAAAAGAAAAAAATGGTTTAAATTTAAATTCAATTTAAAATTGCAAAAATTTAGTAAAAAAGAAAATCATGGTACATGATGTTGTCTTTGATAGTTTCTTCATTATTAAGTTTCTCTCTTGTGTATTTCTATCCAAATTATCTATATAAAAGTATTTTTGTGAACTTAAAATGATTGATTTTAAATGCCATCTGCAGTTAAAAGTTTATCACTTTTAAGATTATCCCATAACATATTGTTGGTGATATTGTCAAAAGGCAAATTATTTAAATTATTTTCATGGTATATATATATCTTTTAAATTAGAAAGTTATAACAATGCATAAAAATTAATGCCTGTTGTTTTTTGAATTTCTTTGGTTTTTAAACATCATATTTTTTTCAGAGTGTATGTGTAGAATTGGTGAAGAAAAATCTTGTAAAACAGATTTTATGGCTATGAGACCTGAATCAAAAACAAGGCAGAGATTTTAATTTAGTAAAAGAAATATAAAAGAAATGCAAGCTGTGTAATGATTATAAATTGTCATTGCTAATAATTTGTCCTAAGTAGATTAATGCAGTGAAAAGTATTAGACTTACATATTAAAGGTTCATGAATTAAAATTCAATTTATTTTTTGTGCTTAAACGACACATGACCTTCCAAACAACTAACTATTTAATTATTATCAATATTAATATTGTAAAAAAATCCCAGATATATTTACTCATTATTTGAATCATGTCTGTAAGATTAAACCAGATGGTGACATTAAATAGATTTTCTAGATTGTTTTCTGGCTATTAATCAATCTTCTCCAGTAGAGAGCATTGATTTTGCAGTACTGATCCAGTTTCTAGATATGTTATGCTGGATGGTTTGAAATGTGTACACTCCTTGAGCTTTAAACTTAACCAACTTTGCTTTTTTATCTATATAAGTCTGATACTAGATTAATTACTTTATATTTTAGTAACATCAATTGTAAAAACTTTAGGCAACCATGATCTTTTGGTTAAAGACTTATGAACATCAAAACAAGGTAATACATGATCCCTTATCTTACATTTAACCTGACTTTGATCGAAGTAGTCCATGTCACATTATTCTATTGGAATCTACTTGGCTCTTATATGTAGAATATCTCAACTTCTCTTGAAAACACAGTGATATGAAGTATACTGCTGATGTAAATATGAATTAAATGTGACTAAAAGAGTCATGTTTTGCTTTCTTTTAATAAGCCAATAATCCATCTTATAGTGGTATTTTGGCTAATTTTTAGAAAGCATTATTGCTTTGCATCTATTCAGGGCCCTAAATTCAAATCACTGATTAACAAGCTCGAAATGCCCTTGATGGCATCAAAAACACACCCAAGAAAAATATGGCAAGGAAAACATATTCTAGTGAAAAAAAAATTAAAAGATTAAGATTAAGACCATGTGTTAGAGTTATGATTGATGATAATATTTTAACCATAGCTCAAACATCTTTTTTATAACTGGGGAAATTTCTTTCTTCTGCAAGTGTTTTCTTGTGGGATTCACTACTATTTTGAATATAACCAACTTGCTTCTTTAAGTTCGTAAACCTAAACCACTTTGTCTTTCCAGAGTACCAGAAAAGTCTAGCCTTGTTAATTACTTGCATATAAGAGATGAATAAATAAAATAAAGAAGTTTACTGTTTGTGTAAAAAAGGTATTGGATTAAATTTGGAAATATCTATCCTGCAATAGATCAATAATGATTGAAAATGATTAATGATTTTTTCAGTTGATCCGAGATTGTTTTTATCTTATTTATTTGAAAAATTGATTGTAAAACTTTTAGCTCTTAAATCCACCACACAGGATTTTCTAATTATAATTTCCCATTTTACTTATATATATATAAATACACAATTACTTCTCTATAAAACTTTTAATATTTCAACCAGCAGACTGGTTTTCATCAGAAAGCACAGCAAAATCGCTATTTCCAAAATTTAAAACATTACAAATATTTTCATATCAGATAACAAAATTAATTCCTATAAATTAAAAATCTTTATACAACAATTCTTATCAATCAACTGATAAATATCTCATACTTTTTTAACATAAACAAAAAAACAGTAATTACATTCTTATGGAATACTTATAAAACTTTATAAAACCAAATTAATTATTCTAATATATGTATGTACAATATAAATAACTATACAAGAATTACATATTCCAAAACTAACAAAACTTTGTACAAAAAAACTTTTTTAAAAAAACCACCTTTAAAAAAACTAAAACCATATTATTATTATTATTATTATTATTATTATTATTATTATTATTATTATTATTATTATTATTATTATTATTATTATTATTATTATTATTATTATTATTATTATTATTATTATTATTATTATTATTATTATTATTATTATTATTATTATTATTATTATTATTATTATTATTATTATTATTATTATTATTATTATTATTATTATTATTATTATTATTATTATTATTATTATTATTATTATTATTATTATTATTATTATTATTATTATTATTATTATTATTATTATTATTATTATTATTATTATTATTATTATTATTATTATTATTATTATATACCAAAACACCCTAAAAATTTACTATTATATATATATACACACATCAAAAAAACTATATATATATTTCACTATATGTATTTTACTATATATATATTTCTTAAACATATATTTCTTACTAGTCCACCTATAAAATAATAAAATAAAAAACAACTTCCTAGGGAACAAAAAAAAAAAACAAATTTGTTTTTTTGTTTCCTAGAGAATTGTTTTTTTATATATTTATTTTATAAGTAGATTAGTAAAAAATATGTGTATAAATATATATATAGTGAAATATATATATATAGTTTTTTTGATGGATATATATATAATAGTACATTTTTATGGTATTTTGATAGATAATAATAATAATAATATATGTATGATTTTAGTTTTTTTAAAGAAGGTTTTTTTAAAAAAGGTTTTCTAAAAAAAGTTTTTTTTTTGTAGTTTTTTGGACAAAGTTTTGTTGGTTTTGGTGTATGTAATTCTTGTAGAGTTATTTATATTATACATACATGTATTAGAATAATTAATTTGGTTTTGTAAAGTTTTATAAATATTTCATAAGAATGTAATTCCTGTTTTTTTGTTTATGTTAAAAAATTATTCAAATGGAAGTCAATATCTGATAATCTGCTATTTTTTAAATATTATAAATCTTCATGCACTCTCCCACTGGTAAGAATTTAAAAAAGGTTAAGTGAATCACTTAAGTTTAAAGTGTACATTCTATATACACAAACTTTCATAGACCATGCTTAAATCAGAACTTGAGTCTATTGGGTGCATGGGGTTATAATCAAATATTCAATTGTACAAATCTATTTAATCCCAAATCTATTTAAGCATGGTCTGTAAATGTTGGTGTATATAGAATGTACACTCTAAACTTAAGTGATTCACTTAAGTTTTTTAAACTCTGATCGGTGGGAGAGTGCATGGATATTTATAATATTTAAGAAATATCACATTATTGGAGATTGACTTCTGTTTAAATAATTTCAAAGTTTTCAGTGCTTTATAATAATAGGTTTACCCTTATAAGTCATGTTTGTCTAATTATAGGTGGTTAAAAATGAGATACTGTCTTTCTCCTGCTATGCGTTAAATAGATTTGAAAAATTGAATATTTGATTATAACATCAGGAACACAATAGACTCAAGCTCTGATTTAAGCATGGTCTGTAAGAGTTGGTGTATACAGAATGTACACTCTAAACTTAAGTATTCACTTAAGTTTTTTAAACTCTTACCAGAGGGAGAGTGTGTGGAAATTTATAATATTTAAGAAATAGCTCATTATCAGAGATTGACTTCTGTTTGAATAATTTCAAAGCTTTCAGTGCTTTATAATAATAGGTTTATGTTAAAAAAGAATGAGATATTTATCAGTTAATTGATAAGAATTGTTGTATAAAGATTTTTAGCCTATAGGAATTAATGTTGTTATCTGATATGTAAATGTTTGTAATATTTTAGTGTTTAAATTTTGGAAATAGCCATTTTGCTGTGCTTTCTGATGAAAACCATTCTACTGATTGAACTATTAAAGTAGTTTTATAGAAAAGTAATTATGAGTTGTTGTTTTTTTTTCCTTTGATTAGTTCATATATTTAATATTTTCATATATATATATTACAATGTAATAGTATGGTTATAAATTATGAAAGTAAGACTAGATACTACACTCATATAGAGCAGCTACTTGATGATAGATAGTAGATATTGTTCTGAGATACAGAGGCGATAATCCCTTATGATGTTTAAAAACTGCAGAGTAAGTAAATAAAAAAAAATTGAACGATTTAGGTGTTCAGGAGATCACTGGATGCTTGAGTATTGAAAGGGAAAAAATTGAGTTGTGACCGGTTGAAACATTAACTCTCAGATGTGTTACTCTACCGCTGCTCTACTAGGCTAGTAAGTAAGAAGAACTTCAAAATAAGTAAGAACCTAAGAATAGTGTAGTATCAATCCTCATGAGAGCTTTTCAACTGATCCTAGAATTATTAGTAGAATGCTTGATTATTTTAAAACAATGGAAATTATGCGCAACTGGCAGTTCAATGAATAATCAATCTAAAGTTCAACTTAGGCAGAGATTTTTTCATATATTTGAACTACGCAGTGGAAAAATTATTATAAGAAATAAATGCGAGGCGTGTTTCATAACATGCAATCCATCATCCAGTCGTTTGCAGCCCTACAAAAATCTATCAAGTTCACATCTAAATAGTGATTGCCAATAACAGTATAAAGAATAATAAAATATTTTTTTAAAAAATTAGCAGTCAATTTCAACATTTAATTTATGCAATAAATTGTCTATAGTATATATATATATATTGTCACGCATGTAAATAGTTATCCTTTTCAAAAAATATTTGTCAGCTTGCATGTCTGCTTACCGAAAGGAAAGAAATATAGAGATGTATATTAGATATTATTCTGATAAATATTTATTTAAGTAAAATAAAAGATGAAATTTCTAGTGGGAAGATAGATTTCTTCCATTGTATCTGCTGATGATGTGGGTGTTGTTTACAAGTAGAAAGACAAAGTATTAAAAAAATGTTAAGTAGAATTGATCTTATCTATAATAAGTTTGGGAAGAATATAAATGCAAATAAAACCTAAGTTTCAAAAAATAATCGGCTGTTAGGTAAAGTGATAGGCATATAGTGCTTTAAGCAGTTTTGTTGGTGACCCCATATTGAGATTTTCATTATTTTTAGTACTATTAAATGTGACATTTAAGTGATTAGTTGTAATAACTATATAAATAAACTTTATTTAATTAACTTTAAAATACAAACAAAAAATAATATTCGTTACAAGAAAATAAAATGGGATAAAAAATGGATTAAGTATATAAATTGCAACTTTAATATTTTTAAAATAGTTTTTTTCCAGTCTCATGGATTAAACATTTTGCAAACACTTCTTTTAAAGAGAATTCTTTTAATAAAAGCTGATCACTTCATAATATAGTTGACTCATTCAGTATTTCCTGGATTTTCACTGCTTAGTTTAGCATATGGTTGAATGGGAATTCAAAATTAAGATTGATTTATTCCTAAGAAAAAATTCTTAAGTCAAATAAATGAAATTATTGATTTCAACCCGCCATCTTGGTGCTAGCATATCATATGAACGACCATCTTTCATTGCCCTTTAAATAATCTAATCTACACTTGCCCACAGAAATAGTTTGTATGACAATTTTAAATAGCTCACTACAAAGCAAAGGCCTCTCCAACATTCTCTGATGAGTAGAACAATGAAAAAGATGACAATAATTACTAGTTTGAATAGGGACTCAAGGTGAGGGTGCAAATGATCCTTGATACTCTGTAGTTAAGAATACCTAGGTATCCATTTACAGATCAGTGTTTAATGATTAACTGAATTGGCCAAAGCCAACTACCTGGAAGAAAAATCTTAACATTGCTGAAGTTTATTATATATATATTTGATCCTGCATTCAAACACAAGTCATAAACATAATAGGCAGATGAATTGTTGTTGCCCCACATTGCCTTTTTTTACTGGTGTTAATTTTATATATATTACACCAGTCTATTGTGACTAACTAGCACAGTGATAAATTTATAAATCAAAGATTTCCAAATTGATTTCAGGTAAAAACAAAGTTTTAGTTTGATCAATTTATAGAATTGTTATGTATATTTAGTTACTTCAGTATTTGAATCTCATATGATCTTATTACAAATGAACCCACAATAAATCAATAGGAAATTTTCAACCCCATAAAAACATTTAAGATGCTATTAAGTTATGTGAACTTAAATCTTAAAAACTTTTGGCAAATTTAATTTTTGGGAGATACTTATACAAATATAGCAGATTTAATGAAGACAATAACAGAAAAAAGAAACTCATTGAAAAGTTAAAGGTAATTATTACAAAAATTGAATGAGGGATAAGGGATATATAGTAATGTTTTTAGATAGAAAAAAAATTATAAAAGATATGTTTGAGAAATTTTTAAGAATGAAGAAGAAAATAAAAGTAGAGATAAATTTGCAAAAAGGAAAGTACTTTTAATATTTGAAGAATAGAACAGCAAGATACCTGATTGATTAAAGTAAATTTTATGAAAATATGATAAGAAAAAATAAAAAGTTAATTACAAATAGAATTTGTTAATCATTTACATAAATATAAATGTTTATAAAAAATCATGCATAGTTTAAATGCAATGATAAAGTTGCAGAACTCAAAAGTTAAAGATCCATAGCCTTCTATCATCTCCAATATTCAGAGATCATGCGACTTCCTGGGTGGTAAACTACTCACTTACATTCCTTTATATATATATATATGATTTTCTGATATTATTTTTTTGTTTCTATAAAGCTAAATTTTTACTTCTTAATTAAATTTTAATCAAAAATTTAATTAAAAAAAACCCACACAATACATAAACTGCTGTTTTATGATGCAATATATTAAAGTGATTCCTTATTCAGTCACTTCTAATAGCTGTTAGTTGCTATTAATCTACATATATATATACTGTATATATATATTTACAAAATATTTTTAATTTCTATTTCTTTTATCCCATTTTTTAAAAATCCTTTTTTTAAATCCACTACTTTACTTCTAATTTCTGTTATTTCCCACTTATTTAAAAAAGAAAACAATCGAATTATTTTTAGAATAATCTTTCCTTCATCTATATCCCATAATTTTATTGTTTCCTTTTTATCTTTTTTTCCATATGTCATAGCATCGGATGGGAGGCAAATCCGCAACAACTGTTTGCAACCAACTGCTTGCTTGCAAGGCGCCTGTGCTGACCTCTCGGCTAACCACGCCTGACTTCTTTTTATCTTTATTATAACAGTTATATGCTAATAGCAAATGTTCAATCTCTTCTGTTGTACACCCATTCAAATCACAAGACAAATTCAAATCTTTTCTTCACTTCTTAGTTCTAGCTTTTGTCTCTACATTTCCTACTTTAGTTTTAAATAACAAATCATTTCCTCTACTATTAGAATAAATATTTTCAATTTCAATCTTAATTTTGTTTTGATATTATATTAGTATTATTTTAGAAAGATTTTAAATGTCCATAATATTTGTTGTTGTTTTTTATTTCCAAATTTGTATTCATTTATCCCAACTCAACACAATGTATATCTCGTATTCTGTTGGAATACTCACCCTGACTTTTGTATAAATGCAGAAAATATAATCTCCATCTAATTCTTTTGTAATTTTTATTATCTGCCTTAATTTCCTCTACAACTCTTTCAATTAATCAAATAAAATATTTCCGCCATTTTGATGTCATTCATAAAATGTAATCTTTCAAACATTTTTAATTCACTCTTGACATTTCATATATAAAATGTTGATTTTCTTATTTAATCTTATACAATTTTACCTGTCATTTATATATTTTCATAAATATATGTATATATAATATAGGGTATATGAGCACAGATTTTCACATGACCCACCACTCTCCACTCTGTCTAATAACACCGATACACTCAAGCTGGTTTAGCATGAATTGGTGATTATTTATCTTTTCAGTATATATGTGCTTGAGTGTATCGGTGTTATTAGATAGAGTGGAGAGTGGTGGGTCATGTGAAAGTCTGTGCTCATATACCCTATATTACATATATAGACACATGGTATATATTAAGCCTGTGTTTCAGTTATAAATATATATATTGATTTTTTTTTTGCATATCTTATCCAATTCTGTCAGTAATAAACAGATAATAATTTACTGATCAAGAGTCCTTTATAGTTTTGAGCATCATAAGCAACAAATCTGGTCTGCAATCCATGGTCCTTAAGCTAAGAATTCAGACACTCTATCAATGTACTGTACATTCAGGAATGTTGCCAAGAATTCATATCCATGAGATTCTGATTAGATCTGCAAGTGAGATCAGTTGTTTGTTTGTTTTTTTCATTTTATTTCTGTATCAGGATTATAATCAAATAATGCAATTGTTTTTAGCTCATACTTTATTTTTTTGCTTATATTATCAAATTTCTTTCTCATTTTCATATACATTTTATTTTATTGCAGATTATAATTTGCAAATAAGAAAACTATGCTATTTTTATGTAATACTTTTATTCACTATATGCAATAAATATATAATGCTAATACTTTATACTTTTCATTTGATCTATGTATAAGTAGTTAATATCCTATGTTTAGCTTTAATAATTAATCTGGTACTTTGGGATTAGCACTGTTGTGTCATAATCATTCTGCCAATAATTATTCTAACATTGCAAATATATTTGGAAGTATCACTTTAAGTGTAGCAAACTTTATATTTAAAAAATGGGTTTTGATTTCAATTTAAGTTAAAAATAAAAGATTTGAATTAAATAAACTGTTCTTTGTCGAAAATTGCTTTTGTTTCTTAATTATTGTATCCAAAAAAAATATTTTATTTATATTCGTATTCATAATAATTTTTTTTTAATTAACTTGAATTTAAAAACTCATTTTTGAAATATAAATTTCTATTTACGATATCTTTTTTTAAAAATAAGTAGATGATAATCTGGGTCAACTGATGAGTGCTGATTTAGCACAAAATATGGATATTGGTGATTATTTATCTTTTTGTCATGTGTGTGATCAAGTGTATCAGCAGTATGAGATAGCATTGATGGTTGAGAGTCATGGGAAAGTCTGACTTCAAACCCCCTATATATTAAATATATAAGTGCAGGTGTAAAAAAGCCTATACTGTAGGAAAAAATTCATATTTTAAATTCAAAAAATAATTTTTTTTAAATATAAAGTTTGTTAATCATTATAAAAATAACAAAGTAAAGTTTTAGAATTATTATGGTCAAACGATTAAGTCATAGCAGAGCTAATCCCAAAGTACCATTTTTTTGTTAATTCCTTTACAAATAATGCATACAACATTGAAGATAAAGAGTCACTCTCCTTATGAGTTAGTTTTTTGTTATACTACCTAATTCATAATCCCCCTGCTAATATGTACAATAACTCTTCTTATATAGTTTATTTCAATAATTATAATAAATCTTATTTTAATTCCTTTTTCTAGATTTAAATCAAAAACACCTAATTAATAATTTATCTATAGAATTTCAGTAAGTATAAAAATAGAACCATTGATTCTCCTATCATCTCTAAATCCTCATTGTATTTCTTTTAAAATTTTGTGTTTGTTTATTCGTAATTTAAGTTGTATTAGTAATGACATGTAAAAAAATGTTCATGTTTAATTGATGCTACTGTTAGCAGTTTATAAACTTCTTAATCTATTATATATTTTTTTCTCTTTATAAATTAACTCTAAACTCATAGTTTTCAGCCCTCTAGAATATTTAATTTATTTGCCATTTTATTAAGACAATTCATATGTCTAAATGCATTAAAATGCAGGCAGTGGTGAAGCCAAGTAAGTAGAAATTGTAATACTAATTGGCTGAGCATTTTTGAGAAGTTTTATTTTCTCATAATCATAGCAAGTGGGTTGTGTGAGCAAGATAGAAAATGTATGCAGCAAATATTTAAATATATGCAAAGTAGATTAGAAAGTCCATTTTTTGGAGAGAGAGAGAGAGAGAAGCATTCTTCCTTTTGGTTTATAGCACAGGTGTTGTTGGTTATAAGCCATGCTCTTTTGATTTTATGTTTAGAGTCATGGCATTCTATGCATGCAGTGGAAGCAGAAGATAGTTCAAATATATGGCCATGGATTTTGGTGTTATGAGGAAATTAAAAACTCTTGCCCTAATTTTAAAATCAATTCATCTAAATCTCTAGGTTTTCCTGATTTAGGTTTTTTAAAGCTTGTTTTCACTCTTCTTATAATTTTGTCCTTCAATATCTTTTTATTATTAATATCAGATTTATTTTTTCTTAATTAATTAATATTGAATCATGATTCAGTCAAAACATATCATGGCAGCAGTGTTACCTTTTTCTGATGTTTTTGTGAATTGTTATTCTTTAGTAAAAATAATTATATATCTAATGATTATATTTAGCATATTCTGATTTTTTGTCGGTCTGTATGGATCAAATCTTGTAACTCAATTTTCATTTAATTTCTAATTTCCAATCTAGTTGAAACTTTGCATATATGTGTTTTTCTGATGACAGTACTTTTTTTTTTTAGAGTTAGTAATCAATTTTAGCAAAAATTAGTAAAAAATATAAATGTTTAATTTTATATGCAATGTTGGTGTTAGTGGTCTAGCAGCACTCCTAGTAATTCTGTGTTAGGTATACAAAACTAAGAAATAGAAAATAATAAATATCAACAATTTTTTTAATGTTTTACTCATCATAAATACATTTAACATAAAAAATAAAATTTCTTTAGTTTTCACAAATAAAAATGTCAGCCACTCATGTTTAAAAATAATCTTATTTCTACTTTCTGGCAATTTTTATGAGATTCTTATTAAATGAGAATTATAAATTAACATTATTATTATTCATCATTTTTGTATATACTATATATATATATGGAGAGATGTATGTTAGGAGTAACAAGAAATTAAAAATGAAGTACATGGGTGGGAGAACAAACAGTTATTACTAACATCATTGAAACAATTAAGAGACTGGAGTTGGACTGGACATATTGCTAGAATAGATAATAATAGATGGATAGTCGAAATCTTAAACTGGATTCCAAGAGATTGGAAAACACCTAAAAAGAGATCACACATGAGATGGATGAATAAAATAAGAAAGTGTGCTGGGGTGATGTGAAGAAGAAACGCAGAGATTGGAGATGAACTGAACTTGGGCTCAGCTTGCAGTGAATCTATGATGATGGTTGAAAATGATGATGATGATATATATAAAATAAACTATCTAATTTCTATAAACCCATTCATGGAAAACTAAGTCCGAAAACATTATGATAATTCACAAATCAGATTCCCAAAAAATCATTTAATAAACTTGCAATTAACATCCACTTTCTTGTACCAATGCCAATTTTATCAGATAAAAAATGACCCTTTTTTTATCTGATGAGTAGATTGGCATCAATACAACAAATATGAGCAATATGATTTTGGAAATCTGACTTACAAATTAACAGAGTTTATTTATGAACTTGTTAAAATCATTAAAATATTTTGTTTTTATGTAGAATATAACTAAGTATTTATAATCATGAGTATATTTTTATTTTGAAAATGTATGTTTTTATTTGCATTTACATGAATAAAAGTGTTTCTTTTATTTTTTTTTTCTATATTTTTTATTTTTAAATGTTTTGAATTTTTCCTATTTTTCTTTCTGTGAATTCATTCTTTATTAATACATTTCAAAGATTTTTTACTATCAATTTTTTTTTTTTTCATTTATGATATTTTCTATTATTTAATTAATCTTTTTTTATATATTCTATTTGACTTTTTCCTTTTCTTCACACTAACGAAATTATACTTTCAATAAATTCTTATTAAGTTTTATTCTTTCTAACAAATATTTATCAACTGCTTTTCTAACTTCATTATAACAATCTTCATAACTCAATTGCTAATAATTATTCCTTAACCAAAACTTCATTTTTTTTTTATTTATTTTTTTTTTAATGCCTAATTTATGACTTTTATACAACCATTAAAATGCCAAATCATCGCCATTTCCTATGCTTATACAAACTGTTAAAATAGTCAACTCTCCATACAGTAGTGCCACCTAGTACAAACCATAGGAATCAATGGATGCTAGAAGATTTGTGCATAAAATCCCTATACTCATCCAATATCCCAGATTAGTTTCTAACTTGTGGTTTTCATCAGTGAGGAATCTTGGAAGAGTAGGTAGTAGATAGGGTTTTTTTGCACAAACATTCTAGCATCCATTGATTGCTATGGCTTACACTGGGTGGCACTACAACATGGAGAATTAGCTACTGCTTATGATTTTTAATTGCATTTTATCTTCTATCTGTTTATTTTCAATATCTAATAAAGATAATTTAAATCACTTAGACATATGTTTTCTTCTTCATCAAAAACTTGAATTTTTTTGTACCAATTCAATTTCTTTACTTGTTTATTAATATATAATGGGCAGTATACTTGTGATCATTTTTTTGATCATGTGAAATCAGTCTCAATTTGCTATAATAAATTGTTACATCTAAACTAGTATTTTTACTGAATAATTTAACAGTCTCATTTTTTTTTATTTTATGTCAGATTTTCTCTATATGACCATTAAAATCTTTAAACATTACTGCTCTCATGTTAACATTTTTTATTCTACATTCATAAATATTTTCATTCCAAATAATGTTTGCTTTTCCTTTTGGGATCACTTATATAATAGAAGTATCCACGTGTTTCTTAGAGTTTTCGTTTGTAATAAAACCATTTCCTTTTTTTTTTAAATATCATTTGGGGTGTTTAAATCTTTCCATGGGTAATTTTCCAAATCTGGGTCTTGAATCTTTTAGATGCATTTCTTGTAACAATTATTAAATTTATTCTCTTACTTCCACTTTGCGCATTTTTTCTTCTTCTGTGCTTATTTAAAAACTCAATCTTTATATTTTTATACATTGCTCTTTCCCTATGTATAAATTTATTATATTTCCTATTTTTAAATATATTGTTCTTTTTCTCTTGAACCACTTTAATCTTTCAATCCCCTCTACCCTGTTCTTAAGAAAGTTTTTTTTATTACTATTTTTTTTCCCCAAAAAGCAAGAATGCTAAAAGTTTATCTCCCTCAGAGTTTAAATGCACTCCATATCACATAAACTTTGATGTCTGTTTAAAAAAAAAAAAACTTTTAAAAATCTAAAAAAAAATATTTTCATATCTACATACATTCTAACTACAGATTTCCCATTATCGACCCTCAGGAAATATCAAGTACCCAACCTTATGACTTTGCTCCTTTTTTTGTTAAACTAAAGCGCCCTCTAGGGATATAGTTATAAAAGCAATTCAATTTCGAAATTAGAAAGTAATTATTATAATTATCATATTCAGAAAAATGTAATTCTAATTTTATGCTAGACCATTTCGATAAAAGATTCCACAATATTTTAAATGTTTTCTCTTCTTTTCCAATTTACTAATATAATATAAATGTTTTTACTTTGCTTTTTTTTTAAAAAAAAAAAAATAGTATATAATAAATTTAGGATTAAATAAAATAATTAAGTTCATTGAAATATCTTGATTTAAATATTGTATATAATTACAGTTATTTAACATTTATATAATTGCAATGGCGGAGAGAAACAATAACCTTATTATAATAGCCACACCTAGTAATTTAATTCAATAATTTATGGTAATTTATGCTAATTATTGTTTGTTTTTGAATCTTAAGTGAATTATACTGAATATGTATGCATTTATTTACATTCATTAATATATGTTATGGCAGTAGTATGTTGTTAAGATCAAAACTCCACTTTCTGCAAGTGTGTAGACGCTTGCACACATACTTACGTCAATTATTATATCAATGTTTACCATTAAGGCTAAAAATTTAAATATGTAAACGCCAAAGAGTAAAATTTTAAAAACGTAAAATTAATCGTCAATAAATACTAGAAATAATTCTCTTCTATTAGGTTTGTCATGAAAACTTTAATACAATACTCTCTTCCTACATTAGTGTGTACATTTTTCTATACACATACACTATATATACTATTTTTAAAATAATACATTGCACAGGCTTAAACCTGCATTTATATATGTAATATAGGCGGGATTCTAACTCAGACTTAAAATAGTACATTAGAATGTTCTGAATAATTTATTCCATTGCGCTGATGCTACTTTTATCAAGTTAAAAGAAAGGGGTGTTCATCACAGTAAAATAACCATTGCTGCTGCATTAGTATATGTAGAATTTATTGCTTTACTTAATTTATTGTCCAAAAGTGAGACATAACCTATCAAGATAACATAAAGCCAACAGAAAAATTTCATTTAAGAATGGTTTAATTAGAGGGGATTTGAATTCAGACTTTCAAGCTTCCTTTACTCATCCACTCCATCTTATACAACCAATATAGATGGAGTGGATGACTAAAGGGAATTTGAAAATCTGGGTTCAAATGCCCTCTAATTAATCTAGCTTAGAAGTATATATTATATATTTGCATTTAGATATTAAGAATGATTTATAAAATTTTAAAAATACAATGACAATATTGTAAGACTCATCACTATGTACTTCAACTTGTTATGTGCGATTGATAGAGTTCATTATTGTAAAAACCACATCTTTGTCAGATTGCACATATGAAGCAAACAATATAAGACTTCTTATGGAAGTAATATAATTTTCTTCTTTTTCTATCTTTTCTTATATATTGTTTTCTACTTTTATATATCACACCATTTACAACTTTCTTTAACGCTTTAACAATATTAATTTTTATATCAAAACTTTATTCTAACAGTTTCAACTGTCCTGCAGTCATCATCAGAGTTATTTACAATCATATTTCCAAAATAGGATTGTAGGATTGTAAAGAACTTTGATGATGACTGCAAGATAGTCGAAACTATTAGAATAAAGTTTTGATATAAAAAAATAGTATTGTTAAAGTGTATGGTATGATATTATGACAATATCCTGGATTTATACCTTGATGATCCAATGCTTTAATCACTGAAGAAATGTTTATAGAATCAAATGCTTTTTCATAATCTATAAATCCTAAGCATAATGGCAACTCATATTTGTTTGTCCTTTCTATAACTTCTCTCAATACCTGGATATGATCTACTGTACTAAAACCACTTTTAAATCCAGCTTGTTCTCTTGATTGGTGGAAGTCCAGTGTTCTCTGTAGACGAGTTGTAATTATCTTAATAAAATTTTTGTATAAAACTGATAAAAGACTGATAGGTCTGTAATTTCTAATATCTTCTTTATCACCTTTTTTAAATATTAATATTAATACTGCATTCTTCCAATCATCTGGTACATCTTTATCATTTAGACATTTGGAATATAACTTTGCTAAAAAAAATTCTATTTCTTCACCTGTTTCTTTTAATATATCAATTATAATTCCATCATTACCTGGAGCCTTCCCTTTCCTCATAAATTTAATTGCATGTCTCACTTCCTCATTCAAAATTCTGGACAATTCAGAAGATATAATAGATATAGGAGATACTTGTTTTTTATTACTATATAATTCTTGATAGAAGTCTTCTACACATTTCATGATATCATCTCTCTTTTTAGTAATAATGCCATCTTTTTTTCTTATTGCAGATATAAATTTCCTACCAATACCAAAATGTTGTTTTACACTCTTTAGACTTTTATTCTCTTCTACAGCTTTCCTTGCTAGTTCACAATTATACTTTCTTATATCATTTTCAACTCTTTTCCACACCATTTTACAAAATTCGAGATATTCAATCTTTTTTAATGCGTCATTGTTGTATATCCTCATATTCCTTCTTTTCTTCATAAATTCTCTAGTCTCAGTAGAAATTTTAAAGAATATTTATAAAAATGCAACAGCAACATTTAGATTACATAATGATAGTAGGAAAGTCAACATTGAAAAGGGTGTAATACAGAGTGACTCCATATCTCCAAAACTTTTTACAGAAGTGCTGCAAGAAGTATTTTGTGGATTAAAATGGAAAGCTAAAGGAGTGAAAGTAAATGGAGATTTTTTAAGTCATTTAGATTTTTCAGATGATGTAGTTGTTTTTGCAAATAATGCTTTAGAGTTACAGGAAATGTTGCAGGAGTTATCAGATAAAAGTAGGATTAAAGATAAATGTTAAAAAGACTAAAGTAATGTTTAATCAATTTGCTCAAAATATGAAAATAAATATTGATTATGATGAATTAGAAGAAGTTAACAGTTACAAATACCTTGGTCAGATTATTAATACAGATGGAAGCATAATGGATGAAATTAATCATAGAATTAAACTTGGTTGGTGTGCTTTTGGTAGAAATAATTTGATACTAAAAGGAAATATGCCTATGTGTTTGAAAAGGAAGGTTTTTAATAAATGTGTTTTGCCAGTTCTTACTTATGAATCTGAGACTTGGACACTTAATAGAAGAGCAATACAGAGACTTCAAACCACTCAAAGAAGTATGGAAAGATGCATGTCGGGAGTAACAAGAAGAGATCGAAAACACAATATATGAGTAAAAGAACAAACAGGTGTTACTGACATCATTGAAAAAATTAAAAGACTGAAGTGGAGTTGAGCTGGACATATTGCTAGAAGAGATTATAACTGATGGGCAATTGAAATTTTAAACTGGATTCCAAGAGATTGTAAAAGACCCAGAAAGAGACCATATGTGAGATGGATGGATGAAATAAGAAAGTGTGCAGGGGTAATGTGGAGAAAAGAAGCTAAAGATTGGAAAATATGGATTGAACTTGGAAAGATCTTCATCCTGCAGTGGATTGGTAATTGTTGACAATGATGATGATGATGATGATATAAGGCTTCCTAAAAAACTTTTTATGGTGAATTTATATTTGATTTTTGTTATAAAAATTATCTCAAAGACATTCTAAATGAATTTAATGCTGATTGCTTTTATTAGGAAGATATGGTTGGAGAATAGAATAAGTTGTAGAGCTACAATTTGACACAGTGTTGCAAGTATTTTAGAAAGAAAAGTTTGTTGCAGAATAAATCAAAAGATGGCATTTCAAAATATCAAATAAACAAAATAATGGAACAGTGTAGCCTGCATGCAGGGGATGTGTTTGTAATTCACAGAATAGTTTATATAGTCATCCCAAAACTTATCTCTAGTGTTATTATTTTTTGTCTGTTTTTGTTTTAAAGGTGGTGCCATATTTGTTTTTGAATAGCTGCTGCTGATGATGACCATGTGGGTGTGTAAACTTTAAAATATAAACAAATAATGATTAGCATCCATAGAAATATAACACCTTACTCATCTATGTTACAGGCTGCATTCAATTACAAACTACTTGGTTTGTTTTATGGTCTTGGGAGTAACAATTATCTCATTAAATCAACTTAATTTATTATTGTTTAGAAAATAAGATAGTACAGATCAATAATGCATAGCTCATTGAGCTTGCAGTGGGGTAGCTACCTGAAAAAAAAGTAAGGGTATATATTTTTGTACCAGTGGATGAAAATACCAATTGTTGATGAATCCTTATAAGAACTATTATATAATAAAATATAAATGTATGTGTATATGAGAAAATTTGGTGAGAGCGGATGATGAGAGATTAACTGGAGTCATTGGACATATGAATAAAAACTGCATTAAGCATATGTTGAGAGAAAAAAATGTTTGATGAGAGATGTTGGAAAAAACAATGTATGATAATAGAAGAAAAGGATGAATGAGGTTAAGATTATTGGATGGTGTAAAAGATACACTGATATATAAATAATCAATCAAAACAAGATTTCAATCTTGTTTTGATTGATTATTTATTTATATATTTGTGACAATATTATGGACAAATAAATTGTATTGGAAAATTTGACCATTATAGTAAAATAGACTAATTTACATGGAGTTAAAGACACAAACAGTAAACAGAATAGAATGAGAAAACAATTGAATTATTTGTGTAATTGCTCTGGTCATAAGACAAAACACTTTGATAATAATAATATAGTGACTTTTTGGCATAAAAATTGTCTTTCATTTTTTTAATTGAAAGTTAAATCTTATCATGCTTTAAGATACTATATTTATTGCAAGGTGTCAAAATGAATGCTTAATCCATGATCATTTCTTGTAAATGTTTTTTTCAATCAGAAATTGTTCTTTGCTATTAAGTGTAGTTATAATACAGTGGATGTGAAAGTTAAACATTTCTGGATCAAAGTTCAAACTTATTTTGTTATTCAGATCTCAATGAGCAATGGTCATTGTTATTTTGCTTTAAGCTGTTTAAGACAGTGGTAGATTTGTTTTTTATAATGCTCAAATGTCACATGATCTCCAAAGAATGAACTCTTTAATTATTTTCTTATCTGAAGTAAAAAATATTATATTTTACTTGTATTTATAAATGTGTTTAACACATTGATAGTTATCTGACCAAAGAATGTGAGATTTTGACTACTCTCTATCTTATATAATAACTCTTCTGCCATAAGAAAACAATGAGTGAAGCTTCACCTGGCTTTAACATCTTTTGTTAGGAGAACTACATTGGCCTTTTTTGTGTACGTATGTAGTTTTTAAGTTTTCCAACTTTATTTTTTAAATTTGTCTTCGAAAGTTCACATTGAATTTAAGATTATAATTCTCAATTTAATTACATTCATGTTTTGTTTATTTATTTAATGAACTAAGCTAAAGTATTTTACCTTTTTCACTTATAAAATTTTGACAATATATTTCTATAACTCACTCACAGAAAATTATGATAATTGCCTGACCTATTTGTCTGTCAGAATTTTAAACAAATGCATGTCTTTTGAGTTATATGACTCACAAGACTACTAGTTTAATAACTAATCTTTCTTATTGCATTGCCAAATGTATATCATATAATACTAAATCATACACTCTCTTTTACAGTTTGCTGTTTCAATTGCCCCAGAAATCTTCTTCAGAACTTTTATATCTCCTAACTTCAACTGCTTTTTTACAATTTACAGTTTTGATTGCCTCTATATCTCATAACTTCAACTGCTTTTTTACAATTTATAGTTTTGATTGCCCCTGCTATCTTCTTCAGAACTTTTATATCTCCTAACTTCAACTGCTAAATTCAAGCAGTTGAAGTTAGGAGATATAAAAGTTCTGAAAAAGATTACTGGGGCAATTGAAACTGTAAAAGAGGGTGGTAAATAAAGCATTATGTAACATTACAATTTAGCAGTTGAAGGTAGGAGATGTAAAAGTTCTGAAGAAGATCGCTGGAGCAATCAAAACTGTAAAAGAGGATGGTAAATAAAGCAATGTGTAACAGTAAAGTGCATGGATGATTTAGTATTATAAGATTACTAGTAATTGGTTAAGAAGTGTGGAATAAATTGCTCGTTTCTTTTATAATTCAGCTTTATAGTGAAAAATTAATACAGCCACCAAAATAATTAAAATTTTAATTATGCATCTAGGGAAGTGTGTGATTACAGTTTTATCTTAATCAAAATCAACTTCATCATTCATAACCACTTAAATAAGTACTACAATCATAACTCCAGTAGAAAAAAAAACATAGAAAAATAAAGAATAAAAAAATCAAAGACAAGTTCAGCCATGATTTATATCAACTAATCCATGGATCCATAAATATATTATCTTACATCATATTCTGAATCTTCATTTTTTTAATATTAGAAAATGCAATTATTTTATTTCTTCCATAGTGGGTATTATATTTTGAATAATTTCATCTCTTTGCCTAGTTGTAGTTCTTTATCATATTTTATCAGTAATATTTTATTATTGAAATAATCAATATTGTATTTCCTTAGAGAGACTTTGAAATAAATAATTTTATAAAACAAATGAGTTCTATCTTCAACATGAAATCCATGCTTAAATTCACTATAAGAGCTTTTTTAGGAAGTCTGTTGCCTTTCATTCCCTTTCCATGCCCAATTCAAAGATATGGTTTTACAACAGAAGATTTTGCAGTATCACATCCAATAAGATAAAGAAAATACAGATCTACAACTACAAAAAAAAAGAATACGCCAAAAATGGAAAAAGTTTATAGATCAATACTTATGATATTAATTTCAACTTAATTTAATTAACAAACTTTTCATTATTTGCTGGATAAGTATTCAAAAATAAAAATTATTATAAAGGAGATTAGGATTTACAAGTTAAAATTGGTGCTCATTAATTCAAATATATAAATATGTATTGTGATTGGATATTACATCTTTTTAAGGTTTTTTCATATATATTTATTTAGTTGACTCAAATTCAAAGTGACACTGTTAATTAATAATTTTTATCAGTCCTTAATTTTCGTGGGAATGGTATAGAGAAAATTACCTTACTGAAATATTATTTATTAAATGATATTATTAATATCTACAGTGATTAAAATTTCATTCTTACAGTTGTCTAAACTTATCTTACATTCAAGTTTTTGGATTATACACAAAGAGAAATTCATTTTGTCTTAATAGTTAGATATGAATTTCTGTGAGATATTAGTTAGCATCAGTTTTATATGGCAGTTAGAGATCTTCACTCTCAATATATATATATAACAAAAAAAATACCACACTTTTATGTATATATCACATACACGCATATAATGTGCATTTGATTTTTTTTTCATTAAAAATTTCTATTTATTTTTTTAATTATTAATAATCAGCATTAAGTTAATGCACATGCGCTTTATAGATTTTTAACTATAAATTAATACTCTCACTTTCAAACCCAAGATAAAGTTTTTGTGAAAAGATAGAATGAATCCATTTATCTTTTCGACCCAAACATTTATGTATGAGCAAATATTATGCATTTGGAAATGAGAGCATGAAGATGTTAAGTGATCACTTTAAATTACTTTTACTATGCTTGAATGAATGACGCAAAATTTTCTAGAAATTAAGATACTCATTCTTATTTGAAATTAAATATATGTAAATAATATATTTATTTTATATAGTGCTATGTTTATAAACTGTAGTATTAATAATCAGCATTAAGCTAATGCACATGCGCTCCCATTTCCAAATGTTTAAGATTTGCCCATACATAAATGTTTGGGTTGAAAAGATAGATGGATTCACTCTATCTTTTCACAAAGACTTTATCTTGTGTTTGAAAGTGAGAGTATTCATTTATAGTTAAAAATCTACAAAGCACATGTACATTAGCTTAATGCTGATTATTAATATTACAGTCTATAAATATAGCACTATATAAAATAAATATTTCTTTTTAATTATTATAAAAAATATATACATAATAATATCTATAATAATAAAAAGAAAATAAAGAAAATCTTTGTACCACATTTATATGACAGTGTTTTTTATTCTAAAATTAAAAATAAATAAATTCTGAGATATATGAGGGAAAATATGTTAAACTCATTCTTAGTTAAAGGGAATATAAAAGAGGAAAACCATAAACCCTCACTACCTGGTATTTGATTATACAATAAGTGCTGTCTTTTTTTTTTCACTGTGCTTCTGTGGATGGATAAATGATGTTCCAAGTGATCTGTTTAAAGGTTCTTTATTTTATCTATGCATTAAAAAAAACTAGATGAAAAATTTTTTTTCATTATTTTAGCCTTTTTTTGCTATTTTTGAAATTACGATTACATTACAATAGATATATTTTATATTTAATCTGAAATTCTAATTACTAAATGCTTACAATAATAAAACTAATATTCATCATTGTTTTGTCTTCTACATATTGTTATATACCAATAAAACATCACATGAGTCGTTGCTAGTTTATTGTCAGACCTAAATAACTGAACAAAAAAATTGTCTTCAATTCACATCTTAAGTTGTTGTTGTTGTTTTCTAATCTATTAACACGATTGTATAAAAGAGTTAGGGATCACTAAAAGTACATATGTATACATTAAAGCTCTTATGGACAAAAGTCAATATCCATAAAAATAGGTTGTGAATGTAGATATAATAGCATTACCATCTAGTATATATTGATTAATCAAACATACATTTTTGTTTTCAAGGCAAAAATAATCATGATTCTTCAATAATCTTGAGTTTTTGTTATATATCCATCATATAACTGAATTTTTAATTTCATGATCAAATCATTAATCTCTTTTTTGTTTATTTGTTCGTTTGCTGTTTAAAGCTGAATAAATTATTATTATTATTATTATTATTATTATTATTATTATTATTATTATTATTATTATTATTATTATTGTTGTTGTTGTTGTTGTTGTTATTATTATTATTATTATTATTATTATTATTATTATTATTATTATTATTATTATTATTATTATTATGTTTCAAAGCAAAACTTTATTGAGTCTAAAAAGTTATAGAGTCACATCTAGTAATATATTGATTTGTTACAAATGAAAAACAAATTACAACTTTCAGTATATAAGTCTTTATCTTTTCTGCATACTTTTTTTTCTTCTTGTTTTTAAATTTGGTCTTCTATTTAGTTCAGTTTGTGCTTGCATCTTTTTGAAGTTGGAAAAAATGCTGATGTTGAAAATGTCATCATCTATCTTATTGGCCTTTATATTTCATAGACTGGATCTTTGTTTCAAGTGTGACCCTGTGGCTGCAAACACATCTGGTTGAGCTAGGATGCTGTATCTTTTTCTGAACAGTTCTAGTTTTATTGAATATGTTGCTGGGTGGCATCGAGGGTTATTGGCAAGTGCAAAAGTGCATCTGGTACACCAGTAGGCATAAAGGCTGTATGTAGCTGCACAAATAGCAGGGCTGTTGCCTTTTTTAAATGTATTTATTATTTCATCAATTGAAATGATAGCCTTTCTGTATGTGGTAAACATTGTGCGACGTATTGTTTCTAGGGCACTGCAGGAATAAAGAAAATGATCTTGTGTCTCTTCTTTTTATGACATTGCCCACACATGGGGTCTATATTTGTATAGAATCTATGAAATCTAAGGAAATGGGTTGTTGGTAGAGCATTGAGATTAAGCTTAAGTAGAAAATCAAAAAATTTTAGTTCTAATGACCATTTTCTGAACTGTTGCAGTAGTTGCCTGTTGTCTATTCCAAGAACTGATGGATGTAGATTAGGTGTCTGGTTTGGATATAGTATATTATAAATGTCCCAGTGTGTATACTTGTTGTCATTATTGAGTGATATTTTGTTGTATATTGGCTTGAGTTCTTCAATCAGTGTGGATAGATATCCATATGAGGGGGTGGTCTGTCTGTGGGTATTATACTGATTACACACTCCAGGTCTGGAAATCTTTTTATGGTTGCTGTTATTAGATTTACTGATTTCTGTGTGTAAAAAACATTGATTGTATGGAGTCCAAGTCCATTGCTATGTGGTGGTCTGCTCAGATTTTTTAAAGAGATTGCGACTGTCTTTCTCTTCCATATTAATTTGTTACAGATTGATGAGATTTTAGATATGAATGTTTTTGCAAATTTGATTATAGGTGTGTAGTATGTAATTTTTGTAATTATAAGTTGATTAAATAGTGCTACCTTTGCATATATTGACAGGTATGACTTTTCAAGTGAGGCTGTGATTTTTTCAGCATCTTTTTTTAATTTATTTTTAATTTTTTGCCTCATTCCATTGGTTCCAAGGTAGAATGGAAAACTAAGGAAAGCAGATGGTTTACCATTAAACATTTCTGTACAGTGCTTGCCTGTGTATATTGACCATGCAGCAGTTTTATTTGTGTTAATTTTTAAATTAAAATTTGAGGTATAATTCTTGATTATCTCTTGTAATATGGGGAGGTTCTTTTTAGAGGGGAGGAAAATGGTTACATTGTCCATATAGGCTATGCATGATATATTTAATGCAGTGTTTGGAATTTGAATGCCTTTTATTTTTTTCTGTATCTCTATTAATAGAGGATTTATATATATTGTAAAGAGCAAGGCACTTAGCGGGGATCCTTGTGGGATGGATTGACTCGGTTTGAAGGCTGGTGATTTTTTCCCATTCAATGTGATGTGAATTTCACAGCTGAGTAGCAGATTGGCTATTATATATAGTAGGGATGGAGGTGTTGTTGTTTTTTTCAGCACGTCTAATAATTTGGCTATAGGCACTGAGTCAAAAGCTGCCTCAATGTGTAGTTGAACTATAATTGGTGCATATTTCTTTTTTTTACTACTTCGATAATTGTTTTGTACATTAAGGCACCCTGGCCAATGGATGATCCTTTTTTGGCATATTGTGCTGATGATAACACAGGGAGTATGTGTTGCTCTATTTTTTCCTTTATCACTCTTTCAAGAATTTTTATTCCTAAAGGTCCCATTGCAATTGGTCGTAGATTAGATAAAGATGATATTGCTGTTGGTTTTTTGTTAAATGGAACCATTGCAATTGGGTATAGACTTTGTATGTTGTAAATTTTTTGGGATAGGTAATTTTCTAGATCGCACAGGTGTTTTGCTGTGAAGTGACTAAGATGTTTGAACACAAATTTGGGAATTCCTTGTGGTCCTGGGTAACATGTGTTTGTTATTGTTGCAAGTTGAAATACAATGTCAGTTGTTGTTATTGGTGTGTCTGTTTCAGGGTCTCCAAATATGTCTTCATTTGGTATGTACACACTCTGTTTTTGCAGTTTTTTTTTAAAGTGTTGATATATTGGGTTTATCATGTTATATCCAGCTGTTATAGAGCCATCTATTTCAAGTGCCATAGGCACTCTGACTGTGGATGGATATCTCAATGCCCACCGTATGTATGTTCTGGTCCAAGTATGTTGTTGTGTAGGGTATATTTTTTTCTTTTTTATTGCTACATATTGCTTTAGTGTATTGCATGTATTGTTGTACATTTCTGTAAGTTTTTTAATTTGTGTTTGATTATCTGTAGTTAGTCTGGAAATGGTTATTCTTTTATGTAGTTCATCTGCCAAAGCTGCTGCTGCTGCTGCTATTATTATTATTATTATTATTATTATTATTATTATTATTATTATTATTATTATTATTATTATTATTATTATTATTATTATTATTATTATTATTATTATTATTATTATTATTATTATTATTATTATTATTATTATTATTATTATTATTATTATTATTATTATTATTATTATTATTATTATTATTATTATTATTATTATTATTATTATTATTATTATTATTATTATTATTATTATTATTATTATTATTATTATTATTATTATTATTATTATTATTATTATTATTATTATTATTATTATTATTATTATTATTATTATTATTATTATTATTATTATTATTATTATTATTATTATTATTATTATTATTATTATTATTATTATTATTATTATTATTATTATTATTATTATTATTATTATTATTATTATTATTATTATTATTATTATTATTATTATTATTATTATCATCTTCAATATCCATCAATTTTTAGTTCTATTCCAATTATCCTCTTCTGTTGAAGGTGGTAACATTGTATGTTCATCTTCATCCAATTGCCTTGAAGATCTTGGTAAAAATGTTAATACTAATGATATTGGCACTCAATGCATTTTGTCATCTTCTGAATATCCTGATCAAATTTTTAGTTCTTCCATTGCTAGGGATCATTCTTCAGCCTATTGCCCTGAAGATCTTGGTGAAAATATCAAATTGGATGATTGTGTTCCTGAAGTTAATTTAGTTAGTGATGAAATTAATTATAATAATAATAATAATGTATTTATGAATTTGCCTCATTCCAAATTTAAAAGTAGATGTTTTTATAACTCATCCTGGCTTGAGGTAAATTCCATTAGTGATTGCTTTTCTGATTCTGGTTTTTTTTCTCATGGTAAATTTAAATCACCAAATTTTTTTTTTGTGGGGAAAAGAGATAATGGAGGTTTTCCTGTTACTTTATCTTCTTTAAAGTCTGTGAAATCTAAAAAACTAAATTATCCAGCTGCAGTTTCTAAAGTCATTCCAGCTCATAATTTACAGAGTGCTTCTTTTATGGATAAAAGATATAATGGAGGTCTTCCTGTTAATGTATCTTCCCTAAAGTCTATTAGTCATAAAATTCTTAATTATCCAGATACTGCTCCCAAATTTACTCCAGCTTATAGATCACATTCACTTAACTTTCATTCAAATAGTAACTATCGGATGAATCATTCTGGATACTCTTCTTTATCTTCTAGTAAAAATGACTTTTCTAGAACTAAGAAAATTAATATTTCTGATGGATTAAATAAATCTAATTTTGCTAATGTTTATTCTAAGTCTGTTAGACATAAAATTCTTAATTATCCAGATATTGCTCCCAAATGCATTCCAGCTTATAGTTCACATTCACTTGACTTTCATTCAAATAGTAACTATCGGATAAATCATTCTGGATACTCTTCTTTATCTTCTAATAAAAATGATTTTTCAAGAACTAAAAAAATTAATATATCTGATGGATTTAATAAATCTAATTTTGCTAATGTTTATTCTAAGTCTATTAGACATAAAATTCTTAATTATCCAGATATTGCTCCCAAATTCATTCCAGCTTATAGATCACATTCACTTGACTTTCATTCAAATAGTAACTATTGGATAAATCATTCTGGATACTCCTCTTTATCTTCTAGTAAAAATGATTTTTCAAGGACTAATAAAATTAATATATCTGATGGATTTAATAAATCTAATTTTGCTGATGTTTATTCTAATACTAATATAACTTATAATAGATATTTTCTTTCTAATATGCCAGTAAATCTCAGTTCAAAAGATATTACAGTATTTCTTGAAAATAATTTACAAACTAGCATTGTTTGTCATAAAGTTAATATGAATAATTCTAAGTCTTCTTGCTTTTATGTTTCTGTTTCTGCACATAAACATAATGAAATAATATCCCCCAATTTATGGCCTTGCGGTGCTTCCATTTCTTTTTTTTATGGATCTCTGGCTAGTTCTCTAAGGTTTTAAGAGAATTTATTTTGTTTTACTATCTATTTTATTTTATTTATTTATTTTTATTTATTTATTCTTTCTTTATCACTTTTTTTTCTCTTTTTGGTTTTATTTGTGTTGTTTCCATTATCTTTGTGGGTAACATGGTAGGCCTTTCTTGTTTTTACATGAATGTCAGAGGTATGAGGACTAAATGTGTTCAAATTAAACAATTTTTTGAAACAGAACATTTTGATCTTATTTTACTTACAGAAACTTGGTTGAATCAACAATTTCCTGATTGTTCTTTTCTTGATGATAGATTCAGTATTTTGCGAACTGACAGATCTATGGATAATATTTCTCGAGGTGGTGGTACTCTGATTGCTCTTCATAAAGATGTTTTTTATAAAGAACTTTCTTTTTCTTCTTCTTTTTGTGAATCTACATGGTGTGAAATTACTTTAAATCACAATTTTAAATTTATTTTAGGTAATGTTTATCTCAAACCCACTTTGTCATTGTTGGAGTTTGATTATTTTTTGACATCACTTGAAGATTTTCTGATTGGCTATGATAATGTTATTATTACTGGGGATTTAAATATTCCAGATTTATATCAGG